>OX578155.1:65632071-65695575 GCA_951213105.1 Amaurobius ferox | reverse complement strand
ATACCCTATTCAAGAGGTCCCATATCAGTTATCACACGCTTTACCTGTGACAATCCAGTATGTATATTGCCATCAGTTTTATTTAAATATAAACGGTAACTTTCGGTTACAGTTATTTTATAAAATTTGTAGATAATGTCACTTAAAAAATTCTTGGGAAAACCCTGTGAGATGGTGTTTTGTAGGAAACGATAATCGCATAAATATCGATCTTCCATTTTACTGTTTATTCTTTGACTACGTATTAATTGTCCCAGTATAATATTTCTAAAAACATTTTTGTGCATACACGAGTTCCAGTTTATGATATAATTGATTTTGAAGTGGAAGTCGTTGCGTTTATCGTACAAACAGAAACCAGTAGAACCTCCTGGTTGCTTGTATATCGTTATATCCAGAAAATTAAGACTTTTGTTGACATTATATGGAGTTTCAGTTAGTTTTAAATGTTGTGGATAGAAAGTAAAATCCATCTGATATTCTTCACATGGATATGCTACCAAAATGTCATCAACGTAGCATATATATATGCTACGTTGATGACATTTTATCCACAACTTTCTATCCACAACATTTAAAACTAACTGAAACTCCATATAATGTCAACAAAAGTCTTAATTTTCTGGATATAACGATATACAAGCAACCAGGAGGTTCTACTGGTTTCTGTTTGTACGATAAACGCAACGACTTCCACTTCAAAATCAATTATATCATAAACTGGAACTCGTGTATGCACAAAAATGTTTTTAGAAATATTATACTGGGACAATTAATACGTAGTCAAAGAATAAACAGTAAAATGGAAGATCGATATTTATGCGATTATCGTTTCCTACAAAACACCATCTCACAGGGTTTTCCCAAGAATTTTTTAAGTGACATTATCTACAAATTTTATAAAATAACTGTAACCGAAAGTTACCGTTTATATTTAAATAAAACTGATGGCAATATACATACTGGATTGTCACAGGTAAAGCGTGTGATAACTGATATGGGACCTCTTGAATAGGGTATAATGTATAATACGTTATAGCAATTTTGCATAGTCTTGTATGACACAATATGGGATGTACATCTGCATGTAATATGCTATTGTTTGTCATTCAGGTATATGGTTTTAAAAATAGACTTTGTTATTATTGTTCTATTATGTGTCAATATTTAAATTCTTCTTTAAGTGGAAGCTTTGTAATTTTGTTAATTTATACTTGTGAACATGTTTCAAACATTATTCACACACTTTTTAACATATTTCAAACATTTACTGTAGATGAATTTCGATAGGGCTGGATCTCGACAATTATATCTTATATTTGTTTATGTATGATGTATATTTACATCTTACAATTTGATACATTCGTATTCCTTTTTGCAATGTACCGGCTCTCCGGGAGTGTTGTCGCGACGTAAAGCATGCTCAACCGGGTGAGGGGGTCACAACTCCCCCCGGCCATCTTTTGGTATATTGTTTCCATCCATACCTCTTTTCTTTTTGACAATATTTTAATCCTCTTTTTAGTGCAGCTTTGCGCCTTTTAAGTGTGATTTCAGATGATTTTGTAATGTAGTATTTCACGGTGTTTTAATATTATATATATATATATATATAGTATATATATATATATAGTATATATATATATATATATATATATATATATATATATATATATATATATATATATATATATATATATATATATACTATATATATATATATATATATATATAGTATATATATACTATATATATATATATATATAGTATATATATACTATATATATATATATATATATTATATATATATACTATATATATATATATAGTATATATATATATACTAATATATATATATATATATATATATTATATATATAGTATATATATACTATATATATATATATATATATATTATATATATATATATATATAGTATATATATACTATATATATATATATATATATATTATATATATATATATATATATATATATATATATTATGTATATAGTATATACGGGTGAACAAACTCTGGCCTCTTCGGGATTCCGGCTGCGTCTGACGATTTCGACATCACACTGATATAGGGCGCCTTCAAACTACTAATGTCCAAAGATAGCATTATCAAAAAAATGGCGTAGGAGAAGGCGAAAGTGTGGGTAGACAAATTATTAACACCAGATGGAAGGATGACGAGGTCTGTTGTTGTTTGTCTGTGGAACCTGATTCTTTGACGAGTAATTCTTATCTCTTAAAGTGGATCCGGACCCGAGAAGCTTCTACTAGATTAAATGTCACCTAGCATCTACTCAAGGATGAGTCCCCCGTGATTCAGTGCGATGAGAACGTCATGATAAATGGACTCTTCACCTTTTCTGTACTCAGGAAGCAGTTCAGGGAGGCTCGGAAGGCTTCGTTAGCTAACTGAAAATATCAAGAAAAGACTTTGTGTTACTATGCAGCTGATAAAGCGTACACGCAAGATCGATCATCCTGAAGTAGACCACAAAATCGTGGAGTGGCGCTCCGTGCATTGCGCCAGACTTGGCAGCGTTCCTTTAAACGGATACACATGAACTGCCAACCCACAAGTTAAGAAATGTAGAAAATGTGGAGACCCTCCCACATGTCCTTATAGCCTTTGACCCACCTAAGGGGTAAATCAATCTGTGGATTGTTCCACACTCACACATAACACTCACACATTGACTTGCGATGAAGAAAAGAAATAACCCATTTTTTTCCCCCTGCTTGGCACACAACTATTTTCCCCGAGCTAATGCGCATGCGTCACGGGAGTTGGAGTGAGATTGTGCGGGAGCAAATTCGCCTGTAAGTTTGCTTCACCTTTACAGACCAAAAATTGAATCTCCTGACGTCTTTCGTAACCTTCCTCCGTTTGGTATAATTTCCTTCCTTATTATTTGAGGGAACGAAGGGGGTAAAAAATGGGGAATTTTACCGATAATTCTATACGCTAAATTGCGATTTCTTGAAAAACATGGCGGATACTGAGATACCTCATGAATACGTAGTTTTAAATTTTGAAACATTTTCTTTAATATTTTTTATGGTAGATAAATATACCATTTTAAAAGTTATTTGATATCTGGGTCTGAGAGTTAGTAGCCTTCCGATTTTGTTAAATATCTCTATACAGATTGGTAACACATAACTCCAAAAGCATCCACTAGATGGTAGATGAAATAAAACGATTAAGTTTTCTTTACACGGCATTAAAACTGACGTTTGCTGTCAGCTTTCGGAGTCAATAGTCCCGTTGACATGTACAATTTAAAGCCGGTATTATGGCTGCATTTCGACTGTAGAAAACCCAGACCACACGACCAACCCATGGGCTAATGGTAGCTTTCTGTGTGGCCGGTGCATTTCGACTGTGTCACTGTTCTCATGTCCAAACGGGGAAAATACCGGTTAGAAAGAGGGTTGAAAGGGGGTATGATTTCCTTCCATCTTATTTGAGGGAACGAAAGGGGTAGATTGGGGATTTTTACCGACAATTCTATGCGCGCAACTGCGATTTCGTGAAAAACATGGCGGATACTGAGATACCTCTTGGACCTTGTTTACAAATTCTATCTGAAGATGTACAATAATGATGAATTTATAGCTTTTTATATAGATTATTTTACATTCCTTACACGGACTTATTTACGAATTAAACTGATTGATCCCTATTATACATCAGAATTTAATGAAAGGAGAATCCTACTGAAAAATATTGATGCGGGTATGTACATTTTGTTTATTTGAGCTAACTGTTATCTCATAAATTAGAAATATTTGTTCCTCGATTTCAGGATAATTTTTATAGAAATGTTTCTTTCTTAATTACAAAACGTATACAATTAAGTGTTAGTTAAAAGTCGTAAGCCAGCTGGTTTTCCATTGAAGCAACAACTTTTAAATATAATATTCTGTTTTTTGGGCAAATTTTCTGAATTTATCTAAGTAGTTTTTAACAAATGATAAAAAGATTTTCTTAGATTTATCTAATATACATTCTCCTTATATAAAACTATCTTAATACTCATTTATTTTATACTGTTAGAAAGGAGTATAATATGTTTATATTTAAATGAATATATGTTGTTAATTATTGTAAATAAATTATTTATACATTATATTTCAAGTTTGATTATTTTAGTTTTGTATTCTAAGCTTTTACATATCAAAGCGAAATGTTCCATAACTTGAGATGATGTGATTATGATGTCAATATTATGATTAGTAAAGAATTGCGTTTCATAATTATGTATATCAATAACAAAGTAAAATGTTTCAGGCATTCAAAATAACCTTACATACATACATTTTGCAATAAACTGAACTGTGTAAATTACCTTACAGAATGCTAATCTCTTTCTCCCCCCCCCCCCCTTAAAAAAAAAGAAAGAATACTCCATATTTGCTAGTATCAGAACAATAAATTATTTTTATATATTTTAGATACTAACTACATATGAAGTCGATTTTATTTTATTAATTTTATTTTTGGACTAATTAGAGGATTTTACATATCAATGAAACATGTCCATCATAAGTATTTTTTATACTGCTATATTAAAAACATTATTTTTAATTGCGGTATTAGTGGTATATGAGATTTTTTGTATCTGGGCCATGCAATAAGGTCTTATGTGTTTTTAATAAAGAATGAGTTATACCGATTTTGTAATAGTTAAAATATATTCGGTATAAATGTATTAAATATGCATATTTTTTCTCTATGCCAACTTTTTATATCGATTTGTCTTGAATAAAGTTTCTTAAAATGGTGTTACACTTTTTCCACTAATTCAAGTTTCAAGTTTATACGTCATAATTTAGCTTAAAAATGAAGATTAAATAAGAAAAACTTTCTTATTTGACTTTTAAGAATGAATTCTTTAAAGAGTTTCATGGAATATATTAGAATAAGCATGTATTTACAGTTTTAAAAATATATTAAATTTAATTTTGGCATATTATTTTTAATTTATGTTTAGTTTATAAAGCTCCAAGTTTAATTTATATACATTATTTAGATTTAATTTATATATATAAGACTATTTTGTTTCTCATTTCCGCACATTTGTTATATTAAATAGATAAAATAATAACATGGGATAATGAATTAAAAATAACGTGCATTTTAAAAAAGCAATTAAAAAAAAAGAGATATATTGTTTACCAAAAGTGAATGTCAAAAGCACTTAAGAAAAATTGATCCTAGCCCTTTAAGCGGGAGTGATGTGGGTTGCACATGTGAACCAGTCTAGAATGGATCCCGGAAAATATCCTCTTTTTCACCCCAAGGTTTCATGGCCGGAAAATACTCGCTTGCATGTGAACGGGGCTTATGATGGATATTGCGATTTTATGAACTCGCAAATTTAAAAGCTGCATTTAAAATTTTTGCAACATAGAATTATTTCAATATTGTAAGTGTGTTCTAAAAATTTGACTTCAATCGGAAAAAAACTCGTTGAGATAGCAATTAATTTTGCGAATTTAATTTCCTGGATAAAGGAATTTTTTTCCATTTTTGCGACGTCAAGTATTTGTATTTACATGTTGGCGAATTGCAGTGTGTTTATTTAGGACACAGAAAAAGCTTATTTAGTGCGTATCAAAGGCTTCTCTGTAATATTTAAGCATCGGGTGCTTATTTAGGATACAAACCTCGATAAGTACATTTTCTAGTATTGAATAAAGACAACGACATACGACATTTAGACTTTTTTAGTAAACATATGTCAAATTTAAGCTTTCTATTGCCCAAGGTTCAAAATATAAAGAATTAAAATATCCTCCCAAAGCAAATTATATACTGAATTTATATTTTTTAGTTGCTTTGAATTTTCACATTGCGAGTCAAGTACGGGTTAGCCCAATAAGGTTTTTAAGTCCGATAAGGTTGAGATTTAAAATTTACCGACTACCAATATAAAACAATATAAAAGCAACATACTAAACTCGAAATTTACAGCCACTCCTTTTCTAGAGTAATTTTCTAAACAATTGAGTACATTCTTAAGGCGGGCCCAAGACGGACCAGTCCGATAAGAAACAAAATCCAAAGAATTAAAATATGCCCCAAAATACAATGGCATATAATGCATTTAGAGATTTTAGCTGCTCCGCTTTTCAATTTATTTTCAAAAAAAGGGTTCCTTCCTATGGCGGCCCCAGAACGGAATATCCCGATCGGGTTACATCCCGATAGGGTTTACATAGGGTTTAGAGTTAAAATATACCTCAAAAGACAAAGACATGTTAAACCTGGAATTTTTAGTTTCTCCGTTCTCAAGTTATTCTCCAAAAACGAGAACATTCCTAAAACGGATCCACGTCTTGTTAGTAAATACAACCTGGGCGGCTTGATGGCACATGCAGAAAAATGGGCTACAGACTATCGTCGACGTGTGTTCTTATGGCGATGATGCTTGTTACCCTTTGTGGACGGCGGCATTCCGGAACTGCCGTGACCCAAAGGACGGAGCGCTTCCTCTGCGAACTCAAAGGACGGCTAATTTTTTGCGCTAAGCCTAACTCTCGAAATAAATTCACTAAAAATCACCTGTTCAACGCAGCTATCTACTTTTTTCAGGAATAAAAGAAATATTTATTTTCTATTTGATGTATATTTTTCATACGAATCCCAATAAAAAATCCTCGTTAGTTGCTTTTACTATGAATTCTACTATTCATCATCGAAAAATATGCTAAAAAAATTAATTTCCTTATCTAAATTAGGCGGTATAATATTGTGATTGATTCCAAGTATGCTCAAAAACTCAGAAGAATTCAGATCTTTCAAATATCCTGTCCAAACATCATTCGCAGAAACAGGTATTGAAACTGGCGACGTTGTAATAATAGTACGTTCAGAATCTGAAGAACCACTTGTATTTTCATATTCATCTTCAGAAATACCACAGTTCCACGAATCTTTATTATCTGCATCACTTTCATTACTACCCGGTTCGCTTATCCGTTTATCATACGAGTATATTCTCCCACAGAAAGAAAACGTCCTGGCCCAGCCATTTTTTTTCCCAAAATAACATAATAATTTCTCTACCGCACATTCCTCTAAAACCCAAACTTCAAAAAAATACTATCTTGTATTCCTATGATTCACCAACACAATCATAAAGCGAAAAACAAAACGAGAACCGAAACTCAATTATAAAATAGCAGAGGATACGAAAAGTGTTCTATTTGTTTATATTACAAAACCATGTTACACCGCTCCAGATGGAGAAATAATTCATTGGATGCCAAGACCAAGTATCGGCAAAATACATTCGGTTGTTCGTATGGACATTTATCGCCATCTAGTAAACAAGCAAATTCAAATATTCCATATGAAAAAGCGCATCCGTGACGGCCGTTCTTTAGGGTAAAGTTTTCTCAGACGCGAATGCGTGACGACCGTCCTTGAATGCAAGTTCGCAGGCGACGTGTGGGCATATCAACCCACAGACTAATATAAGCAGACTTTTCACTCGACTGCAGCGCCCTCAACCGCCAAGCAAAATATCAAGGTTGGCACGCTTGGCGATGGCCTGTGACGGATTTCGCCAAGACGTTCTGCTAATATAACCCTATTTGACACTGAACGAAAAACTTAGAACTTGGAGGAACACTTCTATCATCGCATGTTTACACGTGGTAAACATAATTTCGCTGTTATTTTGGATTTTATAATCAATTATTTTATTTTTTATGGATTACTAGAATAAAAGGAATTACGTTTACAAGGTATGTAATTTATTTTTATTTAAATAAAAAATTTATTTATTAGCCATCCCATATTTCATCCTATGCACGTGTTCATCATAAGAAATTAGTGCAGTATTATCACTGCCGACTAGATTAAATTCTAAGAAACAGTGGCATTATTAGTTAAAAAAACTTTTTCCTCATTTATGTTCCCCAAATGGCCAGGCACTTTGACCTTCGTCATTCGCCTTTATTACAGCGGCCAGAGTGTGAACCATTTAGCCGTCCATTGACGTTGCCCCAGGCGCACCAGAGGGGGGCGGATCACATTGCGCCCACAACACAAACATCCATGCCTTACGTGGGGCTCGAACCCACAACGTGACGGTCGAGCGATTGCTAGGGAAACGCTTGCCTTGACAACTCGACAACCACGTCGGCTCCTCATTTATATAAAATGTATAAAAATTGATATTTGAATAGCTTTTTATAGAGAAAGTTGAATATGATTTTGAATGTGCATATATTTTACATGCTTTTTACTAACTGCCGTAATGTGGAAAATAATCCCCCCCCCTTTCTAATTACCGATTGAGTTCGACACCTTTGATAATGCATTTATGTAAATTTGTTATTTAGTATAAGAATATTAGTGTATTTAATATATATATATATATATATATATATATATATATCTTTATATATATAATAACAGCATCTCAGAATAAATTAAGAACTAAGCATTTTAACAGTCAGCATGCTAGTATACTTTTTAGGCTGAAAATGTTATATAATATTTTAGTCTTTTGGGTATGGTAGCTTGTAATTTTTGGTGTATAATGATTTACAGTGATGCAATGCGTCAATTTTTTTTATTTTGTTTATGATTGCATGAATTAAATATATATCTATGTTTATTTATTTAAATTTACACATATTACAGAAAAAAGTATTTTTAAATGCTGATCATGTTTATAGTTTAAAAAATTATAAAAGTACAGTTCAGTAATTTTTTTTTTTGGCCGCATTAACATAAAATCGTCAATTGAACGATAGTCGCCAAATCTAGCAGTCGAGCTTTTTATACGTTATAGCTGAGATGGTTGGCTCCTCGCACGCTAGTATCTATGCGAAATCGCATGTTAACGATGTTGCCATAAGTTCCTATGGGAGTGAACCTTCTGAATATAGTATTCTGTGTGTCAACCGTTCCGTTAACTATAGAATAATTATGTTATGTTTAACTTCTAACAGCAGCGCAAACGTAATGTGCCTTGAAGGAGTTTCTAACCGTTGATGACTAACTAAACATAACTAACAGTAACGATACTAAATTTTATTACATTTCCTGTAATATTGTTTATGGTAGATAAATGTACCATTTTAAAAGTTATCTGATGCGTAAAAAGCATCAGATTAACTAGAGGAAATTAGCTGTCCCACAAGATGGCTGGCTCTCTAGACTGCCACACCGAGTGTGATGTCCATGTGCAGCTCGACAACACACTTGGGTTGAGAACGTAAGCCATTCCTCCTCTATGCACGTATATGGTGTGTACGATCGTCAGCACCGAGAGAGAAGTGGGATTCCTATCTGAAGACAACATACTTACAGCCGGACACTGTTATTTATTATGATGAATTTATATGATAAATTTATTATAAATTTATTTAAGACATTAAAACTGGCCATTGGATCAAAACTGACCATATGCAATTTGATATTGTTCTCAATCGAATGATGTCTTTGAATTTTCTCTAGTATGAATGATAGTAGAATAACGAGAGGTGATTCGTTCTCTTTTTTTTTTTCCAGTACCTATATAAGAATTAAAACAATAAGCAAAATAAAATATATAGAAAAACAAAAATAAAAATAGCATTTGCAGAACATACCATCATGGTTTGCTCGAGTTGGTCTGAAACCTTTCAGTTTAGTTGACATTAACGAAAAAATAAAGCAAAAGATTAAGTTCACAATTTGAAAAAGAAAATTAATGAAGACAAGATAGATTAAAAATAATAAATAAACAAAACTTGATTACTACATTAATGAAAAATAAAGTAATAGATTAAGTTCACATTTTAAAAAGAAAATTAATGAAGACAAGATAGATTAAAAATAAAAATAACAGAACTTGATGCAGAAAAAAATAAATTAAATGAAAGTTGAAATACATATTTTTGCATCCAGTGTTGAAATTAATAACATAAACACCTTAATTTATCTGTCAGTTTATCTATCTATCTCTTGGCAACGTTGCTACAAAAAGTTGCCAAACGTGTTTTAATTACGGATAAGAATAACCTATTTCTCCGTTCACAACGTTTGGCGAAATTTTGGCGTCGAATTTGGCGGAATATAGTCAATTTTGCGAGTTCTTTTTAATTCAGCCGAATTGACGAAAATATCGCCAAATTGATAAAAATGACGTAGAAACAATGAAAATGACAACAAATTGCTAAAAAATCAATATCTTAGAAATAATATAAGAATCTACTATAAGAATAACCAATTTCTCAGTCTGTATAGCAACTGTGGCGACGAATGCTGGCGGCATATTGTCAACTTGGCGAGTTTTTTTAAATAGTGCAAAATTGAGGCAAATGTCGTCAAATTGATAAAAATGACAACTAATTGATGAACATTTAATATCTTGGAAAGAATATAACTATAAGAATTACTAATAAGAACGACTATAAGAATTACCCATTTCTCCATCCGTCCGTAATGCTTGACGAAAAATTAAACAAGATGTCGCAAACCTGGCGACTTTTTCAAATGTTGCCATATTGACGAAAATCGAATCGTCGCCTGATTGATAAAAATATCACAAAATTGATAAAAATGATGCTAAATAGGAGGCGATGCTTTGCAAATTTTTAATTCCGTCATATGACGGGCTTCTAGTATTAATAATATTATAATAAAATAGTAGTATAATAAAAAAGTAGTGCATGGGTTTATGTAGTGCATTATTTTATGATGGTCAAAAAATTGAATTATTCAAGAAATTAAATGAGCACTGAATTTCATATAACGATAAACAATTTTTGTTCATGGCATGCGACATTCCATGTTAAAAATGTTGCCATAGGGTCCTATGGCAACAATTTCAAAATGCAGAAAACATTTTAGCAAAGATTAAATAGCTCGATTGCTAATGTTATCGTTAGAGATGCTTAAAAACAACTCTAAAGATACAGTCCTAAATAAAATTTACCACAACTAGTTTTATTTAATATTATATATATTCTTATATAGGAATAATGAAATCTAATCTATCATTTACTCGTACAAGAGTTTATGTAGTGCATTATTTTATGATGGTCAAAAAATTGAATTATTCAAGAAATTAAATGAGCACTAAATTTCATAAAACGATAGACAATTTTTGTTCATGGTATGCGACATCCCATGTTAAAAATGTTGCCATAGGGTCATAAGCCTTCTGAATATTCTGTGGTGTAAATGGCACAGTAATTTTTATTTATTGTAAGCCGGCCTCATCGGCCAACTTACTGACGAGATCTTTCTTCACAAATTCTAACGATATGCATTTAACGAAATTTTAATTTAGGTAGAACATTCCTATTGTATTATTACTGGTTGAAATGTTTTAATTTTGTTTCTATTATTCCAGAAAGTTTTTGAGTGAAATAATTGCAAATTTCAATTATTATTGTACTTTTAGAAAAAGACTAGCCGAATACCCGTTGAAAATCAACGGTCTCGCAATAAGCAACCCCTGAATAATGTAAATTTTTCAATAATTCGCGTTTCACATTTATTCGACAAATCGAATATTTTGGTGTGCAGAACCCTCTAAAGAAGAAAATATTGGGAAACTAAATTCGAGCATTTCTTCCTTTCGAATTATCTACCCTTACACTACATTTAAGTCTATCTCATCCCGAGGCACTCCTATATTATTATTTCTCCTTTGGAACTTTTTTCTGTGAAGCACATCCATAAATGAACATTTTTGAAAAACTCTGTTTGTCTTGGGTTTTTTATCAGATGATTGGCCCAAATACCAAATATCAAGCCTCTATCACATTTAAAAGGAAGCGTGCCTCATTTATTAGGAAATTCGAACATATTAGTGTGCACACCCCTTAAAAAAGCAAATATTGGAAATCTAAAATTTCACACTCTCTTCCTTTCAAACTATCTACCCGTACATCAAATTTGAAGTCACTATCCTATCGAGAAACATAATTTTCTATCACTTCACCCTTCGAACGTTTTTCTGTGTAGCACCCCGTTAGAGAACATTTTTGTCAAACTGTATTCATCTTTGGTTATTTTTGTCAAATGGTTAGCCCATATACTAAATTTCAAGTCTCTATCACATTGTAAAGGAGGCGTTTTACATTTGTTCGGTAAATCGAACATTTTAGTGAGCGGAACCCCCTACAATAACAAATTTTGGAAAACTGAATTTGCACACTTTCTTCCTTTCCAACTTTTTACCCGTACACTAAATTTGAAGTCTCTATCTCTTCGCGAAGCATACTTTTCTAGCATTTCATCTTTCGAATGCTTTTGTGTGGAGTACCCACCCCCTTAACTATACATTTTTTAAAAACTCTATTCTTTTTGTGATTTCTGTCAGATTATTTTCCCATATATCAAATATCAAGCCTCTATCACGTTTTAAAAAGGGCGTTTCTCCTTTATTCCAAAAATCGAACATTTTGGTGTGCGGCACCCCCTAAAGTAGAAAGTATTGGTAAACTGAAATTTTACACTTTCTTCCTTTCAAACTATCTACCCTTATACCAAATTTGATATCTGTATCTCAATCCGAAGCATGGTTTTTTATCAATTCACTTTTCAAACGTTTTACTCTGGAGCACCCACCTTAAACAAACATTTTTGAAAAACTATATTTGTCTTGGGTGTTTCCATCAAATGATTAGCCCATATACCGAATTTCAAGCCTCTATCAAATTTTAAAGGAGCGTTTTCTCATTTATTCTGCAAATCGAATATTTTGGTGTGCGGCACCCCCTTAAGTAGAAAATATTGGAAATCTGAAATTGCACACTTTCTTCCTTTCGAACAGTTTATCAATACACCAAATTTGAAGTCTCTATCTCATCGCAAAGCATTCTTTCCTATCATTTCACTTTTCGAACGTTTTGGCGTGCGGCACCCCCTTAAGTAGAAAATATTGGAAATCTGAAATTCCACACTTTCTTTGTTTCAAACGATTTACCATACACCAAACTTGAAGTCTCTATCTCATCGCAAAGCATGCTCTCCTATCATTTCACTTTTCAAACGTTTTGGTGTGCTGCACCCCCCCCCCCCCTTAAGTAGAAAATATTGGAAATCTGAAATTGCACACTTTCTTCCTTTTGAGTGATTTACCCATATACCAAATTTGAAGTCTCTATCTCATCGCAAAGCATGCTTTCCCGTCATTTCACTTTTCGAACGTTTTGGTGTGCGGCACCCACTTAAGTAGAAAATAATGGAAATCTGAAATTCCACACTTTCTTTGTTTCAAACGATTTACCCATACACCAAACTTGATGTCTCTATCTCATCGCAAAGCATGCTCTCCTATCATTTCACTTTTCGAACGTTTTGGTGTGCTGCACCCCCCCTTAAGCAGAAAATATTGGAAATCTGAAATTGCTCACTTTCTTCCTTTCGAGTGATTTACCCATATACCAAATTTGAAGTCTCTATCTCATCGCAAAGTATGCTTTCCCGTCATTTTACTTTTCGAACGTTTTGGTGTGGGGCACCCCCTCTATAGAACGTTTTCGAAAAATTCGATTTTTCCAGGGGGTTTTATCGAACGACCGAGCCGTGTACCAAATTGCAAGTCTCTATCTATTCGGGAAGTGCCTAAAAAAAGCGTGACGGACAGACAGACAGACAGACATACAGACGGACACTTGGCAATTAGTATATATAGATGTTATATTATAACAGATTTATGAATAATTTTACCCTATGTTTTAATGAATTATCATAAACTTACCTGTTTAAGATACAATAAACGCTATTTCTCTATTTGGAAATGATAGAAAAAAAAATTAATTTAAAAGAAACTTATATAGAAATCCATTCTCCGTAATTGGAAATGATAGAACAATAATTATACGTTTTAATAGAGGAAAACGGCATTACCGTGTATTTCTTATTTTCAATAAAGTACAGGGTTTAATACTAAAATAATGTATTTAATATATAAATTTCTGCTGTCACTTTTTGAATTTCAGGGTTCACATTCTATTAGATCATAGTATCCTCCCACTAGCTTAATGGAAAGCACGTTATACGGCTATCGACTCATTTTAACTTTTGTTATACGGCTATCGACTCATTTCAACTTTTGTTATACGGCTAATTTTAACTTTTGTCATACGGCTAATTTTGACTTTTGTCTAATATTAATTTTGTAACTAATCTGTCATATGAATCACTGGCGAGACGTGTTTTTATAAATTACACCTTATATGAGGACAACAGTTTCTGGCATTCAATTTAATAGCCAGAAAATTTGTGATTAATTAGTAAAATGAATCCCATCCTATATTGCATTACAATAAAAGTTTTATTGCTTTCCTTATACACATAGTATAATGTATAAGGAAAGTATTGTGATGGGGTCGAAAATTTGAATTCGAGTTTTCGATGGGAGAGCACGTTTCAAGCATCCCTGATTACGAATCGAACATTTTTGAGTTGATGCCTGTGTATGTGTGTGTGTGTGTCAGTGAGTCTGTGGAGACGATATCTCACGAACAAATGGAGCGATTCGAATGAAATTTGGAACAAAAATTACAATCCATGAATACTGGAAGACTATTGTTTTTAAACACAATCGAATGTTCAGAACCCCCTAAATTTTCGAGTGAAATTTTGATAAAATCATCAAAAAATCTAAATCTTTATTAAAGTTACAAAAATAGGCATTTTTTATGTGATTTTTCCTTAGGAAACGATTGGCATAAACTTTAGAACCCTAGCATGAACCGTTCTCGAGATATTGCACATTTTTCAAATAAATTTACCAAAAAATCTCATAAATTAAAAAAAAAATTACTGTTGAGAAACATATTCACTTTTCATATGTAATATCATGCAATAAAGTTGGTGACATCATTCTCGTGGTTCTAGTTTTTTCTATTCATGAGTAAAGATACTTTAAGTAATGCTTTTGTATTTGAACGCATTTATCTGCTATAAGAATTCATTTATCTGCTGTAAGAATAACATATTTCTCTTTGAGAGTGAAGATCCCAGTAACTATTTAAATCAAAAAGTATGATGTGGCATCACACAACTTGCCCTCCGGCCACACAGAAAGCTACCATAAGTCTATGGGTTGGTCGTGTGGTCTGGGTTTTCTACACAACTTGCCCTATATAATGCAATTAATTTATCTTTCTTACAGTGAAAAAATGATGTATAAGATTCACGGCACTGGGTTTTTAATGCAGGATTGTATATTTGACATTTTCCCGGATGACAGCTATTTCGCAATAAACCCAATTAACTTAAATTTCACACAATTCCAAATTAACAATTATCAATATTGATGGCATCGGCAACAGGCAATGGACTATATATATTTTAATATTTTAAGAATTAATCCATTAATTTGGAGTCATTTTGCAATTTTCTACGACAATGGCAATATTTCGCCAAATTAAGCCCAAGTTCGCCAAATTTATCACCAAGTGTCAAAAACAAACGAAGAGAAGACCATTTCTTACATACAAATGACTGCTGTTGAATTGTTATACGTCAAAATGCAAAACTATTACTCAAAGTATCTTCTCTCGTGAATGGAACGAACTAGATTCCCGAGAATGATATTAACAAATTTATCGCACATTATTACATATGTAAATTGAACAATTTCACAATAATTTATACTTTTAAATTTTATTGGATTTTTTTGATAAATTTATTTGAAACATATGCAATATCTTTAGAACGATTCCTACTAGAATTTTAAAGTTTATGGCATTCATTTTCCAATGACAAATTATATAGGAAATGATCCTTTGTGTAACATTATTAAAAGTTCTAATTTTTAAATGTTTCTTTTAAAATTTTATTCGAAAATTCGTGGGTGTTTTAAACACAACGTTTAAAATCAATAGGGTTCCAGAATTCACTGATTTTAATATTTTTACCAAATTTCATTCGAAACGCTCCGTTCTTTCGGGAGATATCGCACAGACTCACAGACACACACATACAAACATCACCTCAAAAACGTTCGATTCGACTTTAATTCAGGAATAATTGAAACTTGCTTTTTCGTCGAAAATTCTAATTCGAATTTTCAACCCCGTCACAATACTTCCCAATGCATTATACTATGTATATAGTGAAAGTGATGGCTACATCATCGTTTTATTTCTTACCAGAATTTCATTTTTGAAAACTAAATTAATCATGGAATGGAAAATGCCTTGAATATATTGTTGTTTGATTAAAAGTAATTTTTCCTTTCAGCATTTAATTATCCATTCATTTTACAACTTTGGAGCTTTAATAAACTTATTCAAGCTTACATCTACTACTTTATTTTCCTTCGTATAGCAATAAGATTATTGCTGTATAGTCCATCAAAGCTCTTAGAATAAAGCCACCCCTGTGTGGCAGCAGCCGACTCTGCTCCTGCCAAGGACATCGAATCAAAGATGTGTACCTGAATTATAAGTACGGAGAGGAAGCTAGCTTTTGCTCTAAACGTATAATGTCGGCCTTGTAAGCACCAAGTCCGGTCCTGGCTCGGGACTGGCGACGCACAATCGGCACAGACTGAAATAAAAGTGAGCACGCAGAAAGAATTAAGTAAAGTAAAAAAGCATGCTTTATGCGTTCCATATTTGCATTTTTATCACTTATGCGTATCTAGTAGTTTGTTCTGATATTCCATATCCAATTATGCTGTTAAAATATTTCATTTATACAGATGGATTAATTGTGCAGGTTGTTTAAGAAAGATTGCACAATTAAAGATATCACGAATGATTAGTCGTAGATCCATAGTTTCAATTTTAGAAGTAATACTTTTCATTGATCAGTCTATCATTGTATGCAAATTTTGATAATGTAACATTTTTGATGAAAAAAGTGCAAATTGTAAGTTTTTATACAGGCACCTAAGAAAATTAACTGAAGTGGGGTTCAATTCGACTTAATCATACCAGAATTTTTTTGTTTTTCAAATTTTATAAGAAAAAGTATGAAAAATTTGTTTTGTAGGTCAAAAATATTAAAACCATAACGTGTTATCCTTCATTTTAAAGGGCTTGAAAAAATCTTTCGAATGATAAATTACTTGACAACGTACCCCCCGGGGGTAATTTGCCCCGTTCTCTCGAGGGGGGGCTAATGAGTGTCATGAACAGAACATTGTATCGCGACCATTTTTCAAAAAAATCTGATGTGGGCAACACATGACTTTCCTTATATGATGAAATGAATTTACTACTTTCACAGTGAAATAAATAGGTTTTTTTTCTAGTAGATACTAATATCCTTTCCAAGATATTGAATTTTCGACAATTAGTCGACATTTTCATTGATTTATCGTCATTTTTATCCATTTGGCGAGATTTTCGTTAATTTGGCAACATTTCAAAAAGTCGCCAAGTTGGCGACATTCCGCCAATTTCGTCGCCAAAATCTCGCCAAGCGTTATGGACGAAGAAATAAGTTATATATATGTATATATATATAACTTATTAGATATTAAATTTTCGACATGTATTATATAACTATTATTATATATTTATATATTATATAACTTATTAGATATTGAATTTTCCACAATTAGTCGCCATTTTCATTGATTTAGCGTCATTTTTATCCATTTGGCGAGATTTTCGTTAATTTGGCAACATTTCTAAAAGTCGCCAAGTTGGCGACATTCCGCCAATTTCGTCGCCAAAATCTCGCTAAGCGTTATGGACGAAGAAATAAGTTATTCTTACAGCAGATAAATTGGCGTTCAAATGCAAAAGTATTACTCAAAGTATCTTTTTTCATGAATGGAACGAGCTGGATCCACGAGAATGATGTCACCCAATTTATCGCATGATATTATATATGAAAAGTGAACATATTTCTCAATAGGAAATATTTTTATTTTTATTTTGTATGACTTTTTGATAATTTTTTTGAAAAATGTGCAATATCTCGAGAACGGTTCATGTTAGCGTTCTAAAATTTATGTCAATCGTTTTCTAATGAAAAATTACATAAGAAATGTCTATTTACGTAACTTTATTAATGGTTTTGATTTTTTGACGATTTTCCAAAATTTCATTCGAAAATTTAGGGGGGTTCTGAACATTCGATTGCGTATAAAAACAATAGGCTTCCAGTGTTTACAGATTGTGATTTTTGTACCAAATTTGGTTCGAATCGGTCCATTCGTTCGTCAGTTATCGTCTCCACAGGCCCACTGACACACACACACAAACACACACAGACAGACATCACTTCAAAAATGTTTGATTCGTGATCAGGGATGCTTGAAACGTGCTCTCCCGTCGAAAACTCGAATTCGAATTTTCGACTCCGTCACAATACTTTCCTTATACATTATGTATATAAGAAAAGTAAAAATTATACATTCTGTTGCGCGCCGAAAACGGGCTGGAAATCATGAATTATAATGTAAAGTTCTTGAAAAAATTCGGTTTTTAAATTCAAGATTCTAAATTTTAGACAGAAAATATTAGAAATACTGGAATGTCCCCATGTCCTTACCTTTCTACTAGATAAGATAAGAGTTAGCTTAAAACAGAAGGAAATGTTTGAGAAATGTTCTGTTTACTTTAGTAGCATGGAAAGAGACAATTTATGAAAACTCCTCTTTCAAAACGATATATGAGATCTTTTCTGCAATTTTATCACCAAAACCACTCAAATAAATTTACTGGATGTCTTTAAACTGATGTACAGCTGTCACCCTCATAAAAAATCTGATGTGGGCAACACATGACTTTCCTTATATAATGTAATGAATTTACTACTGTTACAGTAAAAAAAATAGGTTTTTCTTATAGTAGATACTAATATTCTTTCCAAGATATTGAATTTTCGACAATTAGTGGTCATTTTCATTGATTTAGCGTCATTTTTATCCATTTGGCGGGATTTTCGTTAATTTGGCAGCATTTCAAAAAGTCGCCAAGTTGGCGACATTCCGCCAATTTTGTCGCCAAAATCTCGCCAAACGTTATGGACGAAGAAATAAGTTATTCTTACAGCAGATAAATGATTATTGGCGTTCAAATACAAAAGTATTACTCAAAGTATCTTTTTTCATGAATGGAACAAGCTAGATCTACGAGAATGATGTCACCCAATTTATCGCATGGTATTACATATGAAAAGTGAACATGTTTCTCAACAAGATTTTTTTTTAATTTTATATGACTTTTTGATATTTTTTTTTTAAAATGTGCAATATCTCGAGAACGGTTCATGTTAGCGTTCTAAAATTTATGTCAATCGTTTTCTAATAAAAAATTACATAAGAAATGTCTATTTGCGTAACTTTATTAGTGGTTTTGATTTTTTGACGATTTTTTCAAATTTTCATTCGAAAATTTAGGGGGGTTCTGAACATTCGATTGCGTATAAAAACAATAGGCTTCCAGTGTTTATGAATTGTGATTTTTGTACCAAATTTGGTTCGAATCGGTCCATTCGTTTGTCAGTTATCGTCTCCACAGACCCACTGACACACACACACACACACACACACACACACACACACACACACACACTTTCACACACACACACACACACACACACACACACAGACATCACTTCAAAAATGTTTGATTCGTGATCAGGGATGCTTGAAACGTGCTCTCCCGTCGAAAACTCGAATTCGAATTTTCGACCCCGTCACAATACTTTCCTTATACATTATGTATATAAGGAAAGTAACAATGATTGAAATTATTACGCCTCGTGACCATTTAACCATAAATAAACCCTTTTATGCAAGATTATGTCAAATTTTGTCCTATGCTATGTTAAAACAAGAAAGACCAATCATGCATAAAGCATTGATTATGAAACACTTTCCAACTGCAATGCAATTTTATTTAAACATCTCTAAAATGCAATACATTCCTCGGTAATACTTTTAAAATTATCACGGTACTACATTAATTTAATATATTTGCAAACTTAAAACTTCATTGGAAAAAATGAATTTTATACAAATGACCTCATTGAAATATAAATCGCCTGGTTTAAACATCTCTAAAATGCGATACATTCAGCGGTAATATTTTTAAAATTATCACAATACTATAATAATTTATTATATTTGAAAACTTGGAACTTCATTGAAAAAAATTAACTTTATTTAAATGACGTCATGGGAATATAAATCGCCTGGCTCTCTATATAAAAGCAGTAAATATTTCATTCATACATTTTTATTCCATTCCTTTCATTCATCACAATACTACAATAATTTATTTTGATTAAAAACTTAAAACCATGCGGGTAAAAGTAATTTATATCAATGCTTAAAACTTTATCGAAAAAGTCTCTTAAACAATCGTCTGCTACTCTATATAAAATCAATGAATGCTTTATTCATATCAGCTATATTGGAGACTCCAGAGTTAAATTTTACGCTGAAGAAATTCAGAAATTCTTATACAACTCATCTTACAGCTTGATGTGTTTATATTCTCCATACGTGAAAATTAGACTTCGTAGTAGAAATAATCGAAGCTTGATGATCATTTAAACTCAAATATATTGTAATTGCGTTGTTTCTGAATATAGATGCACAGAAGTTAAGCAAAAATAAAGCGGTTTTAGGACGGATACAACACTAAATATAAATTTTAAAAAACTTTAAAAATCACGATTTTGACACATGATGGATGGCATTGATCATTTGAACTCAAATGCATTGTAATTGCGTTGTTTCAGAATATAGATGCACAGAAATTATGTAAAAATAAAGCGGTTTTAAGACGAATACAACACTATAAATTAAAAAGAACTTTAAAAATCACGATTTTGACACATGATGGATGGCATTGATCATTTGAATTCAAATGCATTGTAATTGCGTTGTTTCAGAATATAGATGCACAGAAATTATGTAAAAATAAATCGGTTTTAGGACGAATACAACACTATAAACTAAAAAGAACTTTAAAAATCACGATTTTGACCCAAGACGGATGACATATTTTATTTTCAAGTGGGTCACGTGATCTCTTCATATAATATGGGCGTCATTATTATTTTAATTTTTATTAAAAAAACTACCGAATATATTTTGCTGAAATTTTTTTCATATATTTTATGGGATAATTTGAATATTTCCTGAAACTTTCGAAGCAGTTTGTGAATTTTAAATTCGCTTAAATAATATTAGAACAATTAGGTCCCATAGCGTTTAATGTGTTTCATTTTTTCAAAACTACTATTCGTTCAGCGAAGACAGTGGTGTATCATTTTAAACGACTGACATTTTTATGCAAGCTGACTGCAGGCTAATTGTAACACATAAATATAAAAAAAAAAATCTGATGTGGGCAACACATCACTTTTCTTATATAATGTCATGAATTTACTACTTTTACAGCACAAAAATTGGTTATTCTTATAGTAGATACTAATATTCCAAGATATTGAATTTTCGACAATTAGTCGTCATTTTCATTGATTTAGCGTCAATTTTATACATTTGGCGAGATTTTCATTAATTTGGCAACAATTCAAAAAGTCGCCAAGTTGGCGGCATTCCGCCAAATTCGTCGCCAAAATCTCGCCAAGCGTTATGGACGAAGAAATAAGTTATTCTTACAACAGATAAATGACTATTGACGTTCAAATACAAAAGTATTACTCAAAGTATCTTTTTCATGAATGGAACAAGCTAGATCCACGAGAATGATGTCACCCAATTTATCGCATGGTATTAAATATGAAAAGTGAACATGTTTTTCAATAGGAAATATTATTTTTTTTAATTTATGGGCTTTTTTGAAAAATGTATTTGAAAAATGTGCAATATCTCAAGAACGGTTCATGTTAGCGTTCTAAAATTTATGTCAATCGTTTTCTATTGAAAAATTACATAAGAAATGTCTATTTGCGTAACTTTACTAGTGGTTTTGATTTTTTGACGATTTCTTCAAAATTTCAGTCGAAAATTTAGGAGGGTTTTGAACATTCGATTGCGTATAAAAACAATAGGCTTCCAGTATTTACGGATTGTGATTTTTGTACCAAATTTGGTTCGAATAGGTCCATCCGTTAGTCAGTTATCGTCTCCACAGACTCACTGACACACACACACACACACACACACGCACACACATACATCACTTCAAAAATGTTTGATTCGTGATCAGGGATGATTGAAATGTGCTCTCCCGTCGAAAACTCGAATTCGAAATTTCCACCCCGTCACAATACTTTCCTTATACATTATGTATATAAGGAAAGTAATGAAGGTTTCTGTCCGTATGTTATGCTTGGAGAAATACTTTGGTATAATATCGTAGACTTGTGGCATATTTGACGTAATATTACCAACTCAGTATTTGAGGTAATATTACCAGCTATATATTTAGCACAATACAACCAATTTGGCAACATATTTGGCGCAATATAATCAATTTCAGCGACTTTTAATAAATATCACCAACTTGACGTTATGTTTGGCTGCAATATCGCTGACGCAATATCGCTGACATGGCGGCGTATTGGGCGAAATATAGTCGATAGCAACATATTTGGCGCATTAAACGCTGAAAGTTAAATTTAATTTCTTTGATAATCGCTATTGCTTTTCAGGAATTATTAATTTTATACTATTTATTCGAAATATAGGGAGTTTCATTGCTCCTAGGACAGATACGCTTCCTTGTGCGGGGGGGAGGGGGGTCTAGGGGTTCGTGAAGTATTAGCGTTTTATTAAGGGGTCATATAATTAATAATATTGATCGGGGGAGTTACGTGCGTCTTGAGATTTCAGGAACGCAAAAGTTGTACGTGACCGGGAGTGAGTACATGTTTTACATAATTTTATGCACCTCGTCATAAAGGTCGTTAAGTTTAATTATACATAAATGGCATATTTTTATAATGGTTTATAATTTTTTACATTCCTTATATACAGAATGTATAAAGAAAGTATTGTGACGGAGTCGAAAATTCGATTTCGAGTTTTCGACGGGGAAGCACGTTTCAAGCATCCCTGATCACGAATCAGACGTTTTTGAGATGATGTCTGTGTGTGTGTTTGTGTGTGTGTGTGTGTCAGTGAGTCTGTGGAGACGATAACTGACGAACAAATAGACCGATTCGAACGAAATTTGGTACAAAAATTACAATCCGTGAATACTGGAAGCCTATTGTTTTTAAACGCAATCGAAAGTTCAGAACCCCCCTAAATTTTCGAGTGAAATTTTGAAAAAATCATCAAAAAATCAAAACCTTTAATAAAGTTACGCAAATAGACATTTCTTGTCGAAAGCCCAGGCCGTCCGACTCGTCCGAAGACATGGAGCATCAAGGTGGGTAGCCGGAGGCATTTCTAGTGTAATATTTCCTGAGAAAACGATTGACATAAACTTTAGAACGCTAGCATGAACCGTTCTCGCGACATTGCACATTTTTCAAATAAATTTATTAAAAAATATCCCATAAATTAAAAAAATATATATTAACTTTGAGAAACATGTTCACTTTTCGTATATAATATCGTGCGATAAATTTGGTGACATCATTCTCGTGGATCTAGCTCGTTCCATTCATGAGAAAAAATACTTTGAGTAATACTTTTGTATTGAACGCCAATAGTCATTTATCCGCTATAAGAATAACTTATTTCTCCGTTCATAACGCTGGGCAAGATTTTGGCGGCGAATTTGGCGGAATGTCGCCAACTTGGCGACTTTTTAAATGTTGCCAAATTACCGGAAATCTCGCGAAATGGATAAAAATGATGCTAAATCAATGAAAATGACGACTAACTGACGAAAATTCAATATCTTGGAAAGAATATAAAGTATCTACTATAAGATTAACCTATTTTTTTGCTGTAAAAGTAGTAACTTCATTACGTTATATAAGGAAAGTTATGTGGTGCCCACATCAGATTTTTTTCAAGTAAAAGAGCAGAACTTATCTTGCGTAGAATCTTTTCTTTGGTCTATTATGTACCTAAAGTATACCTCTGACATTTTCGTTGAAAAATGACCTGAGCTCATTATGGAAGATGCGTGTTGGTGTTGGCTATTTACTTGAACTCCTAGCTTGTTACTAGCAAATATACTCAGAGTTCCCCTCGATTTAAAATGTATGCCAATTTCACTAGAATTCTAAATGGTATTTTTCTTCAAAAAATTATTTTAAATGAATTAAAGAAATGTAAGGGAAGATTTCTTTCTTTCTTGCGAGGGCAATTGTTTTCATTTATGTGATAGCATATTTCAGGAAACTTATTTCAGACGTATCAAAAATGTGTATTCAGGGCGTATCAAAAGCGTATCTGTATTATTTAAGTAGCGAGCTTTTATTTAGGACCTGGGTATCGCCGTGAATAATTTCTAGTATAGCCAATAAAGCTCTGAAAAGTACTATAATAGTTCCTTAAACTTTCAATTAGATTATAAAAAATTTCCCTATGATATTTGAAGAAATCATCTTTTTACAGCTTCTTTAAGTATACCCCAATGACATATTTTTAAAATGGCTTAAAAATTCCTTTTCAATAAAAAAAGCAGAACTTATCTCTTGAAGAAACACCTCTTTTCTATGTACATAAAGTACACCCCAGGTATTTTTGTTGAGAAATGCCCTGTCATTCATTTTTAACAAACATTTTCTCAGCACATGATTAAATGGAAGATGCGTGTTAGCCATTTGCTTCAACTCTACTAGTAAATATACCCAGAATTCCTCGCGTTGCAAAATGTGTTCCAATTTCAACGGTATTCCATGTGGTATTTTTTCTTCAAAAAATTATTTAAATTAATTAGAGAAAATATCTTATGTGGGCAGTACATGACGTTCCTTACATAATGCAAGAAATTTGCTTCTTTTACAATGAAAAAAATAAATCCGATATGAGCAGCACATAATTTTCCCTGCAGACTCAAATTCATTTTATTTCCATTTCTTTAATAATTCATTAAATTGAGTTTAATTGCACTAAATAACACGCATAATTAATTGAAATTACACTTTTTATTCAGCTTTCGTTTTCATTGGGTAACTGGACTTATTCTCAAAACAGGCGTAGAAAAAATGCGAAAACACTAAAATATCTCGAGAACGTCTAGACCTGAAGTAAGGGGTTGATATTATTCTTTTTATCTCTAAAATTTTCATGTAAAACAAGCATTTAATTGTTACATTTGAGCATACGTAGTCTTTTATTTTAGATTTTGACGATTTTTGCAGGTTATTTCGAAAAAAAAAAAAAAAAAAAAAAAAAAAAAAAAAAAAAGCAGGTTCTTTCCTTCCGAATCATACCAAAATTTAATCAGCACCAGGGTTATCCACAAGTGACTCATCTACTAAATTTTGTGAAATTCGGTTGATAAGAATTTTAGATAGAGTGGAAACATACAATTTGTGCGGACCATTTGAAAAAAAAGGGCGGATTCTTTTATTTTAATACTACCAAAACCTAATCAGCACCAGGGTGACACACAAGTGACTTACCTACATATTTTTAATGAAATTTGGACCATTAGTTTTAGAGTTAGAGTGGATACATATATTGTACAGACACACACACAGACGCTACGCTAAAAATAGTTTTTTCGTGTTCTAAGGGTCCCAAAACGTATAGAACTCAAGTTGCGAATTCGAGTTCGAAACTTTTGAGATCTCAAGTTGAGATTTTCGACACGATTCCAATACGTTCGCTATACATTAATTACCATGTTTGGCAAGGAAAATGCATAAGATCCACGACACAATATTTTCAACGTTGAATTGTGCATTTGTCGCTATTTTGGATGACAACATGTAAAATTATTTCAAAGGACCCAATTAAATTATATATCGCACAACTGCAAATTGATAGTTATCAATATTGATAGCATCTGCAATAAGCAATATAGTCCGTATTAAAATATTTTAATAATTAATTCATATTTTAGTAATTAATTTGGCGTAGTTTTCTTTAATTTTGCGTCATTTTCATTCATTTTGAGTCATTTTCGTTAATTTGGCTTCATTTTTACAATTTCGGTGATATTGTCGTCAATCTAGGGCAAAATATCGCAAGGTTGGCGTCTGGTTCACGCATCTAAATTAGTCGCCAAGTTCCAAATTTATCGCCATGCGTTACAGAACGTACAGGAAAGAAGAACATTTTTTATGTATGAATAAATGACTATTGGCAAATTGGTGGACGTTAAAATACAAAACTATAACCCAAA
This sequence comes from Amaurobius ferox, assembly GCA_951213105.1. Classification (NCBI taxonomy): domain Eukaryota; kingdom Metazoa; phylum Arthropoda; class Arachnida; order Araneae; family Amaurobiidae; genus Amaurobius; species Amaurobius ferox. Next base: position 65,669,397 of record OX578155.1, on the reverse strand, counting down.
GTATCTTCTCTTGTGAATGTAACTAATTAGATCCACAACAATGATATTAATAATGTGTTCAAATATGATATATTACACATGAAAAGTGAGCCGTGTTCATGCGGAGTACGATCACGTTAAACATGTGGGTCCGAAAGTCCTTCTGAGAGGTTGGTGGTAGGGGAAGGAGGGTACGGTCCCTGTGGATGCTTCCCCCACTGGGTTCCGGTCTAAATTGGGTGGCACTTCCCGACCGACCAAACAGTTACCTTACACCTTTTTGGTAGGTCGGACGGTCTGGGTCTCAACAACAACAACATGAAAAGTGAACATATTTCAGAATAGTTAACTTAATTTTATGAAATAAGTTTGATAAATTTATTTGCAAAACGAACAAAATCTCGAGAAAGTTAATATATAGTGGTGTAAAGTTTGTGTAATTCGTTTTCCACTGCAAAATCGCATCAGAAATGATCATTTTCGTAACATTATTGAACTTTCTCAATTTTCATTTATTTTATCAAAATTTCACTCAAAAATTGGTGGTCTTCTGAACATTCAGTTGCGTTTAAAATTAATAGAGTTCCAGTATTCACAGATTGTAATAGTTGTAATAAATTTCGTTCGAAACGCCCCATTCGTCCGTCAGATATCGCATCCACAGCTTCATGGACACACACGCTAACATGAACCGCGCGCGCACACACACACACACACACACACACACACAGACGGGGCGCGGTAGACCATTGGTTAGCGCGCTGGAGTTGCACTCGGTAGGCCCGGGTTCGATTCCAGCCACTGCCAAAAAACTGCCGCCGTGTTCATGCGGAGTACGATCACGTTAAACATGTGGGTCCGAAAGTCCTTCCGAGAGGTTGGTGGTAGGGGAAGGAGGGTACGGTCCCTGTGGATGCCTCCCCCACTGGGTTCCGGTCTAAATTGGGTGGCACTTCCTGACCGTCCAAACAGTTACCTTACACCTTTCTGGTAGGTCGGACGGTCTGGGTTTCAACAACAACAACACACACACAGACATTATCTGGATAACACTTGATTCGTGTTAGTCTTGATATTCATCTTAAAACGTACTGTTCCGTTTCAATCATCCTAATTTTCAACGAGTTCCAAATTTTGTTCGAAGCACTCCATTCGCTTGTGAAATATCGCTTCCCTCCCACACACATTCATACACACACACACACACATTCATACAGGGTGTCCAGAAAGTTCCAGAACGGCGTATTATCTCGAGAAATACACTTCGGATCAAAAAATAATAAAACACGTATTCAATATTTTTAGAAAAGTTATCCAATGATACCAAAAGTGACCCCCTCCCCCCTCCTGGTGGTGGGGGGTGGGGCAACTTTGAAATTTTCAAAGGGAACCCCCATTTTTTATTGCAGATTTGGATTCTCCAGAAAAAATTACATACATTTGACCTACGATTTTTGATTTTTGCTCCCACAAACGGCGCTATAATCGAGAAAAACGGAAGTGGAGCACTGACGTTTAAAAGTTGCAGAAAAAAGCACCCTGATCATGAGAGGCAAGGGACTCATGTTAATCAAGCACTCCGAAGGGAATAGTAAACTACTACGTCCACATCGTTGATGGGTAGTGCTAAAAGTAGTTTTGAACCGTTTTCTAAACTGAAGTCAACAGTTATCGCTGAAGTGAACGGTTAGCGGGGTTAAGGGGGTCAATTTTAGCATCATTGGATAGTTTTTTTGAAAATATTGAACACGTAATTTTTTATTTTTCTATCCGAAGTGTATTTCTCGAGACATTCCCATTTTTAAACGTTTGTGCCCCACTTCCGTTTTTCTCGATTATAGCACCGTTTGTGGGAGCAAAAAGCAAAAATCGAAGGTCAAATATATGTAATTTTTTCTGGAGAATCCAAATCTGCAATAAAAAATGGGGTTCCTATTGAAAATTTCAAAGTTGCAAGTTGCACCACCCCCTCCCCCCAGGGGATCAATTTTGGTATCATTGGATAGTTTTTCTAAAAATATTGTATACATGTTTTTTTTATTTTTTGATCCGAAGTGTATTTCTCGAGATATTGCGCCTTTCCGGAACTTTCTGGACACACTACACACACATTCATATACACACACAAACACATACACACACATTCATACACACACACATTCATATACACACACAAGCACATACACACACACATTCATATACACACACAAACACATACACACACACATTCATATACACACACAAACACATACACACACATTCATACACACACATTCATATACGCACACAAACACATACACACATTCATACACACACACATTCATATACACACAAACACATACACACACATTCATACACACACATTCATATACACACACAAACACATACACACACATTCATACACATACACATTCATATACTTACACAAACACATACACACACATTCATATACACACACAAACACATACACACACATTCATACACACACACATTCATATACACACACAAACACATACACACACATTCATACACACACACATTCATATACACACACAAACACATACACACACATTCATGCACACATACATTCATACGCACATACACATACATACAGACATCACATCAAAAACGTTCGTTTTCAGTTCAGGGATGATTGAAACGTGCTCTTTTGTTGAAAACTCGAATTCGAATTCTAAACCCCGTCATAATATAATCCCTATACATTATGTTTTATATATAGGGAAAGTAATGAGATATTTAGCTGTATAATAGATGGGTCAAGCAACAGTATTTACAACTTCTTAAAATACACCCTAATGACACATTTTCGAAACGGCCCATAAATGTTTTTCCGAGAGAAATGAACAAAGCTTATCTGGATGATTTCTTTCTTTATTGTTCTATTATGTACATAAAGCACACTCCTGACATTCCTTCTTGAAAAATGTTCGGATTTCTTTTGTTAATAAGCATCTGTTTAGTGCAGGATGGGTTACAGATACTAGCCTGTCATTTATTTTACCTACTCTAATTCTGTTCTTGCTCATAGCTGTATGGAAGAGGTTTAAAATTAAAGGCGTTTGATGTGGCCAGCACATGACTTTCGCTACAGACTCAAATGAATTTTATCTTTCTTTATTTTATAATTCATTAAATTGAATATAATTGGACAAAATAAGACACGGATAATTATTTAAAAGTGCATTGAATGTATGGTTTTACTTAAAGTTTCATTTTTATTTTCAAACGTGGCGTTTCAAAAATAAAAATCTGATGTGGGCAGTACACGACTTTCCCTGCAGATTCCAATTCATATATTTTTTCTTTAATAATTCATTAAATTGAGTTTAATTGCACAAAATAACACTAAATTTGCATTTGAAATTCAATTTCTGTTTTTATTTGGTAATTAGACATTTTTCTAAATGTGGCATAACTAAATACGAAAAATCTCAAATATCTCGAGAATGGTTAATCCTAGAGTAATAGAATTATTCTTATTATTTTCCTCTTAAAAAATTACGTATAAAACAAGCATTTAATATACATGGGCTATACATGGGCTGCACTATATTAGCCAATTTTATTTAAATTATAAACGACATTTTATTTATGCATTTATAATTCAAAATATATTTCAAGCAATTTTAAAGCTGGAAGCAACATTAATACGTGATAATATGAGGGAAGGTTTGCTAATTTGTTTTTATTAAATAATTTTTGTACTAAAAAATCTGATGTGGACAGCACATGACTTTCCCTGCAGGCTTATATCCACGTTCTCTTTATTTTAATTAAATATAATTCCCTTTTAATTCATTGTTCGTTCTCATTTGGTAACTGGACTTAATTTCAAAGGTGGCGTAGAGAAAATACGAAAAAACTAAAATATCTCGAGAACGGCTAGTTCTAGTGTAATGGGATTAGTCTTGTTCTTTTCTTCGTTAAAAATTACGTATAAAACAAGCATTTATTGGGTGTATTGGAGCATACGTAGTTTTTTATTTTAGATTTCGTCAATTTTTGCGGGCCATTTTGCAAAAAAAGCAGGTTATTTTTTTTCAAATCGTACCAAAATCTAATTAGCACCAGGGTGACCCACAAGCAATTTATCTACTGAATTTTGTGAAATTCGGTCCATTAGTTTTTCAGCTAGAGTGGATACAGGCTTTTGAAGACCATTTCGCAAAAAAAGGAGGGTTTTTTTATTCCGAATCGTACCAAAAACTAATCAGCACCAGAGTCATACCCAAGTGACTTACCTACCAAATTTTATGAAATTCGGTCCCTTAGTTTTTGAGTTGGAGTGGATACATACATTGCACAGACAGACACACACACAGACAGACAGACAGACACACACACAGACGTCACGTTAAAAATGGTTTTTTCGTATTCTAGAGGTCTCGAACCGTGTAGATCCGTTGAAAACTCGAGTTGTGATTTTCGTCATGATTCCAATACTTTCCCTATACATTACCATGTATTGCAGGGAAAGTAATAAAAAAAGGGAAATATCTCGAAAACGCTTGTCTTTGAGTAATGGAGTTTATTTTGTTTTTTTTTATCATCAAAAATTTCGTATAAAAGAAGCATTTAATTGAACGTGTGCAGTCTGTTATTTCAGATTTCGACGAATTTTGAGGGTCATTTTGCAAAAAATCGGAAGGTTTTGTTCTTTCGAATCGCATCAGTATCTAATCAGCACCTGTATAATCAACAATGAACTTACCTAGGGGTGGAACAGCCCAGTGGTTAGTGCACGAGGATTGCACTAGGACGACCCGAGTTAGATTTCCGCCTCTGCTCAAACTTTCAAACTGTCCCCGCAGTCATGCGGAGGACGGGCATGTTAAATATCATTAAAAAGTAAGACTTTTAAGTCTTTTACCAATGATAAATAGAAGCAAAATCATTTCAGCCGTAATTTTTCATTAGAAAACGAATGATGCAAGCTTCAGAAAGCTATAATGAACTGTTTTCAAGATATTGAATAATTTGCGAATGAATTATTAATAAAATATCGTTAAACGTTCTGGACCTTTTTAATACTGTTAAATACATAATTATTTCACACGTAATTTTTCGTTTTTTTTTTAGATTTTGCTATTTTATGATTTAGCCCGATATTCACACAAATTGTTTCTTAATCTACCAAAAATATTATCACAGGGTTACAGTCTTGACGCCATCGGAAAAACTGAAAAATTCAATCTTTCACACAAACTTTGAATATAGTCTATAGGATTAATAGACACATTTTTGGCATTTTTTTTTAGAAAATATATACTTTACATGTATTTAAAACGTCCCCGACATTTAAATTGCGATATAAAAAATCTCATGCGGACAGCACATGACTTTCCCTGCAGACTCATATTCACGTTCTCTTTATTTCTTCAATAATTTCATGCGGAGTAGATTAAATTGAATTTAATTGATGGATAAAAATATCGGCAAATTGATAAAAAAATCGGCAAATCGATAAAAATGTCGCCAAATTGATAAATATGACTCAAAATTAATGAAATTAATTGTGTTTTGAGAGCTGATAGTATTGTAATGATATTTCGGTAGTGTTTGCCTGTCAGTCCAACCGTCCCAAATGGCGACAAATTTGGCGAAATTTTAAAATGTCGCTAAAGTGATTAAAATTTCGCCAAGTTAACGACAATGTTGGCAATTCGATAAAAATGTCGCCAAATTGATAAGAATGACGCCAAATCAATATATGAATTGTATTTTGGAAGGGGATATTTTTCTAATGAAGTTTTGGCAGTGTTTGCCTGTCAGTCGAATTGTACCACTTGGCGACAATTTTGGCAACTTTTTAAAATGTCTCAAAATTGAATAAAATTGAACAAAAATTAATGAAATTGTCTCCAAATCGATGAAAATTCAATATCTTGGAAATAATATAAGAATCTACTATAAGAAAAAGCCATTTCTCTGTTCATCCGTCGGTGATGTTTGGCAAAAAATTTGGCAAAGATTTTGGCAGGATGTCGCAAATGTCGCCAAATTTTTAAAAATGACTCTAAATGGGAGGTAGTATTTTGCTAATTTTGAATTCTGTCATATGATGGGCATATCTTGTTTTTGCAAATGTATCGCCAAGTGTTACAGACAAACGGAGAGAAGATCACTTATTATATACTAAAGTATGCCCGTTATATGACGGAATTCAAAATTTTCAAAATATTACTTCCCCTTTGGCGTCATTTTTATCACTTTTGCGACATTTTCGTCAATCTGCCAGCATTTTAAAATGTCACCGAGTTGGCAAATTACCGCAAAATTCGTCGCTAAATTTTTCGCCAAGTGTTACGGACGGAGAAATGAGTTATTCTTGTAGTCGATTCTTATGTTCTTTCCAGGATATTGAATTTTTTTTCAATTAGTTTTTATCAATTAGTTATTTTCATTGATTTAGAGTCATTTTTGTCTACATTTTTCTAAATTCATATTTAAAAAGTCGCCAAGTTAGCGATATACAGCACCAAATTCGTCGCCAAGATATCGTCAAGCTTTATGGATGGAGAAATATGTTATTCTTATAGTAGAAAAATAACTGTTGGCGCCCAAATACAAAACTAAACTATTACCCAAAGTATCTTCTCTCGTGAATAGATCAAGCTAGATATATGAGAATGATGTTAACACATTTATCACATAATATTACAAATGAAAAGTCGCCATATTTCACAATTGTTAATTTTTTTCAATTTTATGTGATTTTTTGATAAATTTATCTGAAAAATTGGCAATATCTCGAAAACGGTTCATACTAGCGTTCTGAAGTTTACATCAATCATTTTATAACAAAAAAATTCCATAAGAAATGGTTATTTACTTAATTTTATTGAATATTCTGATTTTTGATGATTTTTTCAAAATTTCATTCGAAAATTTAGTCTTCCGAATATTCGATTGCGTTTAAAAACGAGATTTCCAGTGTTCACGGTTTGTAATTTTTGTACCAAATTTCGTTGAAATTGTTTTATTTGTTAGTGAGATATCGTTTCCACAGACTCATTGACACGCACCACCTATAAAACGCTTGATTCGTGTTCAGGGGTGCTTGAAATGTGCTCTCCCGTAGAAAACTCGATTTCGAGTTTTCGATCCCGTCACAATATTAAGTAAAAATCTGATGTGGGCAGCACATGTCTTTCCTTATATAATACGCCATAATTTACTACTTTTACAGCAAAAAAATAGGTTATTCTTATAGTAGATACTTGTATTCTTTCCAAGATATTGTTTTTTCTTTAATGAGTTGTCATTTTTATCTATTTAGCGTAATTTTTATCCATTTGGCGAGATTTCCGTTAATTTGGAAACATTTAGAAATGTCCCCAAGTTGGCGACATTCCGCCAAATTCGTCGCCAAAATCTCGCCGAACGTTATGGACGGAGAAATAAGTTTTTCATATAGCAGATAAATGACTATTGGCGTTCAAATACAAATGTATTACTCAAATTATCTCTTATGAATGGAACGAGCTAGATCCACGAGAATGATGTCACCCAATTTATAGCATGATATTACATATGAAAAGTGAACATGTTTCGCAATAGTTAATATATTTTTTTTATTTATGGGATTTTTTATAAATTAATTGGAAAAATGTGCAATATCTCGAGAACGGTTTATGCTAACGTTCTAAAGTTTATATCAATCGTTATCTAAGGAAAAATTACATAAGAAATGTCTATTTACGTAACTTTATTAAAGGTTTTGATTATTTGATGATTTCTTCAAAGTTTCACTCGAAAGTTTAGAGGGGTTCTGAACATTCGATTGCGTTTAAAAACAATAGGCATCCAGTATTCACGGATTGCAATTTTCGTACCAAATTTCATTCGAATCGCTCCATTCGTTCGTGAGATATCGCCGCCACGGGCTCACTGATACACACGCACACACACACACACACATACTTTAACACACACACACACAGACATCACTTCAAAAATGTTTGATTCGTGATCAGGGATCCTTGAAACGCGCTCTCCTGTCGAAAACTCGAATTCGAATTTTCGACCCCGTTGCAATACTTTCCTTATACATTATGTATATAAGGAAAGTAATAAGAATGTCATATATTTCGGAATATTTCACATAGACAATCCTAAATAAATAATTTTAGCGCATTTCTGCATGCATACCCTTCCCTTCAATGTATTCATAAATAATAAATACTTTAAATATCACTTTAACTGTGTAACTCACCCTTTTCTCCATCACCGTCATGAAAGTATGGGGTGATGCAATTTTTTTAGCACCACTGTAACTGTCTATTTACAACTTCTTAAAAAACACCCAAAAGACACATTTTTAAATCGGCACATAAATCTCTTTTCAAAAGAAATGAACGAAGCTTATCTGGTTGATTTCTTTCTTTCCTGTATTATGCACATAAAGCACACCCCTGACATTTCTTCTTGAAAAATGTTCGAATTTCTTTTGTTAATAAGCATCTGTTTAGAACAGGATTGGCTGCAGATACTTAGGGTCATTTATTTCAGCTGCTCGACTTTTGTTATTGCTCTTAGTCGTGTCGAAGAGGTTTAAACTTTTAAAAAGAAAAATGGCAACTGATGAAGAAGATAAATACAATGATGGGTATAGGTCTTAAATGTGTTTTCTTCCAAACGTTTTTACTTTCCTTATATACAATAATGTATAAGGAAAGTATTGTGTCGGGGTCGAAAATTCGAATTCGAGTTTTCGACGGGAGAGCACGTTTCAAGCATCCCTGATCACGAATCAAACATTTTTGAAGTGATGTCTGTGTGTGTGTGTGAAAGTATGTGTGTGTGTGTGTGTGTGTGAAAGTATGTGTGTGTGTGTGTGTGTGTCAGTGAGGCTGTGGAGACGATAACTGACGAACGAATGGACCGATTTGAACGAAATTTGGTACAAAAATCACAATCCGTAAACACTGGAAGCCTATTGTTTTTATACGCAATTGAATATTCAGAACCCCCTTAAATTTTCGAGTAAAATTTTGAAAAAATCGTCAAAAAATCAAAATCTCTAAAAAGTTACACAATTAGACATTTCTTATGTAATTTTTCATTAGAAAACGATTGACATAAATTTTAGAACGCTAATATGAACCGTTCTCGAGATATTGCACATTTTTCAAATAAATTTATCAAAAAAATCCCATAAATTAAAAACAAATATTAACTGTTGAGAAACATGTTCACTTTTCATTTGTAATACCATGCGATAAATTTGGTAACATCATTCGCGTGGATCGAGCTCGTTCCATTCATGAGAAAAGATACTTTGAGTAATACTTTTGTATTTGAACGCTAATAGTCATTTATCTGCTATAAGAATAACTTATTTCTCCGTCCGTAAAGCTTGGCGAGATTTTAGAGAAGAATTTGGCGGAATGTCGCCAACTTGACGACTTTCTGAAATGTTGCCAAAGTAGCGAAAATCTCGCCAAATGAATAAAAATGACGACTAACTGTTGAAAATTCAATATCTTGGAAAGAATATAAGTATCTACTATAAGAAAAACCTATTTTTTTTCTGTAAAAGTAGTAAATTCATTGCATTATATAAGGAAAGTCATGTGTTGCCCACATCATATTTTTACTTTTCATAGTGATGTACAGCGGGAGTATTGGAATCGTGTTGAAAACCGATTTTCGACAGGATTTTTTTCGACATGAATCGAGTTTTCGACAGATTTGCTCGTTTCAAATTTCTTGACTAGATCTCCAGGCTCTAGAATAGATCTCCAGACTCTAGACTAGATCTCCATACTCTAGAATACTAATCCACCATTTTTAGTTTACCGTCCGTGTGTGTGTGTGCGCCTGCATGTGTGTATGTGTATCTGTGCAATGTATATATCCTCTCTAGTTCAAAAACTTTTGAGCAAAATTTCCCACAATTTGATAGGTAAGGTGCCTACAAACGATCAGTGAATGTTTGTCAAAGACGCTTGATCACTGATTTTTGATTTTCTGAACAGCTATTTGACGTGTTTGTCAAAGTGTGAGGTCAAATATTTTTCTTGCAGAGCAGCGTCCTACTTTTTCGTCAAACAATGACGAGTCAGTATGATTGACATTTGTATTGACCAATCATAGGTCGATTACCGTTTTGTGAATTGAATATAGATATTGTCTTTTATGCCCATTTGTTTTTAATGTGTGATCTATTTCTTTTCTTTTTTTTTTCTAATTCTTTTTATTAAAAATGAGTTGAACACAAGATAAGACCGACCAAATTATCAAAGTCTATAGAGACAAGACTGTCAGAATTATCACAATTATTATTAGAATTATTACAATTTCACAATTATTATTACAATTACCGCAATAGCAGAGGTATTAGAATCGTGTTGAAAACCGATTTTTGACAGGATTTTTTTCGACGTGAATCGAATTTCTGACGGATCTGCACGTTTTAGACATTTAAGAACACTAATCCACCATTTTTAGAGTAACGTCCGTGTGTGCGTGCCTGCCTGCACGTGTGTGTGTGCATATGTGCAATGTATATATCCCCTCTAGTTCAAAAGCTATTGGGCGGAATTTCACACAATGTGGAAGCTATGTCAATCGTGGGCTACGCTGGTGTTGATTGTATTTCAGTACTATTCAAATATATGGAATCAGCTTTTTTACATTCTCATACTATGTAATATAATATAGAGAAAGTATTGTTTTCATGAAAATATTCGAATTCGAGATTTTGATGCCAATATATGTTTTCAGACCTCCTGAACATGTTTCGGCTATTTTTGGAGGGATGTCCGTCTGTCTGTCTGTCGAACGAATGGAGCGATTCGAATGAAATTTGGTACAAAAATAACAATCCGTGAATACTAGAAGCCTACTAGTTTTAAACGCAATCGAATGTTCAGAGCCGCCCTAAATTTTCGAGAGAAATTTTGAAAAAAATCATCAAAATATCAAAACCTTTAATATAGTTACGCAAATAGACATTTCTTATGTAGTTTTTTCCTTAGACAACGATTGACATAAATTTTAGAATGTTGGCATGAACCGTTCTTGAGATATTGCACATTTTTCAAATAAATTTATCAAAAAATCCCATAAATTAAAAAAATATAAACTGTTGAGAAACACGTTCACTTTTCATATGTAATATCATGCGATAGATTGGGTGACATCATTTTCGTGGATCTAGCTCGTTCCATTCATGAGAAAAGATGCTTTGAGTAATACTTTTGTATTTGAACGCCAATAGTCATTTATCTGCTATAAGAATAACTTATTTCTCCTTTCATAACGCTTGGCGAGATTTTGGCGACGAATTTGGCGGAATGCCGCCAACTTGGCGACTTTTAAAATGTTGCTAAATTAGTGAAAATCTCGCCAAATAGTTAAAAATGACGCTAAATCAATGAAAATGACGACTAATTGACGAAAATTCAATATCTTGAAATGAATATAAGTATCTACTTTAAAAATAAGCTATTTTTTTGCAGTAAAATAGTAAATTCATTGCATTATATAAGGAAAGTCATGTGCTGCCCATATCAAATTTTTTTGTTCGTGACGTCATTAGCCCCTCTTGGGGGGGAAATTCACTTCCCGGGGGGGGGGCAGAGTCAAGTATGGTATCAATCGAAAAAAAAAAAAAGCCCTTTAAAGTACCTTTAAAGTGAAGGGTAACACGCTATAGTTTTAATCATTTGGACCCACGATATAGATTTTTCAAATTATTTCTCATAAAATTTGAAAAAAAAAAAGGGTGAATTCTGGTGTTAGAATGTCGAGTTGAGCTACAATCCAATTAATTCTATATGGGCGTGTGAAAATTTAATACATTCTACAAACATATTTTCGCATCATACAAACGATACGTTTTCAGTTTAAATAAATAAAGGATCTCTTTATTCAAAATGCTGAAGACATACCCGAATGATATATTTGAAACATAAAAAGATAGACGAATCTAATTTCTGGGTGATATCGTCTGCTTCTGTGTTATGCACATAAAGTATACCCATGACATTTCTTGTTGAAAAATGACCAGCCATCTTCTGTTAATAAGCTTCTATTAAGTAGAGGATCATCTGAAAGTCTATGTGATGTCCATTTATTTGATGATCTGGACTTTTGTGATCGGACTTTTGTATTCCTTATATTTTTATTATCTCATACTGTGTAATATAATATGGAGAAAGTATTAATCTCACAAAAATTCCCGAATTCGAGATTTTAAAGTCAATATATGTTTTAGGACATTCTGAAAACGCTTTGACTATTTTTGGAGTGATGTTGGAGTGATTTAGTTGACCGATTTTATGTTATAGAATACCAGCAAAATCATCCACCGTTGCTTGGGCTGAAAACAAAATATACAAATACATTCTAAACATTAATTTCATTTAAAAATCCCCCTGCAGCGTGAGAAAAAATAATTGATGTTGGTACAGCACATTTTTCTCTGCGTAATGCAATATTTTATTTTTTTTTACAGTTAAGTAATGATGTACATGATAAATTGTAAAATATGTTTGACTTTGTGTTCCACATTAACATCTGCATTTGTACTTTCTCATACGTAGTTTGAGAAAGTACTGTTTTCAAGAAAATTTTCGATTTCGAGATTTTGATGTCAATATATGTTTTAGGACATTCTGAACACGTTTGGATTACTTTTGGGGCGATGTTGGAGTGATTTAGTTGACCGATTTTATGTTATAGAATACCAGCAAAATCACCCGCCGTTGCTTGGGCTAAAAAGAAAATATACAAAAATATTTTAAACATTAATTTCATTTAAAAATCCCCTTTCACCGTGGGAATAAATAATTGATGGTGGTAAAGCATATTTTTTCTGCGGAATACAATGTTTTTATTTCTTTCATAGTTATGTAATGATGTACATGATACACGGTAAAATATGTTTGACTTTGAGCTCCACATTCCCATCTGCATTTATACTTTCTTATACGTAGTTTTGAGAAAGTGTTGTTTTCAAGAAAAATTTCGAGTTCGAGATTTTGATGTTAATATATGTTTTAGGACATTCTGAACACGTTTTGATTATTTTTGGGTTGATGTTGGAGTGATTTAGTTGACCGATTTTATGTTATAGAATACCAGCAAAATCACCCGCCGTTGCTAGGGCTAAAAAGAAAATATACAAAAATATTCTAAACATTAATTTCATTTAAAAATCCCTCTTCACCGTGGGAAAAAATAATTGATGTTGGTAAAGCATATTTCTCTCTCTGCGTAATGCAATGTTTTAATTTTTTTCACAGTTAAGTAATGATGTACATGATACACGGCAAAATAAGTTTGACTTTGTGCTCCACATTAGCATCTGCGTTTATACTTTCTTATACGTAGTTTTGAGAAAGTGTTGTTTTCAAGAAAAATTTCGATTTCGAGATTTTGATGTCAATATATGTTTTAAGACCTCCTAAACACGTTTCGACTATATTTGGAGTGATGCCCGTCTGTATGTCTGTGGGCGATTTCTTGTGCACGCGATAACTGTGATTGTGAACACAAATATTATTGGATTTTCACGAAACTTTATATCGGCCTTTGCTCTAAAATGATCTAGAACGAGATAGAACTTTTTTAAATTCGAGCAAAACTTTGAAATTTATTTGAAATCTATATATATAATGAAGAAAAGTATGTATGTATGTATGTATGTATGTATGTATGATCCAACATCACGGGAGAACGGATGAACCGAATTTGATGAAATTTGGGTGGTTAGTCTTCAAATAGCCTCACTTAAAATTTAGTCTATGTTTCGAGTTTCTACAACCAGGCGTTCTCGAGATATTAGTGAAAAACGAAACTTTCGTTTGTCTCATCATCACGGGAGAACAGCTGCACCGAATTTAATGGAATTTTCTGGGTAGCTTTAAAATAACCCCCATAAATTTAGTCCAAGTTTCGAGTTTCTGAGACCAAGGGTTGTCGAGATATTAATGGAAAACGAAACTTTTTTCTAGGAGTTCTACTCCTTAACTCCATGATTCCCAACGAAAAAGGTTGGATCTCGTAGGTTTAAAACGAGAAAGTGAATTAAAACTCTATCTCTGTGTTGAAAGTCAATTAAATCTCTGAGTTTTGTGGGAGTTTATTGAACGTATTAGTAACTTTTGAAAATCGCACGTTTGAAGTATGAATTTAAATGGAAACTCTTTCACCATGGTTTATTTTTCCCATTTGCATTGTTGCCTAGCGTTTAACAGTAATTTTAGTTTTCCTTTCAAATTGTACGTACTTAAAACTGTACATATTAACTATACATCAATTGTGGACACCTAATAATCACATTCCGAAACGCTGCCCGGAGGACCTAGCTGCGACGGGCGTGCCGGAAGCAGCTATGACTTATATAATGCAGTGATATTTTTTCTTATATAATGCAATGAATTTACTTCTTTCACAATAAAAAAAAATCTGATGTGGGCAACACATGACTTTCCTTATATAATGCAATGAATTTACTACTTTTACAGTAAAAAAAATTTATTTTTATAGTAGATACTTATGTTTGTTCCAAGATATTGAATTTTCTTCAATTAATAGTCCTTTTCATTGATTGAACGTCATTTTTATCCATTTGGCGAGATTTTGTTAATTTGGCAAGAATTTAAAATGTCGCCAAGTTGGCGACATTCCGCCAAATTCGTCGCCAAAATCTCGCCAAGCGTTATGGACGGAGAAATAAGTTATTCTTACAGCAGATAAATGACTATTGCAGTTCAAATACAAAAGTATTACTCAAAGTATCATTTTCCATGAATGGAACGAGCTAGATCCACGAAAATGATGTCACCCAATTTATCGCATGGTATTACATATGAAAAGTGAACATGTTTCTCAATAGGAAATATGTTTTTTTTATTTTAAGTAACTTTTTGATAAAAAATGTGCAATATCTCGAGAACGGTTCATGTTAGCGTTCTAAAATTTATGTTAATCGTTTTCTAATGAAAAATGACATAAGAAATGTCTATTTGCGCAACTTTATTGGCGGTTTTGATTTTTTGCCGATTTTTTCAAAATTTCACTCAAAAATTTAGAGGGGGTTCTGAACATTCGATTGCGTATAAAAACAATAGGCTTCTAGTGTTTACGGATTGTGATTTTTGTACCAAATTTCGTTCGAATCGGTTCATTCATTCCTCAGTTATTGTCTCCACAGACTCACTGACACACACACACACACACACACACACACACACACACACACACACACAGTCATCACTTCAAAAATGTTTGATTCGTGATCCGGGATGCTTGAAAAGTGCTCTCCCGTCGAAAACTCGAATTCGAATTTTCGACCCCGTCACAATACTTTCCTTATACATTATGTATATAAGGAAAGTAATGATGTATAAGATTCACGGCCCTATATGTGCCGGTGTAATTTTTATCAGAGTTTTGCATCGTAAATCCCGAGCAACGCCGTATAATCACTGCTAGTTATATATATTTTTTAACATGGTAACATAGGAAAAAATTTGACATAATCATGCATGAAAGGGTTTAATTATGACTGAATGATCATGACACTTTTTAGTTTTAATCATTGTTGTGAAAAATATCTGTGATACAATTTTTTGTTCATGACGTCATTAGTCCCCCCCCCCCTCGGGAGGCTAGTTACTCACCCCCGGGGGTACACTGTCAAGTATGGTATCATTCAAAAGATTTTTTCAAGTTCTTTAAAGTGAAGGGTACCACGCTATAATAATTGCAATAATTTGGACTCATGGTACAGATTTTTCACATTAATAGAACTCTAATTATTCGGTAGAATTTTTTTAAGATTCGAGCGAAATTATTCTAAATTTTATAATTTAACCTTCTCATACGTAGTATTGAGAAAGTGTAGTTTACACGAAATTTTTTTTGTTCCAAGATTTTGATGCCAATATATATTTTAGGACATCCTGAACACGTTTTGATTAGTTTTGGAGTGATCCCCGTCTGTCTGTCTATACGACTGTGGTCGATTTCTTGTGTATACCACAGATATATAATTTGATTTTCACGAAACTGTATATCCAACTTTGTTACCGAAAAATCTAGAACTAGATAGAATTTTTTTTTAATTCGAACGAAAACTTCGAAATTCATTCGAAATTTCAGATTTTTTTAACATGGCAACATAGGACAAAATTGACATGATCACCCGTAAGAGATATTATTTAGGAGAGAAAATGCAGCACATGTTGTCGTAAAGCAATAAAGAACGAGACTAATGTTGCCATTCGCAGAAGATAAAAGTGGAGATCAACTGTTGCCTATCGTGAGATATAAATAACAGTATTACAAATAAAATGTTATAGATTCACCTGTAAAAGCTGCGTAATAAAGGACGTGGGAAATAATGAAAGCAAGGAGGTAAATGTCTAAGCAGATGTAAATTCATTGTAATGTTAATACTAGAGAAAGTTGACAATTAGCTAATATAAGATACAAAGGAGTATATTTAAGCATATTCAGATAATTTAAACTTATTTTCCCGAACGGATTTGTCGCCAGAATAGAGCACCAGGCGCGAAGCTCTTCTCCAATCTCACAATGTGGTACTATCATGCTGTGACATTATTTCGTTTACCCGGTCTGGAGCTCGTTGTTGGTTTTCAAACGATCAGTGAATGTTTGTCAAAGGGACTTGATCACTGATTTTTGACCATCTGAACACGTGTTTGACATGTTTGTCAAAGTGTGACGTCAAACATTTTTCTTGTAGAGCAGCGTCCTACTTTTTCGTCAAACATTGAGGAGTCAGTATGATTGACATTTGTATTGACCAATCGCGGGACGATTACCGTTTTGTGAATTGAGCATAGTTATTTTCTATTTTGTCCATTTGTTTTCAATGCGTAATCTTTTTCTTTTGGTTTTTTTATTTAAATTTTTAGATTTATTATTTTTATTAAAATTGAGTTGAACCCAAGATAAGACTGACCAAATTATAAAAGCTCATAGAGGAAAAGATTTTTTTTTTGTCAGAGTATCACAATAAAATGTTTAGAAACCGGTGTTTATCAGAAATAGTGGAAATTGGTGATTTAAAAAATAAAAAAAAATGCTCTAATGACACAATTTAATTATAAAAATAAAAAGTCACGGACTCAATTTTTTTTTTTTTTGTACATGTCTTAATGTTTTAATTAATAGACTTTTTGCTTTTCTACTTTTAAAAAATATCCATCAAAAAATACCCGATTAAAATTATTTGTGCATGTTTATTGTCAAATTTGTTTATTTCTTAAAATTCAAATAGTTTATTTCAAATAGTTTATCAAATAGTTTATTTCTTAAAACATTCTATGTGGAATAGAATGTTTTAAGAAATAAACATTAAAATGATTAATGCTTGTGCCCAATGCTTCAACTAGAAGTTTAGTATATAGAGTTAAAAGAATTTTGGTACCCTTTTTCAAACGTATTTATTTTATGTATTATGGAAGAGTAGTTTCTACTTTCAATTAATGTTTATTAAAATCCACTGTCACATTTAATTATATGAAAATAATTCAAATTATTAAATCTTTTAATTTTGATGTATGCATTTGAGTCTTGTTATTATTATCTATTGTAACGATTTGGAACACTTCTGATTTCTTTTCAATTTCTTGATCTGAAAACATAAATATGACAAACGATATTATAGCGAAATTAAGAAACAAGTGCATCTACTAGAATCAAGGGAAACTATCTCATTATCATAAAGTGTTAACTATGTTTGACTGTGTGGACAAATTATACTTCAAACACAATTTTGAGAATGGACATCTTTGACAAACATTCACTGATCGTTTGTAGGGCTCCTAGTGTGGCAGTTATTGCACATTCGGGTTTACTCAATTTTGGGGGAGGGGGTTTGATGCAGATCTGGGTATTAATTATCGTTTTGGCAGTTTAGGAATGGTTTAGAATACTTTTATGGTTTAAAATCTTAATCTCGGCTTTTATTTAATATCAGTTGCTAGAAAAGGGGGGTGTACCTGACCTCGGTTACTCTAGGTTTAGTACTGCACGGGGTATTTTACGTTACCTTATATATATACACCTTTCTGGTAGGTTGGACGGTCTGGGTCTCAACAACAACAACAACAACGGGGTCTCTTACGAGATTTGGCCTTACGATGATTATAGTCATGTAGACTGAATAAAAGTTCGTTCTGGACGGATGGCAAATTGTTGTAGAAATTTGTTGTAGAATTTTTTTACAGATACCAGCATTTCTTAGAGACTTTAAGTAATAACAAAATATCTTTGTATATTATTAGAGTTTTTTATATTATCAATAGCATATATAGATCTAGACAATTCAATTCTGCTAATAGAATTTTTCATAAATTTTGACAAAGTAAATTTCCACATTTTAAATGCTTTTCTAATGGCAGAGCATATTTACAAGCTAATTTATAAATATACTTTTCAAGGTCAAGATTAATTGACTTTAATATATATATATATATATATATATAGTATACTGATTGTTGTATGCCTCAACTTTTTTCAGCTATGTTACTTGCCAATGTTAATATTTATTAAATTCTTTTCTTACCTTTTGATTTATACTATTCCATTAAGTATTAAATAATACCCCCCATTCTTTGCAGTTTTTAACAATTCAACATTTAGTAAGTCGCCATCATTCATGGCAGCTCACTGGCTAGAATTCTTTCTATCCTTGGGATGTTACTCGTAGGATTAAACGAAATTTTATTACTTTTTAATTATTCTATAAATTTTTTATGGTAGATAAATGTGCTATTTTAAGAGTTTATATGACAATTCTGTGTCTGTCCCTCGTTATAAAATGTCAACAGACGAAATGTCAACAGTATCCGCTTTGGCCATTCTTTCTTCTTATCCCATAGGATGATAGAATTATCTATATATAATGTATTTCATCCTCATAGGTATCCTCCCATTACCTACAGCGCAGCTTTAGTCCCTGAAAATTGGTAACCACTCCAGCTGAAATATACCGCTAGCTGGTGTTAGCTAATCTCAAAAACAAACCGGTTATTTTTCCAATAGTGCAGATGTTGTACTTTATATGTGTCTATTACCGCTTTCATATTTTCAAAAACTATTTTACTTATATTTAAGGTATCAATGTTTTTAAGTTAAAAGTATTTTTATTGATCTATTTACTGCTGGCTGATTACCTTGTTGCTATATAGCAAATTGTTCGATTAAATTATGTATTCAGTTCAATTCTTTATTTTATTTTTTATATTATATATGGATTGGATTTATTGTGAATCTAAGTATTTATTAATATTACATGATAATACCTAGTGTTTTATTTAATCAAGTTCTGAATTGATCGTAACTATAAAATTAAATCTTTTCTATTTTTATTTTGTAATGCCTTTATTTTCCTAAATCTCATTAGGATATGCTTTTACATGGACTTATTTGTTTATATAGATTTTTATAGAAGCAACTATTTTATTTAACTTCATTTATATATTATTCTCTATGTATTATTGCCTTACTTATAGCTATCTTTATTCTATTATGATCTACACAATATTTGCGTTTTAGAACCTGTCAAATATCCTATATCCTAATAATTATATTATTTGACAGATATTGCCCTGTATTTTCGAATCCAGTTGGGAATTGTCTAGACCGATATCATAATACCAACTTTGTACTATGGATAGTTTGATTATAATGATTACCCGACTAAAAGTTATAATTTCAATAAATGTAAGAATAACAATTGTAAAACCTGCCCTTCTGCTTCTAACGTCCAAATAACGAACCATAATAGCCACTTGTCTTTCTGCAAGGTTTCTAATTGTATCTATAAATGAACTTGTAACATTTGCAATTTTCATACATAGGGCAAACTAGTAATCTAATTCATCTACGTATGAATGTTCATAGAGATCATGTCAAAAATATATCCTCAACGGTAATTTTCTTCTAATATAAACACTTTGCTAAACACGGTTTTGAAAATATTACTATACATATTTCGGATATAAAAACTAATCTAGCTGACAGGATTTTTTGAAGACTTCTATATTAAATCAAATTGTACTCTTTTTCCATGTGGTTTAAATCAGTTATATCTAAATGGTAATATTGTAAAAAATAATTTTGTAAATAATAAATACTCTACTTCTAATCATCCTTTTTAGAATCACCATTTGAAAAATAGAAACTCTATTATGCACAAACGAGTAAAACGTGGTAAAGGAAATTCCAGACATCATGATTATAAAGCTGTGATCAAATGTTTGCATCATCAATTTACTGGCACTTATCAATGAAAACTAATAAAATCATGGGTATTTGCGGTTAAGAAAAAACATTTAAACAACGTGTATGTCATTTTCTTGAAATTAAACCTAACAAATGAACATTTAATCATATTTTTTATGATTGGGTCATTACTAGATCAAAGTATTTAAAATAAAATCTTAATCACTTTCCAAATAACGATTGATCTTCTGATTCTAATTGTGTCATTTCTTTTAAAAATCCTATTTATAATACTATTAATTTTAATGATTTATTTAATAAATACAATCATTTATTGCCTATTAAGGATTTGAAAATTTCTAAGACTTTTAAATACAATAAGCCTATTGGAAGAGCTATTTTTAATTATAATGCGATTTCTCAATCTCTCTTTCTAGATGTGGATTCCATGTCTAATTTAGGCAATGATTGGATTTGCAAAGTTGATAATTATGCTAATTATATTGATAAACTTTTGAATCATATTGTTGCAGGAGACTTAGGCATAGCTAAACACGATACTTTAAGAACTGTTATGTCCTTTGGCACAAAATTTAGGTTAATATCATGCTCTTCTAATGTATTAGAGTCAATTAATCTTGACCTTGACAAATATATTTATAAATTAGCTTGTAAATATGCTCTGCCATTCAAGACATTTAACATGTCGAATGCCCAGACCACCCGACTCGTCCGTAGACTTAGAGCAGCAAGATGGAACATGTGGAAAATTTCTTTGCTAAAAATTATTAAAAATGCTATTAGTAGTATTAAACTGTCGAAATCCTAATATGCTAATGATAATACAAAAAACTCTATCATGAATTTACAAAAATCTTTTGTTATTACTTATATTGATAGAGCCTCTAATAAAGCTATTATCTGTAACAATTTCTGTATATCAATTTTTTAAATTTCCATATATTGTGCTTATACCTAAATTTCACAAAAATCCTATTAAATTTAGAACTGTCATTAGTGGTCATAATTGTTATTCTGCTACTGCTAGCAAATTACTACTTAAACATATTAAAATGCAATTTTAGAGTTGTGTGAATACATTTTTAAATCCATATGTATAGACGATAACCTTTTGCTGCCAATTTTGCTTTTTACAACATAAAGGAAACTAAAAATTTCTTCTTACCGCTGTTATCAAAACCATGTGTTATTTCGTGTCCAATAATAACTCCAAGCATTCCGTAGTTTAAGTACCTGTAATATATTAAATAAATTAGAAACCACTAAAATAAATTAAAACATATGTTAAATAATTAACTGGGGAATTTCTAATGAAACATTTAGCTGAATCCGTTGAATCTAGGGAAGGGGAGGGATTATCCCGGGCTATGACTAAATTCATTTCTGTTTTACATATCTTTACGCATATGATGTCAGTGGGAGAGAAAACGCACGAATTTTGTTCTCGTGTTTTCAGGAGAGACAGAACTTGTTAACTTCGACTGTCATTCTACTAAACAGAAATCACTAAATTTCCTTGGACGTCACTGGGGAAGGTGTACACAGCGCAATTCAACATCTCTGTAGAAGTTGTTTACGCCTGGATATTGCCCCTTCAAAAATGCCAAGCAATGTTTAAATGCAATAATGCGAAAACTTTTTGTGTTTTGGCACCTCCTCTCAAAGTTTACTCGTGACGTCACGATGACGAAATCTAATCTCCATGACGTCAAGCTGACTGTACTTTGATTCGTAGCCTGGCTGACTACTCAACCTTATATTAAAGAACCTTGGGTTGAATGTTTCAATAGAAATATGGAGCAGATGAATGCATAAAAGTATCAATGACAAGGTTTCGGAAATTTCAGATCAACGGATTATCGTTTAAGATTGTTAAATTTCCTGCATTTTTTCTGTTGGCTTTATCTGACGGTCTATATGGAAAGATAGTATCAAGTTTCTTTGTAAGTAGACATCTTGCTTTTGATTCATAATTCGAACGTTTTGATTCGTGACACGTCTAAAATATTTAAAATTTGAGTAACTGATTATATATATATATATATATATATATATATATATATTATAAAATACAATCTTAAAAAGTTAAAAATTACAGTTCCACGATAGGTGTTGTATGGGATTCGGTCATTTTATCCCCACGGACACGTTCGATTGTTGTTTCGGGCGTGCAGTGTTTCTGGGAGTGTTTTCTAGAAGTCAAAGCTAGCTTCTAACTAGGAAAAGGGGCCACAATCCCCCTTGACCTAACTGCAATCCCGTAAACTCAATCATTCTATATATTTTTGTTATATATATATTTATATATGTGTGTGTGCGTGTGTAATAAAAATATAGAGATAAGGAAAATAATAGATAATACATGAAATAAATAGCATACCCTAGTTCAATATCATTAAAGAGATTAAATGATTTCCGTCAAAAAGGATTTGAAATATAGTACAAGAAAGATCAATCACGCATAAAGCATTGACTATGAAACACTCTCCAACATCAATGGAATTTTATTTACACATCTCTAAAATGCGATACGTTCCTCGGTAGTATTTTTAAAATTATCACAATACTACATTAATTTATTATATTTGAAAACTAAAACTTCATCGGAAAAAATGAACTTCATTCAAATGACGTCATTGAAATATAAATTGCCTGGTTTAAACATCTCTAAAATGCGATACATTCCTCGGTAATATTTTTAAAATTATCATAATATTACAATAATTTATTATATTTGAAAACTTCATAGAAAACAAATGAAATTTATTCAAATGACGTCATCGAAATATAACAGGCCTGGTTCTCTCTATAAAAGCAGCATTTCATTCATAACATTTTTCCATTCATTTCATTCATCACAATACTATAATAATTTATTTTATTTAAAAACTTAAGACCATGGAGGTACAAGTAATTAAACTCTATGCTTAAAACTTCATCGAAAAAATCGTCCTTCTCTCTGTAAACTCAATGAATATTTCATTCATATCAGCTATATTGCAGACTCCATGAGCAAAATAATTTTGCGTTAAAGAAATGCAGCAATTCGTATACAACTCATTCTACATATTTTGCTGTTTACATTTTCCATAAGTGAAAATCAGGCTTTGTTGTAGAAATAATCAAAGTTGGATGATCATTTAAATTCAAATATATTGTAATCCCGTTGTTTCAGTAAGTGGATGCACATACTTTAAGCAAAAATAGAGCGGTTTTAGTACTACAACACTAAATATGAATTAAAAAGAACTTTAAAAATCACGATTTTACATAAGATGGATGCCATATTTTATTTTGAAGTGGGTCACGTGATCTCTTCATATAATGGTCACGTGATCGCTTCATATAAAAGGTGTAAGTATTATTTTAATTTTTACTTAAAAAATTACAGAATATATTTTGCTGAAATTTTTTAAAAATATTTTATGGGATAATTTGAATATTTTTTGAAACTTTCGAAGCAATTTGTGAATTTTAAATCCATTTAAAAAATGTTTGAAAAATTAGGTCCCATAGGGTTCAATGTATTTTAGTTTTTCAACCCCGGTTCAATCCAAAACTTATTGGGTGATAATATTTATTTATATTCAAATAGGTCTCACAGACCGGCTGAATGACATACTAAAATTTCATTTTGATAAAGTCATTTTTACGGCAATTATCGTGCTAACGGACAGACAGACAGACAGAATGAACAAAGTCATAAACACTTTTCAACTTTGTTGTAAAGTGTTAATAACACAAAAGCGAAACATCGGCACCAGAGAATTAACCTTACCTTAACCAAAACGAATTAACCAGACCTTAATTTTATGCTAAAAATATGAGATAAGTAATAAAACAGGGGAATTAAATCAACAGCTTCTACGTGTGTGATACATGCAATCTAAGTACGTGCGTCGAAAGTATCGGAAAATGCTGGAGGTCCAAAATATGAAAATAACAAAAATTAATGAAGAAAAGTTGTAAATGTCATTAGATGGAATTGGCATTTTTTCAAAAGATTTAAGTCTAATATAAGTTTCATTCACTCAGATTATCTTTTTTCACAATTCTCTTATTTCACAATAAGACGTTTGAAATGCTAAAATAAAGTGAATTATAGTTATGTGCAGTAAAATACTTTTTCCCCTCCAGATAATTATTTATCATTTAATTTCCTTTTGTTGGCAGAACATCATTATATACAATATACATGTATTGTGAATTTCCAACTCAATTAACTATATAAAAGTAACAAAAAATGTAAAATGTATTTTATGTGTTTTCACCAAAGTTAAACAAGAAAGATCAATCATGTTTAAAGCATTGATTATGAAACACTTTCCAACTTCAATGCAATTTTATTTAAACAAGTCTAAAATGCAATACATTCCTCGGTAATATTTTGAAACTTATCACAATACTGCATTAATTTATTATATTTGAAAACTTAAACCTTCATCGAAAAAAATGAACTTCATTCAAATGACGGCATTGAAATATAAATTGCCTGATTTAAACATCTCTAAAATGTTATACATTCCTCGGTAATTGTTTTAGAATTATCATAATATTACGATAATTTATTATATTTGAAAACTTCATCGAAAACAACTAAAATTAATTCAAATGACGTTATAGAAAAAATAACACGCCTGGATCTCTATAAAAACAGGATTTCATTCATAACTTTCTCCCATTCATTTCATTCATCACAATACTATAATAATTTATTTTATTTAAACATTTTGTTTAAGACCATGGAGCTACAAAAAATTAAACTCTATCCTTGAAACTTCATCGAAAAAAATCGTCCTTCTCTTTATGAAATCAATTAATATTTCATTCATATCAGCCATGCAGACTCCATGGACTAAATTATTTTGTGTTAAAAAAATACAGGAATTCTAATACAACTCATTCTACATATTTTGCTGTTTCATTTTACATAGGTGAGAAATAGGCTTAGTTGTAGAAATAATCAAATTTAGATGAGCATTTAAACTCAAATATATTGTCATTGCGTTGTTTCAGTATGTAGATGCACAGAATTTAAGCAAAAATAAAGTACTCTTAGGACGGATACAACACTCAATATGAATTAAAAAGAACTTAAAAAAATCACGATTTTGAAACAAGACGGATGACATATATCATTTTGAACTGGGTCATGTGATCGTTTCATATCATGGTCACGTAATCGTTTCATATAAGAGGTGTAATTATTATTTTAATTTTTATTTAAGAAACTACTGAATATATTTCGCTGAATTTTTTTTTATATATTTTATGGAACAATTTGAATATTACCTAAAATTTTCGAAGCAATTTATGAATTTTAAATCCGCTTAAAAAATGTTTGAAAAATTAGGTCCCTTAGGGCTCAATGTATTTCATTTTTTCGACCCGGGTTCAATCCAAAACTAATTGGGTGATATTATTCATTTATATTCCCATAGGTTCTACAGACCGTCTGAACAACATACTAAAATTTCATTTTGATTAAGTCATTTTTACGGCAGTTATCGTGCTAACGGACAGACAGACAGACAGACAGACAGACAGACTGAATGAACAAAGTCATAAACACTTTTCAACTTTGTTGTAAAGTGTTAAAAAGGCAAGTAAATTATCTTTAAATCATTTTTGTGTTAAAATTTTGTATTACAATAAACTGCTGGAGGGGTAAATTTCTATACACACGTTATATATAGTAAACAGGGAATGAATAATGAAAAAGTTAAAGAATTAATAACAAAATTTATGCATATATATATATATATATATATATATATATATATATATATATATATATGTATATATATATATATATATATATATATATATATTAAGAATTTTCATTTTTCTTGTATTATAAATACCAGAGATTGATCATTTATTGAAATCGAAATTGACTCTACGACAAGCTCGACAAAATTATAAATAGCACATTCTAAATATGTAAAACAGGCACTAAATAAGTATGAAATACTCCTCTTTTTCTGTTCCATATATAAGGTAAGCAAATGAAAAAATAATTACATGTAGTGAAAGATTGGTGAGTATAATCCCTTAACTACACCCTAAGATTTATTTAAGTGTTAAAAATCATATATATTATACTGGTACTTAAGGTGATAATCCCCTAGTTCCCAATGCTGGATTACCAATAGGCACACTAAGCACATGCTTAGGGCACCAGCAAATTAGGGGGCACCAGTCGAAATCCAAAATATGTTAATTTGTATATTTTTGCTTAATGCATATCTAATAATAGAGGGCAGTGAATTTTCTAAGGCTCCGTAAACTTTTGGTGCCCGAGCGACCTTTAAAACGTTTCCGTCTTCCAGGGTTATATAGTGGTTACCTCCTTCAATGGTGACTTTATTACAAGGTTAATAGAATTAACAGGTTGTCTCGTTCGCTATTCCCCCCATGGTACCATTTCTGGGCGAGCTGTGACGTCACTGCTAGACCTTCCGCTCTGTTGACAAGCGGCGCTTCCTTGAAAAACGTTGGAAAACAGCACGGTTTTGTTTAAAAATGCCTTGCTTTAAACATCAACGAGATACATGAAATGTTTCCTAAAATAATGTGATAATACTGAAATATGACAAATGAACTCAAATTTGAATTCAAAACGAACTAAATTGCTGTAATTAACGGATGAAGAAGTCAAAAACAGCCGTTTGACAAATTATATATTAAGACAAGGATATGATTTTCCGGGTGATTTCGTATAACAAATACATTCATCTTCCTTTTTTACACAAAATTTACATATTTCATGTGTAAATTGATAATCTTTATTAATATTTTCATTCAAATTCATTAAATAGAGACTGTGCACTTTACTGTCTGTATTTTCTATTAAAGGTTTGAAATAGGATACAACTGATGAGAAATATGTAAAAATAGAATTAAATAATATTTATTGCTATAAAACTCTCCATACTCTCTTTATCAATTTGCAATTAAATTTCTATTTCTTTAAAAATTGGTGATTTAAAATTTCCTGCATATAAATGCTATGGCACTTATTCTATCGAGTAAGCGTACCATTCCGTTCCTAATAGTTCCTATACAAAAAATATTTGAACTTTATAATTTTCTGAAAAATGTCATCGATTTGATTTTAAAATATTTAGATTGTATCATTGCATGCACAATGCATGTAATTAATATTTTCATTTTATATGCTTAAAGAAAACCCCGTTTCTATATATTTAATGATATACATCTGCTGTTTAATTTTGTTTATTAAGTTTTTGTGAATTCATTTAATTTCTTTTATGGTATAGATATTACCGTAGAATTCAGTCAATCAGCACTTTAAAATGCGACAGAAAATCGTGGAAAATAAAAGGGGGGGGGGGGTTAGGGAGTATCATCCAGAATTTTATGCTAAAAGAAACAAAGGCTATTTTTATCATTTTATTCGACGACGAATTTTTTTTCTCCGAAATTTATCCAATATTTATGGGGAAGGAGCTTCAAACTAAAAAGATTCCATTCACCGTTTGCTTTAAAATAAATAGGGGTAAATGTATCATTTTAATGCGACTATAAATTTATTTTGTTTTTACAAAATTATCCATAAAATTACACTTGTTTCTTTTAACTTATGAATATTCCTTTTTTGAACAAAAACCATTTTTATTGAATCGAAACTACTCCGTCTTACTCATGATGAAGTCCTTCAATTTGACGAATCAAGATATAAATGCCTTAGCAAAAACTTTATTAACAAATTTACTAACAAAAAATATCTTAACAAACTACATTTGACGTGACTAATAATTATTATTGCAATGATTTGATAAAATATGTGTTTTCAAATTTAAATCAATTACTGTTTTTTCTTCAGATGATTTTGAAAGTTTCCTGACCTTCTCTCAAATCCAGACGATATATTTTTTCTAAAACATGTAAAATTTTTGAACTAGACAAAAGCTATGCATTCATTGCCTGGAAATAATATTTATTCTAATTTATACTGCGTTATTCATGCCTGTAAACTTCGGAATACAGTCAATATTTAAATGATGACTGATTTGCCACATTTAGATTAGAAATATATATTTATATCCTTCTCAAACCGATTCACATAACACACCTAACACCTATTGTCTCTTCTCTGATCATTCACTATTTTTTTATACATAAATTTTGCTCATTCAATTATCTTTCAACATAGCATTCAGTAATCTTTGTATAAACTTCACTTATGTTAAAATTTTAATGGCTTCCACTCTCATAAAAAAATTGCTATTTCTTTTCATATGTACGAATTTATTTTCATAAACTTCACATTACTATGCATGTACTGTTTTATTTTATTCTATATTGCTTGCACACCGTTACTATTAGATAAATATTTAAATAGTTTCCGATCAACGTTTCTCAATAGTTCTTCTCGCCTCTGTCAGAGAATGGGTCTAGCAGTGACGTCACTCGTCCTTCCTTCCCGGGACAACTTTTTCCCCGAACGAGACAACCTTATATATAAGATATTCTACGGACCTTGACTTTATTACACCTAATCGATATTAATACAATTAATTTGTCAGTATTAGTAAGTAAACATTATCCGCATAAAAATGCCCGTAGGGAGGGGAGAAGCCTTCGAGGAGTAATCAAGAAGAGAAAGCCTTGGCAACCTTAACGAAAGACCGAAACTGTTGTCATGTGACTTCAGGGACTCTTCCAGTCCAGAGCGTTCCGTTTCCCCTGTAGTTCTTATGGGATAAGGTGAATGGTAAAGCGTCCTTGAAAGAAAAAAAAATATATATTTAATTTTTTCTGCTCCCCTTAAGCTAACAGTCGTAACAAAATTTAAAAATAAATGTGTAAGTAAAGAAAGAGTTATTCCAAGCATTTTGAAGCTGTATATTTTAGAGATATCTCGTTAACAAGATTAACAAAATGTTACCTGTAGATATAATTTATGTTTTAGGATTTTAAAAAACTGAAATATTAATTAAAAATAATTTGCAATGACAATTTGAAAAAGAAAGGTAAAGCAGTCGTAACAAAATCTGAAAATAAATGTGTAAGAAGAGAAAGTGTTGCAGAATCTTAATCCACGCATTTTGAACCTGCGTATTTTAAAGATTTAAAAATACGTAGATTGAGATTCTTAAAAAAGAAAGTTGTGTACAACAATGAACAAACTACCACAATGGCACACTTTTACAATTTTCTGGAACTACTATAATGCGCCGTTCTAGCGTGACCGTGCCAAATCGTGTACTCACATCGTGTGCTCACAAGACCGTGGCGCTCATTTGTAGAACTGAAGTGGGGCATACTCGGGCATACTGACCATGCTTTTAAGATGGCTAAAGAAAGGAAAGGTTGCCTCTAGTGATTCAGCTCTTTGGGAGAAGCTTTGTACGAAATTTCGGAAGTCCGTTTAACGCCAGGGTGTCTTTTCAATTACAATTTCATTATAGATCTTTAAAAATTAAAATATGGCTAATTATGCATCACTTGGAGCCCAGACCAGAGCAACCCGTAGCTAAGACGACTCTGTTGGGGCCGCATTATCCATTGGGCGAATGTGATTCTTCGCCTGAAGGCCCCTAAATGACCGATATCCTCAAGAAATTTAACTAAAAGATGTCAGTTTCAAGAGGTGAAATGATATTATCAAAACTTAAAAAAACAAGAAAGGTCAATCATGCTTAAAGCATTGATTATGAAACACTTTCCAACTTCAATGCAATTTTATTTAAACACGTCTAAAATGCAATACATTCCTCGGTAATATTTTAAAACTTATCACAATACTACATTAATTTATTATATTTGAAAACTTAAACCTTCATCGAAAAAAATGAACTTCATTCAAATGACAGCATTGAAATATAAATTGCCTGGTTTAAACATCTCTAAAATGTGATACATTCCTCGGTAATAATTTTAGAATTATCATAATACTACGATAATTTATTATATTTGAAAACTTCATCGAAGACAACTGAAATTCATTCGAATGACGTCATAGAAAAAATAACACGCCTGGCTCTCTCTATAAAAGCAGCATTTCATTCATAAATAATTTCCCATTCATGTCATTCATCACAATACTATAATAATTTATTTTATTTAAAAATAAAGACCATGGAGCTACAAGTAATTAAATTCTATGCTTAAAACTTCATCGCAAAAAATCGTCCTTCTCCTTATAAAATCAATTAATATTTCATTCATATCAGCTATGCAGACTCCATGAGCTAAATTCTTTTGCGTTAAAAAAAATACACCGATTTCTATACAACTCATCCTACATATTTTGCTGTTTACATTTTACATAAGTGAAAAATAGGCTTCGTTGTAGAAATAATCAAATTTGGATGAGCATTTAAACTCATATATATTGTAATTGCGTTGATTTAGTATGTAGATGCACAGAATTTAAACCAAAATAAAGTGGTTTTAGGACGGATACAACACTCAATATGAAATAAAAAGAACTTTAAAAACCACGATTTTGAGACAAGATGGATGCCATATATCATTTTGAAGTGGATCACGTGATACTTTCATACCATGGTCACGTGATCGTTTGATATAAGAGGTGTTGTTATTATTTTAATTTTTATTTAAAAAACTACTGAATATATTTCGCTGAATTTTTTTTTAATATATTTTATGGAACAATTTGAATATTACCTAAAAATTTCGAAGCAATTTGTGAATTTTAAATTCGCTTAAAAAATGTTTGAAAAATTAGGTCCCATAGGGCTCAATGTATTTCATTTTTTCAACCCGGGTTCAATCCAAAACTAATTGGGTGATATTATTCATTTATATTACTATAGGTCCTACAGACCGTCTGAACAACATACTAAAATTTCATTTTGATTAAGTCATTTTTACGGCAGTTATCGTGCTAACGGACAGACAGACAGACTGACAGAAAGAATGAACAAAGTCATAAACACTTTTCAACTTTGTTGTAAAGTGTTAAAAAGCTAGATACAGCGGCCAAATCCAATATAGAGATTTTCAAAGCTGTGAAAGCTAGCAAAGAACCTATAGCATCAAATGATTTGCAATTTGGCATGACGAATTAAAATATATTGCCATATGTCGCCTCCTATTTTCAACAATCGTTACAATCGTATGGAAATTTCTATTTCTTATACAATTTTAAAGTGAAAATATTTTTACTCCATTTTTATAGAAAATTTTTAATTTCTTGTTGTATTTTTAAAATCTAATCTTTAATTGTTGAACAGGCTGTTGCCATCTCAAAAGAAATAATATTCAGATGGCTTAACTGTCTCTGACGAAAATGCTGTTGCCAATTCAAAAACTTATTTTCAATAAGTATGAAAGTAGGGAGTGGTAAAATTTTAATTAAAGATTTCATTCCGAATCACTATTTCAGCAAGTAAACAAGGAAGATCAATTATGCATAAAGCATTGATTATGAAACACTTTCCAACTGCAATGCAATTTTATTTAAACATCTCTAAAATACGATACGTTCAGCGGTGATATTTTTTAAAATTATCACAATACTAAAATAATTTATTATATTTGAAAACTTAAGACATCATCCAAAAAAAAATTAACCTTATTCAAATAACGTCATCGAAATATAAATCGCCTGCCTCTCTATATAAAAGCAGCGAATATTTCATTCATAAACTTTTATTCCATTCTTTTCATTCAAAGGTGATATTTTTAAATTATCACAATACTACAATAATTTATTTTACTTAAAAACTTAAAACCATGGAAGTAAAAGTACTTCCTAACTCCAATCTTAAAACTTCATCGAAAAAGGCAATAATGTAAAATTGTCTGCTTCTGTATGTAAAATCAATGAATGTTTCATTCATATCAGCTATTTTCCAGACTCCAGAGCTAAATAATTTTGCGTTAAAAATTCAGCAATTCTTATACAACTCATCTTACAACTTGATGTCTTCAGAAAAAAATCAAGGTTTGATGATCATTTAAACTAAAAAATAATGTAATTGCGTTGGCGCAGTATATAGATGCACAGAATTTACTCAAAAATAAAGCAGTTTTAAGACGGATGCAATACTAAATATAAATTACAAAGAACTTTAAAAATCACGATTTTGCCACTTGGAAAAAAGATGGATGCATATTTTATTTTGAAGGGGGTCACGTGATCGCTTCATATAACATGGGTACAATGAATATTTTGACGAATGTTTCATTCATATCAGCTATATTGCAGAGTCCATGTGCGAAATAATTTTGCGTTAAAGAAATGCAGCAATTCTTATACAACTCATTCTACATATTTTGGTGTTTACATTCTCCATAAGAGAAAATTAGGCTTCGTTGCAGAAATAATCAGAGTTAGATGATCATTTAAACTGAAATATATTATACTTGCGTTGTTTCAGTATGTAGATGCACAGAACTTAAGCAAAAATAAAGCGGTTTTAGGGCGGATGCAACACTAAATATAAATTAAAAAGAATTTTAAAGATCACGAATTTGGCACAAGATGGATGCCATATATTATTTTGAAGTGGGTCACGCGATCTCTTCATATAATGGTCACAGGATCTCTTCATATAAATGGTGTAATTATTATTTTATTTTTTATTTAAAAACTACGGAACATATTTTGCTTAAATCTTTTTATATATTTTATGGGATAATTTAAATATTTCCTGAAATTTTCGAAGCAATTTGTGAATTTTAAATTCGCTTAAATGTCTGAAAAATTAAGTCCTATAGGGTTCAATGTATTTCATTTTTTCAAACAGTGTTCAATCCAAAGCTAATTGAGTGATATTATTCATTTACATTCCTATTTGTCTCACAAACCGTCTCAGCAACACACTAAAATTTCATTTTGATAAAGTCATTTTTACGGCAGTTATCGTGCTGACGGACAGACAGACAGATATAATAAACAAAGTCATTAACACTTTCAACTGTGATGTAAAATGTCAAAAAGTGATCAAGAAAAATGTCAAAACTTGAAATAATATTTCGGTGTGGATTTCGTATCGCATTAATTCTACCATATAAGGTTCAAATTTTCATTTTATTTTATTTACAAATGAACGGCCATTGGTTGTAGTTTTTGCACCAATCGTCTGGACAATTATTTGTTAAACCCTAAATAGATAACAGTTATTATCCCACAGATTCTGGTTTTGCTAAAAATATAAAATGAAATATTTTTGCGGATAGTTAATAGGTACCATTAATATTTTATTAATATATCTTATATAAAATAATGTTTCGTTTTATCAATGGATGTACTAGGCCTCTTATATTCAAGAAAGCTGTACTAAGTAAAGAGTACAGTTAGTTTAAATAAACAGGAAAATCATACAATGTAATTCAATATAAATAAACAAACTGTTTCGAGGATACATTTGTCATGATGAGTTTATAATTGAAACTCAGTGCAACACTCTTTTATTTTGCTAATTTGTATTCATATTTTTCTCTATGTGAAGAACTTCCTCAAAATGTAGCTGGTCTTTTAGAAAAGATGTTTCACCCACTTCAGTTAGAGGCATTAACGAAAACATGCGATCCTTTTTAAGGTCTTTCCCTTAAAATCACTCCCTCCGAAAATTTTAAGGGACAATTCTGGAGCCCGTCGCATAGATGCATTTTGATAAATATATAAGGCCATAGGCGTTGCTAAGATCTTCGTAAAAGGACATTCGATTATCACATGAGTAAGTTAGTTTGCTAATTTAGACCTTGGGAAGGACTAATGACATTTTTTTTTAACAAGAAGAAAATTATCAGCACCACTGCCTAGGGGCATCAAAATTATCTGTGCTATGGGCCCCAAACTGTCTTAATCCGGCACTGCTTGTTCCCTGCATAAACATACATGGTGTAAATGCATAAATAGTGTATAAGATGAAAAGTTCTAAACAAACAAATTGTCCATGGAGCTAGGCCATTCTGGCTCTCAAATAAATTTTTATATATGAAAATGAATATAATTGGAAAAAGTGAAAAGCATTTCCGAAACCATGTACATTATCAACGGCCATACCTGGTTCGTTAATGCTGAAATTCTACATTGCTGTGTTCATAACTGTAAATTGTATTACAGAAATTATGCACATGGCCGGAGGGACTTATTTTTAATAAAAAACCAAAACATATCATAATTTTTTGTTTAAATTTCATTTTACAGACCCAGTCTTAAAATTCTTTGACGCACTGTGTTTATATATATATATATATATATATATATATATATATATATATATATAAATTGTAAATCCAATGTTAGAATGTAAGTAGTAACTCATAATACACTATCCCAAAATTTTCTACAAAATACAAAAAAATAAAAAAAATTCTACCATAAAGAGAAAATTATAAACGACAAGCGTATAGATTGGAAAAATAAAGGAAACATAAATACCTTAAAATACACTTCATTAGTACAACCTTGACGAGCAAAATATGACTAGACCAATGTTGCCATATGCAGAAATGAAAAGATGTGATTTGCTGTTGCCAAAGAGAATAATAAAAACCGTACTGCTTAAAAGCAATAAAATGAGATATTCTACAGTTAAAGCTGCAAGATAAAAAGATGAAAATATAATAAATTCAAGAGAATGTAGAAGTACGGCTAAAATAAGATACTAAGGAGAGATTATGAGAATTTTAGGCTAATCGAAACTTATTAACTATACCATTTACTAAATATGCTGGATATTTATAAAATTTACTGATCATTTTGAGGTTATTAATGTGCAAAGCATGAAATTTTTTATCTGATAATCTATAAATTCTAAAAAGTTGATTAAGTATAATATTTCTAAACAAATGAATCGAGTTATATATATATATATATATTTATATATAGGTTATTTACAATCAACAGCATTGTCCTTATCAAGAATATTCCAATTTTATTGACAACTACCATGGTCAAGTAATATCTGGGAACCTCGATCTTATCACGCATCATTTTTAAAACCTTTTTTTGAACTCGACACAAAATTTCGCATAGCCGAATATCGATCTATTGGAAGCACATTTGAACAAGATATTGATGGATTTATCTACAAATGTGCAGTGAAATACAGAGTACCCAAAGCCATTTATGACGAGTGGAGATCAGCCGTTTTAAATGTTTTTTTTTTTAAAACATGCAATATTGTAAAAAAGAAAGATGTTGTAAAACAATGCAGCAAAAACGAGTTGATGACTTTACACAAGAATTTCGTAATTACATACGTCGACAAAGTCACTGCAAATTATGCATTTGCATGTCAATGTCTTTATAATAAGTTATTGATCGCATGTTACCAAGATCGTAATGCATACTGCCTCTTAAAACAACCACAAATTGAAATCCAAAACAGAATTAAAGCCAAATAAAAATCTTTGGGTTACACAATAAAATCTATTAAATTTCCATATGTTACTATGATTCCTAAACTGCATAAAATTCCTGTAAAATTCCGCTCTATTACCAATGGTTACAAAACCTATTTAATTACAGCAAATAAAAACTTCTTTTAATCTTAAAGGACGTGATGATCAAAATAAAAAAAAATCTGATGTGAGCAACACATGACTTTCTTTATATAATGCAATGAATTTACTACTTTTACAATAACAAAATAGGTTTTTCTTATAGTAGATACTTACATTCTTTCCAAGATATTGAATTTTCGTCAATTAGTCGTCATTTTCATTGATTTAGTGTCATTTTTACCCATTTGGCGAGATTTTCGTTACTTTGGCAACATTTAAAAAAGTCTCCAAGTTGGCGACATTCCTCTAAATTCGGAGCCAAAGTCTCGCCAAGCGTTATGGACGGAGAAATGAGTTATTCTTATAGAAGTTAAGTTATTGGCTTTCAAATACAAAAGTATTACTCAAAGTATCTTTTCCCATGAATGGATCGAGCTAGATCCACGAGAATGATGTCACCAAATTTATCGCATGATATTACATATGAAAAGTGAACATGTTTCTCAACAGTTAATACATTTTGTTTAATTTATGGGATTTTTGATAAATGTATTTCAAAAATGTGCAATATCTCGAAAAGGGTTTATGCTAGCGTTCTAAAGTTTATGTCAATCGTTTTCTAAAGAAAAATTACATAACACATGTCTATTTGTGTAATTTTATTAAAGGTTTTGATTTTTTGATGATTTTTTCGAAATTTCACTCGAAAATTTAAGGGAGTTCTGAACATTTGATTACGTTTAAAAACAACAGGCTGCCAGCATTCACGGATTGTGATTTTTGTAGCAAATTTCATTCGAATTTCTCTATTTGTTCGTGAGATATCGTCTCCACAGACTCACTGACACACACACACACACACACACATACTTTTACACACACACACAGACATTACCTCAAAAATGGTCGATTCTTGATCAGGGATGCTTGAAACGTGCTTTCCCGTCTAAAACTCGAATTCGAATTTTCGACCCCGTCACCATACTTTCCTTATACATTATGTATATAAGGAAAGTAATAATGGTGTTTATTTTATAAATTACAGTCTCGAAGTCATAGAAAAAATCAAAAATATTTCTGATAGATTACATTACAAAAGTTACGATTTTAACGATTTATTCAGTTATATTAATATTAATGATTTGTTTGCCATTTTAATAGAAATTTATGCAAAACATAATATGCAATCACAAATTACAAGGTTTAAATTTAAGTCGTCTATGGTTGAACTAGTACTGTTTGAAACCGTCTTGTATAATGGTACAAATTCCATGGTATTCCCATGGAAGGAGGATGCTCCTCTATACTTGCCGACATTTACCTCAACAAATATGAAGAAGGCACACATCTTTTGAATGAATTATTATACATCCGTTACGCTGATGACATCCTTTTAGCTTGCAATGACGTGCAGAATTTACAATGGATTTTGGATTTATCCAAACTGTTTAAAGTTAACAGAAACTCCATATAAGCATGATAAAAGTCTAAATTTTCTGGATTTGTCTCTGTACAAACTTCCTGATGGTTCCACTGGATTTCGTCTCTACGATAAACGCAGAGATTTTAAATTTTAAATAAATTACATAGTTTTATGGAATTCATATTTACATCGGAATGTGTACAGAAACATCATATTGG
>OX578155.1:65106919-65631871 GCA_951213105.1 Amaurobius ferox | reverse complement strand
TATATATATATATATATATATATAATAATAGAAGTTTGAAAATCCAATGAACGAAAAGTAAGAAGATGTAACACGATAAACCTAACTTTTTAAAACACCCACAGAATAAAATATAATACAGCAAATCATCAATCAAATGGATTAAAAATACAAAACACTAGCTATCAAGTTACTGAAAATCAACCAAATTAAAAGGTATGGAAACAAAAAAGAAAAATTTAAACTAAATTCAACTATCTAACTGGCTTACAAAACAAAAGTAAAAATCAACTAATCCTCAAGCATATGGAAAAAATAAATAAAATAAATATCGAATCAACAAGTCAATGGAAAATATATAATACAAAGGTATGGAATCGAAATAAGTATAACAAACGAAATCAAGCACAAACGCCTTACACGTGGACGAGGCTCTAAGCCTAAATCATGAATTGTTAACCTCTACAAAAATCTAATCATGTCCAAGTTTTTTGTAGAAGCAAACACAAATATGTATGTTTCTGAAGAAATAGATAGATTAGATCTATGAACTATTTCTACTTGGACGACATACATAAAGAAGGAATAAAAAAGAAAAAATGAATACCTGGAAAAAGCACAGCGTATGTACAGTCGATTCAATACTGGGATCGAGGGAACACTGATAGAAGAGACTAGTGTTGCCATTCGTAAAGAAAAACTAAAAAACCATTTACTGTTGCCATTCATAAGAATTGAAAAACTTTGAAGCGAAATGTAAAGAAAAAGTATTAATATACAAAAAGAGCTACTAAAAAGAGGGGCAAATAATAGTAATGCTGAAGTGGGAAGTGAAAAAAAAAAAAAAAAAAAGAATGGAGATGTCTGGCTAATATAAGATACTAAGAATAGAATTATATGATACTATGAAAAGAATTATAAAAATCCAG
This sequence comes from Amaurobius ferox, assembly GCA_951213105.1. Classification (NCBI taxonomy): domain Eukaryota; kingdom Metazoa; phylum Arthropoda; class Arachnida; order Araneae; family Amaurobiidae; genus Amaurobius; species Amaurobius ferox. The sequence continues at coordinate 65,630,963 of OX578155.1, read as the reverse complement.
CTATTTTAAATTTTTTAACAATACTATTTACTAAATAAGAGGGATATTTATATAAATTACTAGTAATTTTGAGATTATTGATATGCATAGCATGAAATTTTTTATCAGATAATCTATAAATTCTAAAAAGCTGATTGAGTATAATATTTCTAAACAATTGAATCGAGTTACAGGAATTAAAAGGTAAGATTTTATTAATATTAAAATTATAAAAGTCTTTTTTATCATATAAATTTGTAACAATTCTATTAGAAGGATCAATAAAAAGATTTAAATCCAAAAAATTAACATTTTTACTAATAGTAGCTTCATTAGGTATTAATTCCAAATTGTCTGGATAGTAATCTATATCTATGAGATAATTTTCTGTATGTACTAAGCAAATCAGATCATCTACATATCTGTAAAAAGTATAATCTATTGAAGTAAATGACATTTCATAATGATAAAGGTATAAATTAGCTAGCATACTGCTACTACAGCCACCCTGTGGAACTCCTGAGACTTGTAAGTATAATTTATTTCCTTGAAAAATATAATTATTGAAAATAACAAAGTGCAGGAGTTTAGGAAAATTTATAAATTTAATTTGATTTGAAAGAGGTGTAATATAAGCATTATATAGAGCTAAAATTACATCATATAGATCAGATATCTTAATATTATTAAAAAGATCTTTAAAATCAAAAGTTTGAAATCCTGTTATTTTTCTAAGAGATGTTAATTTATTCTTTAATTCTTTACTATTATTTAGAATATGGTAGTTATTGCTAGTCTGGCTTAAACTATTATTTATTAGATTTAAAGAATTTAGTAATAATTTACTCGCAGTAGTAGAGTAAGTATTATGGCCACTAGTAACTGTTCTAAATTTAATAGGATTTTTATGAAATTTTGGAATAAGCACTATATAAGGAAATTTAAGATATTTATATTTAATATTTAAATCATTATACATATTGATAATTTTCAATTTAATACTATTGATGGAATGTAAATCAGGTTTAAAAAGACTATTATTTTTTAAATAATCTAACAGGAATTGAATATAAAATTTTTTACAGATAATAGCATAATTATTAGAGGCTTTATCAACATAGGTGATAACAAAGGATCTTTGTAAATCATTAATGGAATGTTTAATATTATCAATATTATATAAAGATCTAGACAATTTAATATCACTAATAGCGTTTTTAATTGATTCTAATATAGTAAATTTCCACATATTAAATGCCTCTAATGGCAGAGCGTATTTACAAGCTAATTTATATATATATATTTATCAAGATCTAGATTAATTGATTTTAAGACTTTAAAAGAATTATTACAAGAAGGTATCCTAAATTTAGTGCCAAATGACATAATGGTTCTTAACACATTGTCACTAACAAGGTCTAAATCTCCGGTAACTATGTGCCCCAAGTCTGGATTTAGAAATTTAGCAAATTTATTTAATTTACAAATACATTCACTATCTACAATTGACTGAGAAGAATGTTCAATAGAGAGCGATTGTGAAACTTCATTATAATTAAATATAGACCTACCAATAGGCTTATTGTATTTGAATGTCTTTGAAACAAATAAATCACCAATAGGCAATAAATGTTTAAACTTGTTAAACAGATGTCCAAAATTTATAGAATTATATATAGGATGTTTGAAAGAGATAACACAATAAGAATTAGTAGTTGTATTATTATAATGAAACTGATTTAGTTTTAAATTTAAAAACTGTGATCTTGTAATAAGCAAATCAAAGAAAATATGATTAAAATGTTCATTAGCAAGATTATTGTCGGTTCAGGATGCCAAATTTAATAAACGGCGCTAACGTTTTTATAGTTGGAAGATATACAATAAACCAATCAGAATTAGACCATCCATGAACAAGGCCTGATTAAGCCTATGTGGGGCCCAAAGATTGGTGTTAATTGGGGGTCGCCATACACTCTCGACATACCAAATACATGCAAAAAACATCACTAATCAAATTTGGAAGTTTAGGACTACTGTCCGGAAGGCACTTTTGTGCATGTAGAACTTTTTATTTGAGAGTAAATCTTTAAAAAATGTATAATATTTAAAACTATTATCATATATTCAACACTTAAAATAAAAACTAACATTATCAGTTTACATTATTCAGATAATTATTAAAATGTTTTAACACATAAAAAATTTAGGGGCCCTGGGCCGCGGCCCCGGAGGCCGGTGCATTAATCCGATCCTGTCCATGAATCTATGTGAAATGCAAATTATGACTCACAATCATATACATTTTATAACAATACACAAGTTTTATAACATTATTGGTAGTTACACATAACAAGAGTTGTTAATAAGGTTAAAATAGTTTATCAAATTACGGAACTTGATTGTCTTACTTCGGTCTGTCTGGAGTGAAAATAGGTGGTCTTAGAATTCCAGCAGGAAAAACTGAAATTCAGAGAAGTCACAATAAAGATAATTGCAAGGAATATACTAAAAACATTCAGATAGTTAAATTAAAAAAGAAGCATCAAATTTAGCACAAATTATATATTGTATAAAATATTGATATAAAATGAAAACAGAACAAACAAGAAAGATCAGTCATGCATAAAGCATTGATTATGAAACACTTTCCAACTTCAATGCAATTTTATTTAAATATCTCTAAAATGCGAAACATTCAACGGTAATATTTTTAAAATTATCACAATACTACATTAATTTATTATATTTGAAAACTTAAAACTTCATCAAAAGAAATGAACTTTATTCAAATGACGTCATTGATATATAAATCGCCTGGCTCTCTATGTAAAAGCTGAAAATATTTCATTCATACACTTTTATTCCATTCCTTTCATTCATCACAATACTACAATACTTTATTTTATTTAAAAACTTAAAACTATGGAAGTAAAAGTAATTTAACACAATACTTAAAACTTCATCGAAAAAGTCTGGTATAAAATCGTCTGTTCTCTATGTAAAATTAGAAATTCAGAAATTTTTAAACAACTTGTCCCACATCTTTATGTGTTTACATGCTCCATAAGAGAAAATTAGGCTTCGTTGTAGAAAAAATCAAAGTTTGATGATCATTAAACTCAAATATATTGCAATTGCGTTGTTTCAGTATGCAGATGCACAGAATGTAAGCAAAAATAAAGCGGTTTTAGGACGGATGCAACACTAAATATGAAGATCACGATTTTGACAGAAGATGGATGCCATATCTTATTTTGAAGTGGGTCACGTGATCTCTTCATATAATGGTCACATAATCTCTTCATATAAAGGGTGTAATTATTATTTTAATTTTTATTTAAAAAGCTACTGAATATATTTTGCTGAAATTTGTTTTATATATTTTATGGGATAATTTGAATATTTCCTTAAACTTTCGAAGTAATTTGTGAATTCACTTAAAAAATGTTTGAAAAATTAGGTCCCATAGGATTCAATGTACTTAATTTTTTCAACCCGGGTTCAATCCAAAACTAATTGGGTGATATTATTCATTTATATTCCCATAGGTCCCGTAGACCGTCTGAAAAACATACTAAAATTTCATTTTGATAAAGTCCTTTTTACGGCAGTTATCGTGCTAACAGACAGACGGACAGACAGAATGAACAAAGTCATAAACACTTTTCAGCTATACTGTAAAATGTTAAAAAGTAACAATGCCGAGAATGTAGATGTTCAGAAATTGAGCAAAAATTAGGACGCAAACAACACTGAATATAAATTAAAATACTTTAAAAATCACAATTATGTCACAGGATGGATGGCATTGATCATTTATACTGAAATATATTGTAATTGCGTTGTTTCAGAATATAGATGCCCAGAAATTAAGTAAAAATAAAGCGGTATTAGGACGGATACAACACTAAATATAAACAAGAAAGATCAATCATGCTTAAAGCATTGATTATGAAACACTTTCCAACTTCAATGCAATTTTATTTAAACAAGTCTGATATGCAATACATTCCTCGGTAATATTTTGAAACTTATCACAATACTGCATTAATTTATTGTATTTGAAAACTTAAACCTTCATCGAAAAAAATGAACTTCATTCAAATGACGGCATTGAAATATAAATTGCCTGGTTTAAACATCTCTAAAATGTTATACATTCCTCGGTAATAGTTTTAGAATTATCATAATACTACGATAATTTATTATATTTGAAAACTTCATCGAAAACAACTGAAATTAATTCAAATGACGTCATAGAAAAAATAGCAGGCCTGGATCTCTCTATAAAAACAGGATTTCATTCATAACTTTCTCCCAATCATTTCATTCATCAAAATACTATAATAATTTATTTTATTTAAACATTTTGTTTAAGACCATGGAGCTACAAAAAATTAAACTCTATGCTTGAAACTTCATCGAAAAAAATCGTCCTTCTCTTTATGAAATCAATTAAGATTTCATTCATATCAACCATGCAGACTCCATGGACTAAATTATTTTGTGTTAAAAAAATACAGGAATTCTAATACAACTCATTCTATATATTTTGCTGTTTACATTTTACATAGGTGAAAAATAGGCTTAGTTGTTGAAATAATCAAATTTAGATGAGCATTTAAACTCAAATATATTGTCATTGCGTTGTTTCAGTATGTAGATGCACAGAATTTAAGCAAAAATAAAGTACTTTTAGGACGGATACAACACTCAATATGAATTAAAAAGAACTTAAAAAAATCACGATTTTGAAACAAGATGGATGCCATATATCATTTTGAAGTGGGTCATGTGATCGTTTCATATAAGAGGTGTAATTATTATTTTAATTTTTATTTAAAAAACTACTGAATATATTTCGCTGAATTTTTTTTTATATATTTTATGGAACAATTTGAATATTACCTAAAATTTTCGAAGCAATTTGTGAATTTTAAATCCGCTTAAAAAATGTTTGAAAAATTAGGTCCCATAGGGCTCAATGTATTTCATTTTTTCGACCCGGGTTCAATCCAAAACTAATTTGGTGATATTATTCATTTATATTCCCATAGGTTCTACAGACCGTCTGAACAACATACTAAAATTTCATTGTGATTAAGTCATTTTTACGGCAGTTATAGTGCTAACGGACAGACAGACAGACAGACAGACAGACAGACAGACAGAATGAACAAAGTCATAAACAATTTTCAACTTTGTTGTAAAGTGTTAATTAAAAAGAACTTTAAAAATCACGATGTGGATGCCATATTTTATTTTGAAGTGGGTCACGTGATCTCTTCATATAATGTGGGTGTAATTATTATTTTAATTTTTATTTCAAAAACTACCGAATATATTTTGCTGAAATATTTTTCATATTTTTAAGGTATGATTTGAATATTTCTTAAAACTTTCGAAGCAATTTGTGAATTTTAAAGTCGTTTAAAAATGTTTGAAAAATCAGGTCCCATAGGGTTCAATGTGTTTCATTTTTTCAACCCGGGTTCAGTCCAAACTAATTGGGTGATATGATTCATTTATATTCCCATAAGTTCTACAGACCCTCTGAACAACATACTAAAATTTCATTTTGATACATTTTTACGGCAGTTATCGCGCGAACGGACAGACAGAATGAAAAAAGGCATAAACACTTTTCAACTATGTTGTAAAGTGTTAAACAGAAAAAAAAGCCATAGAATCTGCTCATAAAGAAGTTCTGCATTAATTTCTTTCGTAACTCTTTAATCGATGGAATAATCGAGAAACTGAATTCTTTCATAAAACACAAAATCCGCCTATAATGGGCGTCTTAAAAAATATGAAAGACATTCCTATTGCATACTTCTACACCAGCAACTATGGACCGTTTTCGCACTTATCTGCGCCCGTCAGCATGGAACGGTCGATATTTGCAGTTATAGCAAGAAACTTGCTAAAGCAACAATTTTTACGAGTTTCTGTGGGAAGTGACAATTTTAGTCAAAGTTTTGCGTTTTATGAACCTTTTATTACAGCTTCGTGTCGGCTGAGCAAAATTGTAAACGAATTTTATGTCGGCCAAGTAGAACGCCTGAAATTGCAAATTCCCATGGAAGTTGTTGATGAGACCCAGACCGTCCGACCTACCAGAAAGGTGTAAGGTACCTGTTTGGACGGCCGGGAAGTGCCACCCAATTTAGAGCGGAACCCAGTGGGGGAGGCATCCGCAGGGATCGTACCCTCCTTCCCCTACCACCAACCTCTCGGAAGGACTTACGGACCCACATGTTTAACGTGATCGTACTCCGCATGAACACGGCGGCAGTTGTGGCAGCGTGCAAATCCAGCGCGCAAATCACCGGGCTACCGCGCCCGAAATGCGTCAACAGCACGCGGTGTTCCCAGATGGTCACCTACTCAAGTACTAACCGCGCCCGATACTGCCTGACTTCGGTGATCTAACGAGAACCGGTATTTTCAGCACGGTACCGCCGTTGGCTCATCCCATGGAAGTTTGTAAAAATTGGAGCTAACAGCATGTTTCTAGTTGCAAATGTAGATAATGGTTATTCCATGCTGACAAGAACATAATAAGCGTGAAACCATGGATAATGGTATTTACAATGAGAGTGTCTTCCGTAATTACACTGGATCTCCATAGGGTTATGTAGGCTTAACGATACTGTAACTCTTTATTCAATTATCAAACCCACATTCCAAAATCTTGGCTATGCCCACTGTTTGAACTGCACGAGTGTGCGAAGCCAAATTAATGGTTGCAATAGAATATAACGATCAGGGGCGATTCGTGCATAGGCACTGCGGCACTGCGGGAGCGACAGTGCTCTCTCATCCTCGCAGCCTGGAATGCAGCTTCCTACTTGCGCATGCGCGCAACAGTCAAACACCACGCCGCTGGAACTGTGAAGCGTGGTGTTTGACTGTTCTGCGCATGCGCTCATAGGAAGCTGCACGCGAGGCTGCGCGAGAGAGAGAGAGCACTGTTGCTCCCGCAGTGCCTATGCACGAGCCGCCAACGATAGAATGTGCTACAAAGTTAAGACCGAAATAAATCCATCCTGAGAATGTCCCAAATTTTATTCAAAACGTTGAATTAAATATCTCTCAGTATGATTGCACAACGCATTTAAAAATAAAATATTTCCTAGAAAGTTCAGCAGTCATAACTACAGACAAATCCCATGACGAGAATTGTAAATTTAATAAACAGATCTAGCCCATAGGGGGCGTTTCCAAAATTAGATTGTTGCTCACGTTGCAGATAAAAACATGCATGGACCGGTTACGCACTAATAAGTGCTCATCAGTGGATCTTTGCAAACGAACGTGCAAGTGAAGCACCAGCAGTGTCTAACAAATGCGAAACTAAGTTTATGATTGCATTGCATTACTTTCATAGGTAATTTAAATATGACAAGCTGTAAAAGGAAACAGCACAATGAGTGAGACGTTTTAAAAAACCAAGTACAGAAAAAATTCTTCAGACACCAACTGAAACTGACAAATAATTAAATAATTACTTGCACAATTAGTTATTTAATGTATTAAATAATTAATTGTGTGAGTAAATTAAATCCCAATGTTATTGAAGTTTCAAGTGAAAACAGCAAGCATTAAATCAACGTTTAAAATATATTTTTACTGGGAAAGGTTGTTGTTGTTGAGACCCAGACCGTCCGACCTACCAGAAAGGTGTAAGATAACTGTTTGGACGCCCGAGAAGTGCCACCCAATTTAGACCGGAACCCAGTGGGGGAGGCATCCACAGGGACCGTACCCTCCTTCCTCTACCACCAACCTCTCGGAAGGACTTACGGACCCACATGTTTAACGTCATCGTACTCCGCATGAACACGGCGGCAGTTGTGGCAGCGTGCAAATCCAGCGCGCACACCACCGAGCTACCGCGCTCGAAATGTGCCAACAGCACGCGGTGTTCTCAGGTGGTCACCCACCCGAGTACTAACCGCGCCCGATGCTGCTTGACTTCGGTGATCTAACGATAACCGGTGCTTTCAGCACGGTACAGCCGTTGGATTACTGGGAAAGGTGTAAAAGTTTGTAGTTTTAGTGTTTCAAAGTTTATTTTCCCTTTACTGGGAAATTTCAGTTATTGGATTGTGGTGGTTTTTCTCATAAAACCTTGAAATGCAGGAGAAAATTGAAAATGTCGAACACAACCTATCGACCGTTAAATTTTCATTTAACACGACGCAAGTTAGCCGAATACACCAACAGTTCAATTTTTTTTTAATTTCTTGCATAGTGTAAGAAGGATTTTAGACAAACTTGGTGAAAATAAAATGCATTTATTGCTTCGAACATTTTTATATGTACTGATTGAAAGCCTGATTTGTTGAGCATAGGGAGCAGAACTTGAAGGCTTTTCAGATTTTACAAGAGCTAAATAAATATTTACAAGGATTTAATTTTGCGGAAAAAATCTCTTCTCTTCTGCTACAAGTGACAGTACACATAATAATGTTTTTAGGTTGGGTACTCTTACTAGAAGTTCTATCATTTGGCTGCACAAACTTAATGCATTTTAAAGCAATATCATTAATTATAGGTTACATTATAAGCATGATATTTTTCCACATACACATATATTTTATATGTAATATTTTTAGATTAATAAATTACTTACTGACAGTATTTCCTGAACCTTCGTAATACGCATTCACGACAAGCGGTTGCACAAACCAATCTCTGAAAATACAAAATAAATATCAAACATTTCTGGAATATACATCGTATATGCATAAAATAATGTTTCAGTATACTTTTACGGCATCTTTAGTGTCTCTGTATATTTTTTCACGTTGCCCTATGTGTCTCAGTATATATTTCACGGCGCATTTAGTGTCTCAGTATATTTTTCACGGCACTCTAAATGTCTTAGTATATTTTTCACGGAGTCCTGAGTATCTCAGTGTAGGAGTTGATGTTGATAGTCCTGAGCGAGGCCTGAACTCGGGACCTCGTGCATACAAGACCGATATTATAAGATTAGAGCAAAAGCTAGCTTCGACTCCGAACTTATGATTCGGGTATCCTAGCATCTTCGATCGATGTCTTTGCCAGGAGCAGAGTCGTCTGCTTCCACACAATCCCCCAACTGATGAGAAGCCCCGGTCGAATTTCGGCGATGAGGGGGCCACTCAGAAAGCCCTGCACGTCCCCATCCGAAACTCAGTCAAGGAGCTGAATGGCCGGGAGGCTTGTCGTACCTCGGGCGTGTCGTCAGTCGTGGTTAACCAGGAAGGGAGTGGTAGGGACTCTGGCTCCGTGTGGTGGTGCCATCTCGTGTTGAGAGGTGAGATCGTTGGAGAGAGAAGGTTGCGTGTTTCAAACGTCCAGGGTCGCCATTGTAGAAACTAATGTTGCCAGGCCCGAAATCGGGAACTCGTGCTTACAACACCGATTTTAAAAGATTAGAGCAAAAGTTAGCTTTGACTCCGAACTTATAATTCGGGTATCCTAGCATCTTCAATCCATGTCATTGGCAGGAGCAGAGTCGTCTGATGCCACTTCAGTATATTTTTCGCGGTCCCTGAGTATCTCAGTATATATTTCACGTCCTCCTTAAACTCTCAGTATTTTTTTTCACAGTGTCATAAGTGTCTAAATATAATTGTCACGGTGCTCTAACTGTCTATGCTTAGCAGCGCTCTAAATGTCTAAGCATATTTTTTCATGGCTACTTTAGAGTCTCAGTATATTTGTCACGGCACCTTAAGTGTCTTAGTTCAGCAGCACTCTAAATGTCTAAGCATATTTTTTCACGGTTCAGTTAGGTTAATTTCCTTCATGCAGTTCCTAACTTTCCTTCTTTACTTAATATTAAGCTATTTAGTAATCAGTATTTATTATTATTTTCTATCATAGTTACAATAATATGGATATTATATTTTGAAGTTTTAATTCCTCTTTGTAAGTGATTTTTGCACGGTAATAAATTTAGGATGCAAGTTATTAATGTATAGATCTATTAGTTTCCATCTATATTGTTTTTTCATTATATATATATACTAGGTGTCCCAAAAACATTGACCTCGGCTATTATTCCTTAAATATTGATCTTAGACATATATAATAAATTACAAAGTTAAGTAAAAACAAGAAAGATCAATCATGTTTAAAGCTTTGATTATGAAACACTTTCCAACTTCAATGCAATTTTATTTAAACAAGTCTAAAATGCAATACATTCCTCGGTTATATTTTAAAACTTATCACAATACTACATTAATTTATTATATTTGAAAACTTAAACTTTCATCGAAAAAAATGAACTTCATTCAAATGACGGCATTGAAATATAAATTGCCAGGTTTAAACATCTCTAAAATGCGATACATTCCTCGGTAATATTTTTAAACCTATCATAATACTATGATAATTTATTATATTTGAAAACTTCATCGAAGACAACTGAAATTCATTCAAATGACGTCATAGAAAAAATAACACGTCTGGATCTCTCTAAAATCAGCATTTCATGCATAACTTTTCCCCATTCCTTTCTTTCATCACAATGCTATAATAATTTCTTTTACTTAAAAATTAAGACCATCGAGCTGCAAGTAATTAAACTCTATACTTAAAACTTCATCGAAAAAAATCGTCCTTCTCTTTGTAACATCAATGAATATTTCATTCATATCAGCTATGCAGACTCCATGGGCTAAATAATTGTGTGTTAAAGAAATACAGCAATTCTAATACAACTCATTCTCCATATTTTGCTGTTTACATTTTACTTAAGTGGAAAATAGGCTTCGTTGCAGAATTAATCAAATTTGGATGATCATTTAAACTCAAATATATTGTAATTGCGTTGTTTCAGTATGTAGATGCACAGAATTTAAGCACAAATAAAGTGGTTTTAGGACGGATACAACAATCGATATGAATTAAAAAGAACTTAAAAAATCACGATTTTGAGACAAGATGGATGCCATATATCATTTTGAAGTGGGTCATGTGATCTTTTCATATCATGGTAAAGTGATCGCTGCATATAGGAGGTGAAATTAATATTTTAATTTTTATTTAAAAAACTACTGAATATATTTCGCTGAATTTTTTTTTTTATATATTTTATGGAACAATTTGAATATTACCTAAAATTTTCGAAGCAATTTGGGAATTTTAAATCCGCTTAAAAAATGTTTGAAAAATTAGGGCTCAATGTATTTCATTTTTTCAACCAGGGTTCAATCTAAAACTAATTGGGTGATATTATTCATTTATATTCTCATAGGTCCTACAGATCGTCTGAACAACATACTAAAATTTAATTTTGATAAAGCCATTTTTACGGCAGTTATCGTACGAACGGACAGACAGGCATACAGACAGACAGAATGAACAAAATCATAAACACTTTTCAACTTTACTGTAAAGTGTTACAAAGGTATTGAATTTTATGAAATCGATAAAAATGTTCAGGGGATTAAATTTTAAACTTTAAATTTTTATACGGCGCTCAAAAACATTTCCAATGAGTGGCCCTATACACTAATAAGGTGATGTACAAAATTTCAGCATGTTACTATAAAAAGTCCCTGAGATATGAAAAGACAAAAATGTTGACTTAAACCACTTTGCGATGCATCGACATGGGTTCCCAGAGAGGAAAAATCATGTTTTAGGGGGTCATCGCGTTTTAGGGGGTCATTCACAAATTACGAAAGAAAATAATTATTACATAAATAAATAATGATTTTGCTATTTATTGGTACAAATGTATCTACACTGTGTAGAAATAATAATTTCACACAAAGATTACAAAGCTTGTTCAAAATGTTTTCCATCCATACCAAAGATCCATTAAAGATAACATTCAGATATTATTTGCCTATGATTCATTTCTGCGTTGCGTCATTTTCACTCTTGCTGTAAACATTTACATTTTAATTTGTGATTAGTCCCTCACCAACTTTGTTTAAACATATCTCTGGGACTTTTTATGATAAAATGCTGAAAATTTGTACATTACCTTATTAGTGTATGGGGCACATTTTACATATTGGAAATGTTATTGTACAGGGGCCGTATAAAAAAATAAATTTTGTACTTCTTCAAATTTAATTCCCTGAAAACTTTTATCGATTTCATAGAATTCTGTACTTTGTTTTACGCAACTTTGTAATTTATTCGCCATGGCAGTAAAAGATTTAACCGGAGAGTTGGGGGTCGCTACTCCCCCCGGTCGTCACTTCGTAAATACTCTTTTAACATCTTTATGGGTATATAGGTACTAGTCCTTTTTGGGAGATTATATATATATATATATATATATATATATATATATATATATATATATATATATATATTATATATATATATATATATATATATATATATATATATATATATATATATATATATATATATATATATATATATATATATATATATATATATTATATATATATATATATATATATATATATATATATATATATATATATATATATATATATATATATTATATAGTTAAATACTATCGCCATTGTCAGAAACTGACTATTCTATCGGTTGTAATTCGAATTGTATGGCTGTCCTGAAGAGAATACAATTTCGAAATAACCGCCATTTTCTGTGTAGTTTCAATTGATTGTTCTCTATGTCTTAATCTTTTATCTTGAGCTAATTATTATTGCCTTTCTCATTTTTGCCGGGTTTTTTTTTCTTTTTTTTTCATTTTATTTATATTTATATACTTTTAATTGTGATTTTTGTATCCTAATATTCTTCTCACCCCCCTTTACCATTGTAGTGATATGTTACCTTCTATCTTTATCATTAGTCTTTGTCTATAGTTACTCATTTGTAACAGATAAGCTAGAGATGGGTTTTTTTGTACATACAGTAGTTTATGCATAACTTTTGATTAAAATCTTTCAATTTTTATTTATTTATTTATATATATATATATATGGATTTACTAATTTATATTTATATATATATATATATATATATGTATATATATATATGAGGGAAAGGCCTTTAATCTCATGAAAATTAAAAATTTTAAGGTTAAAGATATAGACAAAAATGCAAACATCCATTTTAAGAACGTTTGAAAAAACATTTTCTCAAATTGTGCTTTTTCCTAAATTTTATGTGAATTCTATAGCATCTACATACATGAAATTTGGTAAGAATATAAAATTTTAAAGTTTGTAATGCAAAACTGAAAAAGCTAGCTCTGAACAAACACTAGGCAATATTTTGTAGCTCTTTATAGGGCCTGCAAGTGTATATGCAGCATATATAGTAGTCGTACAAGTGTGTATTAGATCGAGTTCTATTTAAAAGGAAAAAAAATGTTATCTGTCAGGATGAGTATCATTTTTTATTTTTCATACTTTCACTCGAAATATCTCTTCGAAACTATGAAATATAGATATATATAGTAAGGGTACAAAGATGTATGAGGAAATGTAGTTTTTTAAATCTATACAAATTTTAGAAAAAGCTCTTATAGTTATCATGTAACCGCCTCGACAAATTGAAGAAGTATGAAAACAATACGTTTTCAAGTTTGAAATGCTTATATCTCGAAATCTAAAAATGATAGCTAGCTATAAACAATAAGCAAGAATTTGTACCCCTTTGAAAGTCCTATAAGTGTAAGTGTATATAATCAGATTTTGGATTGGTTCATTGTTTTCTCAATATTAAAAAAGTTGTGCTTTATTTCACAAAATGTTAGTCAAGCAAAATATTGGAGCCACTTGTCACACGGTAAACCCATGATCCAATATTTCGGGGGTGCGATCTAGAATTAACAAATTTATTTCGGGGGGTCGGCTTTTGGATGGCCATCTACAGTCGAAAACAGGAAACGCGTTGAACCTTGTGAAGATCGCATTTTACCTAAATATGCAACGTTGTCCGAGTCGGACGGGATCAGAGGGCTGGCGGGCCTTTCAAATTAGGGGCCGAAAGGATATCAGTTCGCAGGGGCTTGAAAAATAGGTTTTGGCCTCGGGGGTCTAAAAAGCCAATGATGTTCCTTTTGACCCCCCCCCCCCCGAGGGGGCGGCGCCGCCAGAGATTGCGGTGGTCGGATCTTCTGTACCTCTGGTTCTCCGTCTGCTGGGGGAAAATCAATCGGGTTACCTGGTCGGCCGTCGTACCAGTGAGTCGTTCAGGCTCTTCCAGGTGGTCGAGCCCATGGACTGTGTCTATTCATGACCTGAGCCAAGGGCCGATCGGTGGCCGGTGTCGAGCTTGGCGGACGTTCCCTCGGACCCTACCTGGTGAATGTTTCCGTCGAGCCAGCGACTTGGCTGCGGTTCCGCTGGAGTGGAGATTAGTTAGCCTTGCTTGTGGCCTTAATACGGCGTAAACCTCACGGTCGTCTGGGCAGTTCGTCTTAACTCTGTTTCTTTTGAGTCAAGGGGTTACGCCCCAGAAACCAATGAGAGTGTTTTCTGCGTCTTAGAAGCGTGTTTAAAAATCTTAGAGAGAGGGATAGTTTCAAAATTGGGAAAAAGGAGTGGGGAGAAGTAACTTCGACTCGAGTTAGTAAAGATCTCTTGCCATCATGGTCCTCTGAAAGATGAGAGATGCTCGACGGGAAGTGATGTTGGTTGACCCATTTAAGGGGCTGTGCCTGATATGTATCTTTCTTTATTCTCTCTCTCTCTCGCTCTCCAATTAAATATCTACTAGTTAACGTCAGGCTATTTCATGATAGGTTACCATCTGTTCCAATTTAGTCTGTGAGACTGTATATAATATTGTTTTTTGAATTGGTATACCTTAACAATGCTTTTTCATTTTAAAATAATTGTTATGTAAATATTGTGTAAATAAATGTTATGTTTTTTGTTAAACTTGATACGGCCTTATTCTTTTCTGCGCTCTTACTGGGCGTGTCCCAAAAGAGGCAGATACCTCAGGACACCACTGAGAATTTTTTCTTTTAAATGAAAAAATATTACCTTTCTTTATCCACCGTTCTGGTAATTTTGCTAAGTTCTTTAATTTCTTCGTACCGATTGATCTTCAGAATGTTGCCCAGAAAGTGGTCCTCCGTTACATCCAGCTGTAAAAATAGTGATATGAATAACAAGTCTAATAACAATCCAATATATGAGAAAGTGGACATTTTGGCGGAATTGGCCCAATATTGGCTTATAATTGGCTCCAGTATTGGACCGATATAAAAGAGCGGACATTTTGGTCCAATATTGGCTTAAAATATTGGGACAATATTGGGTCAATATTACGCCAATATTTCCAGTGTAACACCAATATTGGCGTAATATTGTAATGAGAATATTAGCCAATATTGGAAGCCAATGTAACCTCAATATTTGCCCAGTATTGGGATTACATTGGAAGTATTTCCAATGTAATCCCAATGCCAAGATATACAATATTAGTACAATATTGGGTCAATATTACGCCAATATTTCCAATGTAACACCAATATATCGAAATAATTTCTTAAATTATGAGATGAATGTATCATATTAATAACCTTAAGTATATGAGCAAAATACATAGGGCTTTTTAAGTCTAAGTAAAATGTCGAGTTTTATAACAATAAATCATAATTATGATAATTTTGATTTTTTATTTGCATGGGTCCCAAAAATATCTTTTGTTCCGGGCCCCGCAATAACTAATGACGACTCGGCCTACAATGGAAAGAATTTTGTATGGAGAATGATATAATCTTTTCAATCTTATAGCTAGCATAAAATTTCTCAATTTTTTTTATTTCTAACCAAAGTTTATAATGTTGTACCCTCCTTCTTTAAAACAGGAAATCGTTCCTTTGTTTGTTGCAAATGATCAGGTCTTATATAAAATAGTCAGGTCCTGCGCAATTCAAAAGCGACACTTGGATATGTTGCCCAAAAAACAATGAATGAGCTGTCTCTCTATAAGACAGCTTAGTAAATTGTACAAATTATTGTAAAATTATACAAGTTTTATCAAAGAAAGAGGAAATTGTATTTGGCACTCTAATTTTTTTAAATTAATTTCTTTCTATAGACTTAACATTATTTAAGATGTAACCTCAGATACCTCAGAACTTAACAATCGGGGCTTCATCATGACATAGAATATAATTAGTTCCAGCTATGTACAAAATTTTATTCAAAATGGTTGAGTGTCACTGCGTCCCAATGAATCCCTTGCAAGCACTCTTCAAATATTTATTAAATATTTATTAAATGCAGTGGATAAATAAAACACCTAGTCACTATCGATTTAAAGATGCAATCAAGTGCAACGTCCATTAGATTGAAAGTGCAGTGGTAGAGATTGGTTGCACAATCTCGCCTAGATGTTTTGATTGGCTGTCATTTTGGAATTGCAATCGTAATATTCAGTACATGCCACTTGCATGTACCTTTAGTGTGTGATATAACTGCAGTAACAGTAAATCAAAATATCTCCGCGAACAATTTTGCTTAAATAATCAAATTGCCCGTACAAGGATAAATGAGAAAAATTTATTTTTGCGTATGTTTTAGCTCCCCACTTTCCTAGCCCATACCATAATCTGTCTGGTAGACATAGATTCTGTCTTTGTGACGAATCCTCTGTTTCGCGCTGTTTGGAAATAGGGCGTCAGTAGGTTCACACACGGTGAATGGACTGGGATAGGTATTCATAAGATCATAGGTTAACTGGGGTAACATAGGACTAGGATAGGGATTGGTGGTAAACTGGAATAACTTAGGACTGGGATAGTGGATGATTATATCTGGGATAGTGGATGGCAGGGGCAGCAAATAGGGGGCGCGATCGCGCCCCCAAATTTTTCTTATTCTGGACCAAAAAATTCTTATTCTGGAAAACTGAATAGACGCAAAAAATTCCAAGCAAATTCGGTGAAAAAAATTCCCATGATGCTGTTAAATCATATCACAGAATCAATATTCAATATGAAATTATAGATTCAGTAGCTAATGAAATTGAGACAAGATTTAATGCGAACAATATATCCGTTTTGTTTGCCCTTAGTTCAGTATTATCCGGATCAGATGTCGGAAAAGAAAAAGAAAATGTTTCAACCATATGCAAAGTATATAACTTCCGGAAGGAGGAATTGCTATGTGAATTGGAACTGTTTTATTCAATGGTGAAAAATGAAAGCATAGGCCATCCCAATTTTAAAAGTCACCTGGTTTATTATAAAGAGCGGAATTTAAAAAATGTGTTTCCTGTCATCACATTAGTTAAATTGTTTTTGACTGTGCCAATCAGCTCAGCCAGTTGTGAAAGGTCTTTCTCGTCTCTCAGGAGGTTGGAAAATTATTTTCGCAGTACAATGGAACAAGAAAGACTTTTATCTTTCTTGTTCCATTCTATTTTAGCTATAAAACAAGATATACCACTGAATTATGATGATATTGTAACAAAATTTTCTATTCTTCCAGACTCTAAGAACCGGTGTTTAAAACCTCAACAACAGCTAAATAAATATAGATATTTGTATTTAGGAAAATTATGTTAATAACAACTATGTTGACACAATTATGTACAAAAATTATGTTAACAACAATTATTTTTTTTAACATCAATTCAATTTAGTGATCCCCCCCTGTTAACAAACATTTTATTTATTCCATATTGTGGACTTTCATACAAATCTTGCACCCCCAAATGAAATGCTGAAATGCCGCCCCTGGTGGATGGTTATATCTAGGATAGTGGATGGCTAGATCTGGGATAGAGATTGGTAGTAAACTGGGATAATATAAGACTGGGATATGTATTCATAAGATGATAGGTTGAATAGACTGGGATAGGGATTTATAAGATCATAGATTGAATGGGCTGAGATAGGAATTCATAAGATCATTGAATAGACTTGGGATTTATAAGATCATAGGTTCACTCCAAGCGAGCTTCAAAGAATTCCCGATCAATGAACGATGCTCGTTTAAAAAACAGTAAACAAAATAATACCTACCCCAGTGTAATCAGCATCGAGTTGAATTGGCTCCAAGATATAGCGAGGGTATCCAATCTTATTTCCCATAGCATTCACCTAAAATGCACAAATTAGCTGTAAATTTACACAATACTGCGTACAAGTTTAATCAAATGATTTGTTAATTAGTTAATAGATTAATTAATTAATAATTGCATAATCAATTTATTCATTAATATTGATTAGTTGATAACAGCAATCAATAAGCAGACAATACATTAACCAATTGATTAATCAATTAATCTTGCCGGAATAAATTAATTAATTATTGCACTAGAATAATTAATTATACTCTAAAATTGTAATTTAAGAACTTTGCATTAAATTTCCAGAGAAATATTTACACATAAATCTTCCTTGAACGTAATTGATTAAATACCTTCAATTATTAAGTAATAAATCAGTTGAACGATTTATTAATCTTGAATGTTAAGATTACGTAATTATGACTCAGGAATAATCAATTGTACGGTACAAGCTTTAAATATTCTGTTTAGTAAATGTTTTAAGTATTGTTTACATTTAAAACTTTCTAGGACAGAAATTTATGTGCTAATATATATATATATATATATATATATATATATATATATATACAGGGTGTCCAGAAAGTTCCAGAACGGCACAATATCTCGAGAAATACACTTCGGATAAAAAATAAAGGAAACACGTATTCAATATTTTTAGAAAATCTATCCAATGATACCAAAATTAATTTGGCAACTTTGAAATTTTCAATGGGAACCCCCATTTTTTTATTGCGGATTTAGATTATCCAGAAAAAATTACATACATTTGACCTACGATTTTTGATTTTTGCTCCCACAAAGGCGCTATAATCGAGAAAAACGGAAGTGGGTCACAAACGTTTAAAAATGGGAGTGTCTCGGGAAATACACTTCGGATAGAAAAATAAAAAATTACGTGTTCAATATTTTCGAAAAAACTATGCAATGATGCTAAAATTGACCCCCTTAAAATTTTTAATCTTTTTCAACTTGACAAAATGTCTGCTCTAAAAGTATAATACTAATGTAAAACAAATTATTGAGTTCGAAACTGGATTTCCTATTCAATATCTTTTTATGTTATTGTTTCTTTTTACTTTCGCTGCAATACATGTTAATATATAGGGAAAGTATTGGAATCATGTCGAAAATCGCAACTCGAATTCGACGAATCCACACGTTTTGATACCTCTAGAATACGAAAAAAACATTTTTAGCGTGACGTCTGTGTGTGTGTGTGTCTGTCTATCTGACTGTGCACTGTATGCAGCTATTCTAACTAAAAACTAATTGACCGAATTTCATAAAATTTGGCAGGTAAGTCTCTTATGGGTGACCCTGATGCTGATTAGATTTTGGTACGATTTGGAATAAAAAAACCCGCTTTTTTTGCGAAAGGGCCCGCAAAAATTGCTTATATCAACACTAGTTGAAACACTAATGGACTGAATTCTATAAAATTTGGTAGATAAGTAACTTGTGAGTTACCTTGGTGCTCATCAGATTTTTGTACGATTCGAAAAAAAATATATATAACATGACCTTTTTTGCGAAATGGTCCGAAAAAATCGTTAAATCTAAAAATCAAAGACTACGTATGCTCAAATCTATCAACTAAATGCTTATTTTATACACAATTCTGACGATGAAAAAAATAAGACCAATACCATTACTCTAGGACTAGCCGTTCTCGAGATATTTTACTTTTTTGCAGTTTCACTACGCCACCTTTGAAAATAAGTGCAATTACCAAATGAAAACGAGAATTGAATTAAAAGTACAAATTCTGTGTAATTTAAAATAATTATGGCTATTACTTTGTGCAATTAAACTTAATTTAATAAATTGTTGAAGAAATAAAGAGAATGCGAATAATGAGTCTTCAGGGAAAGTCACGTGCTGCTCACATCGAATTTTTCTTTCTTTCATAATTTGGAAGATTTTTCGAGTGAGAATGAGCAAAGTGAAGTGAAAACTCGCTTGAACAAAATATTTTTATTTTCTTTCAAAGAAAGTAACTTAAAATATTAAAATATCGATGTCATTTTCATATTTTCACAAATGGCACACCATTTCCCACAAAACAAGTATAAATTGTTTATATTTTTACGTACTAGGTTAGGAGATATAAGCTTCCGCAGTGTTTAAATGTTTCGTACATCTCTGATTTCAAAGATAAACCCTAACCATAAACTTTATTCATATCAAAACTTTCCTTCATTAAGAGCATCGTAGGCGTATGTGCCACGCCTTAAAGGAAAATCTTCCAGCTAAGAAATGAATAACGCAATTTTCTATACAAAAAGATTCACTTAATTATCTGGAATGTGGTTCAGATCGACCTTCTAATACCAGAATTCCTTTTTTCTTTTTTTCAAATTTTACAAGAAAAATTTTGAGAAAATGGTTCTGTGGGTCCAAACAATTGCGATTATAGCGTTTTATCCTTCACTTTAAAGAGCGTAAAAATAATATTTCCATTCATACCATACTTGACAATGCACACCACCTCGGGGATGACTAATGACGTCACGAACAAAAGAAATTGTATAGTGGCTATTTTTTAACAACAATGGAACTATTAAGTCTCGTGATCCTTGAACCACATACAAACCCTTTTTTGCATGCTTATATCAAATTTTGTCCCTTGCTGATATGTTAAAAAAATAAAAAATTTCGAAGCTTTCGCACGCATTTAAAAAAAAATTCTATCTCGATCTAGAATTTTTATGACAAAGCTGAATATAAAAGTGTCTTGAAAATCCATTAATATTTATGGTTGCTATCATATACACAAGAAATCGACCACAGACATCAGACGGACAGACAAACATACGGACATCACCCCAAAAATAGTTAAAACATGTTCAGGAAGTCTTAAAACATATATTGGCATCAGAATCCCGAAATCGAACATTTTTGCTTCTTAATTAAAAATCTTACCTTCTCTTCACAGGAAACTTTGGTGTCGTGATCCAACCACGTCTGCTTATGAATGCCCTTGATGAACGATTCTTTTAGTGATGATATTAGGAATTTTATCTGAAAAGTAAGAAAGGTTTTCAAAATTGAAAATACAACTAGACAATTATAGGTCTATAATTATAGATTCATAGCAAAGACATTTCCGTTGTTAAGCTACTATATTGAATTCTATTAGATTATTAAATGGTGTTAAATCAGAATGTAATAACATCCACGCTTATTTAATAAATTATTATCTGAAAAGCATGAAAGTTTGTCAAAATTGAAAATGCAACTAGATAGTTATAGGTCGATAATTATAGATTCATAGCAATGACATTGTTAAGCTACTACATTGAATTCTATTAGATTATTAAATGTAGTTAAATTAGAATATAACAACATCCACGCTTATTTAATAAATTATTATCTGAAAAGCATGAAAAGTTGTCAAAATTGAAAATGAAACTAGACAGTTATAGGTCGATAATTATAAATTCATAGCAATGACATTTCTGTTGTTAATCTATTACATTGAATTCTATTAATTTGTTAAATGTTGTTAAAACAACATCCACGCTTATTTAATAAATTTTTATCTGAAAAGCATGATAGGTTGTCAAAATTTAAAACGCAACTAGACAGTTATAGGTCGATAATTATAGATTCTTAGCAATGACATTGTTAAGCTACTTCATTAAATTCTATTAGATTATTAAATGTTGTTAAATCAGAATGTAACAACATCCACGCTTATTTAATAAATTTTTATCTGAAAAGCATGAAAGGTTGTCAAAATTGAAAATGCAACTAGACAGTTATAGATCGATAATTATAGATTCATAGCAAAGATATTTCCGTTGTTAATCTACTACATTGAATTCTATTAAATTGTTAAATGTTGTTGAATCAGAATGTAACAACGTCCACGCTTATTTAATAAATTTTTATCTAAAAAGCATGAAAGGTTGTTAAAATTTAAAACGCAACTAGACAGTTATAGGTCGATAATTATAGATTCTTAGCAATGACATTGTTAAGCTACTACATTCAATTCTATTAGATTATTAAATGCTGTTGCATTCTAATTTAACAACATCCACGCTTATTTAATAAAATTTATCTGAAAAGCATGAAAGGTTGTCAAAATTGAAAATGCAACAAGACAGTTATAGGTCGATAATTATATATTCTTAGCAATAACATTGTTAAGCTACTGCATTGAATTCTATTACATTATTAAATATTGTTACATTCCAATTTAACAATACCTACGCTTATTTAATATATATATTTTTTAAATAGAGTGAATGTTTGTCAACATTGAAAATGCAAGTAGACAGTTATAAGTCAATAATTTTAGATTCTTAGCCAAGAATTTGCCTTTATTAAGTTGCAACATTGAATTCTATTAGATTCTTAAATGTTGTTATATTCTAATTTAACAGCATTTACGCTTATTTAGTCAGTTTTATCTGAAAAGTATGAAAAGTTGTCAAAATTTAAAATGTAACCAGACAGTTATAAATCGATAATTATAGATTCTTAGTAAAGACATTGACATTGTTAAGCTTTTTAAATGCTGTTGCATTCTAATTTAACGACATTCAAGCTTATTTAATGAATTTTAATGGAAAAGTATGAAATTATGTTGATAAAATTGAAATACAAAGCAGATATAAGACGATAATTGTAGATTCTTGGCATAGAATTGTCGTTGCTAGCCTACGATATTGATGCTGTTAAATTCTTGAATGCTGTTAAATTCTATTCTAACAACAAACAATATTATTTAATAAATTGTATCTAAAAAGTTCTCATATCTGTTGGTTAAACTGAAATGCAAATAGAAAGATATAAGATAAAGTTGTAGATTCTTGGCAGTGCATAGTTGTTTCTAAGTTACGATATTGAATACTATTAAGTCCTTTAATATTGTTAGATTATAATTCAACAAGAATCAAGATTAGTTAATATATATTATCTGAAAATTTCGAAAGGCTGTTGGTAAAATTGAAATGAATCTAGATAATTACAAAACGGTAATTGTAGATTATTGGGCGTGGCACTGCCTTTGCTATGCTACGACGTGGAATGTTATTAAGGTCTTGAATGTTGTTAGATTCTAACGCAACAGCAATCAAGTTTGTTTAACCATTTTGATCTAAAAAGGACGAAATATCATTGATAAAAGTGAAATGCAATTAGACAATTATAAGACGATATCTTGGTAATGGTATTCCGTTAAAAAAGTATGGCATCGAATGTTATTAGATTTTTTAATGCTAGATTGTAATCTAACAATTAAGATGTTTTTTTTAAATTTATCTAAAAAGTACTAAAGGTGTGTACTTAGGAAATATTGCACTGTGAAATAATGCATCCAGGAAATAGTGCACTGTGAAAAAGTGTACCCAGGAAATAATATACTGTGAAATAGTGTACTCAGGAAATAGCGCTCTGTAAATTTGTACACCCATGAAATAGTGTATCCAGGAAGTAGTGCATTATGAAATAGTGTATCCAGGAAGTAATGCACTGTGAAATAGTGCACATAGGAAATAATGCACTGTGAAATAGTGCACATAGGAAATAATGCATTGTGAAATAGTGTACTTAGGAAATATTGCACTGTGAAATAATGCATCCAGGAAATAGTGTACTGTGAAATGGTGTACCCAGGAAATAATGCACTTTGAAATAGTGCATTAAGGAAATAATGCACTGTAAAATTGCGCACCCATGAAATAGTGTATCCAGGAAATAGTGCTCTATGAAATAGTGTATCCAGGAAATAATGCACTGTGAAATAGTGCACATAGGAAATAATGCATTGTGAAATGATGTACTTAAGAAATAGCGCACTATGAAATAGTGCACCCAGGAAATAGTGCACTATGAAACGGTGTACCTAGGAAATAATGCCCTGTGAAATAGTGCATTCAGGAAAAGTGCACCGTAAAATAGTGCAGACAGGAAATAGTGCACCCATTTCTATTCAACAGTACTGAGTGCTCTATTCCACAGTGACGAAAAGTGTGGATATTTCTAGGTGAAGAGGTAGCAATATTTATATTTTATGGTGATATTTCTAAAAAGGCAAACAAAGTAGGTCAGTTTTACCTGAGTTCTAACATATGAAAGACTTTACAGTTTACATATTGTAATTAGAAATTTACTTCATTCTCTTTGTCTTCATCGAATTCCTGCTTTACATATAGAGAAGCCAAGGCCATTCCAAATCCTTCAGTGGCCAGATGGACACACTCCTTCCAGCGGGCAAAGAACGTCCTCTCCTCAGCGCGGACTGGCACTTCCCTTCGAAAGTCGTAGTAGAGCCTTCGGAAGTGGATGTCCAGGTATGGGAGATACTTCATGACGAATCGCCAAGTCAGGTAGTTAGCGACCGTTCTGTGAATAAAAGATACGTTTATATGAATATACTGTATGTACTATAGGTAGATAGGGTCAGACTAATCTGTTTAAGAGCTCTAGATAGGAACTAGCGCTTAATGCTCTCGACCCGTAGAAGAAAACAAGAAAGATCAGTCATGTTTAAAGCATTGATTATGAAACACTTTCCAAATTCAATGCAATTTTATTTAAAAAAGTCTAGAATGCAGTACATTCCTCGGTAATATTTTAAAACTTATCACAATACTACATTAATTTATTATATTTGAAAACTTACATTAATTTATTACATTTGAAAATTTAAACCTTCATTGAAAAAAATGAACTTCATTCAAATGACGGCATTGAAATATAAATTGCCTGGTTTAAATATCTCTAAAAGGCAATACATTCCACGGTAATATTTTTAAAACTTTCGTAATACTACGATAATTTATTATATTTGAAAACTTCATCGAAAACAACTGAAATTAATTCAAATGACGTCATAGAAAAAATAACACGCCTGGATCTCTCTATAAGAACAGCATTTCATTCATAACTTTCCCCCATTCATTTCATTCATCACAATACTATAATAATTTATTTTATTTAAAAATTAAGACCATAGAGCTGCAAGTAATTAAACTCTATGCTTAAAACTTCATTAAAAAATCGTCCTTCTCTTTATAAAATCAATTAATATTTCATTCATATCAGGCATGCAGACTCCATGAGCTGAATTATTTTATGTTAAAGAAATACAGCAATTCTAATACAACTCTTTCTATATATTTTGCTGTTTACATTTTACATAAGTGAAAAATAGGCTTCGTTGTAGAAATAATCAAATTTGGATAATCATTTAAACTCAAATATATTGTATTTGCGTTGTTTCAGTAAGTAGATGCACAGAATTTAAGCAAAAATAAAGTAGTTTTAGGACGGATACAACACTCAATATGAATAAAAAAGAACTTAAAAAATCACGATTTTGAAACAAGATGGATGCCATATATCATTTTGAAGTGGGTCATGTGATCTTCTCATATCATGGTCACGTGATCTTTTCATATCATGGTCGCGTGATCGTTTCATATAAGAGGTGTAATTATTATTTTAATTTTTATTTAAAAAACTACTGAATATATTTCGCTGAATTTGTTTTTATATATTTTATGAAACAATTTGAATATTACCTAAAATTTTCGAAGCAATTTGTGAATTTCAAATCCGCTTAAAAAATGTTTGAAAAATTAGGTCCCATAGGGCTCAATGTATTTCATTTTTTCAACCCGGGTTCAATCCAAAACTAATTGGGTGATATTATTCATTTATATTCCATAGATCCTACAGACCGTCTGAACAACATACTAAAATTTCATTTTGATTAAGTCATTTTTGCGGCAGTTATCGTGCTAACGGACAGACAGACAGACAGAATGAACAAAGTCATAAACACTTTTCAACTTTGTTGTAAAGTGTTAATAAAAACAGAGATTTTGATGCTCTCCTCCAATCAACTTCCAATCAGCGGATCTCTACAAAATAATGCAGCTCTTGTACTCATGTAGTATACACTATTAAAAAATAAAAGTAAAAATTTTGCTATATAAAACAGATCGATTGAGTTCTAATGAATTTATTTCTAAAATTTAAATTCAAAATTCTGCTCATATACTTGTCCCATCTTGTTGATACTTAGAAAAAAGAGACATTCTTAATTGATATTCCAAAAATGAATATCAATATGGTACCTTTTGATATTATCTTTGCCACACAATGACTATTCTTTCGCCAAGATGCGCCAACTAAATGCCAAATTTGTCGCTGAGCTTGACAGATAGACAGAGATTTCGACTCTTTCATATTAATCACTTTGCTGCTATGTAAGGTGTAACGTCGCATGAAAACAGTTAATAACAGCCTTAAAATTTCACACTTGCGCAACGGATTATTTACGAGATATTCCAGATATATAGATTTTGAAAATGTGTCTTACGTACTACCTGGATGGCGTTCTGCTTAGCAGCAGGACCAAATGTCTTGTCAATAAATGCCAAATTTGTCGCGAGCGTGACAGGTAGACAGAAATTTTGACTTTTTCATATTAATCACTTTGCTGCTATGTAAGGTGTAACGTCGCATGAAAGCAATTAATAAACGCCTTAAAATTTCACACTTGCGCAACGTCCCCCACTGGGTTCCGGTCTAAATTGGGAGGCACTTCCCGGCCGTCCAAACACCTTTCACCCTTACACCTTTCTGGTAGGTCGGACGGTCTGGGTCTCAACAACAACACTTGCGCAACGGATTATTTACGAGAGATTCCAGATATATAGATTTTGAAAATGTGTCTTCCATACTACCTGGGTGGCGTTCTGTTTAACAGCAGGACCAAATGCCTGAGATACTTTTCACAGTGAACCACTATGCTGAGGTCAACTCGCTCTGATGAGAGTCCAATGTAGTCGAATATGTAGTCTATCAACACACCCCATTTAATCTAAAAATAGAACACTTTATTTAGTAAATGTCAAATATAATTAATTAGCACGTATAATATACTACAATGTATAATATACTTCTAAAAATATACTGCAATACTCAAAGTGGATTTAAAATCAGAAATTCCTCGATTTAGTTAGCGGTTACTCAAGGCCGCCTATACAAGGCCTTCTACAAGCACTTATCACGAGCTCTTCTTCATATTTGATGTTCCCCATTTTGTTAAATTTTTATGCTTTCTCCTCCTTAAAAAAATTATTGAGAATACGAGATCACCACTACAGCCTGGGTCCTCCCACTCGAGTGGTGTCCCTGCCTAGGCAGCCCTGGGTTTCGCTTCGGTACTTCAGTCGTAAGTTGAATTGGTCATGAATTGATATTCATCCCAAACTCATGTAAAACAACTGAATAAATCAGTTTTTACTTTCCCTACAATACATGGAAATAATATATAGAAAAAGTAAAATCATGTATAGGAAATAAATCAGTATATTAGTCATAATGTATATGGAACAAATCGCATTTTACTTTCCCTACAATAAATAGTAATAATGTATAGGGAAAGTAAAATCATGTATAGAGAATTAATCAGTATAATAATCATATTGTATAGGGAATAGATCAGTTTTATTTTCCCTACAATGCATGGTAATAACGTATAGGGAAAGTGAAATCATGTATAGAGATTCAATTTGTATAATAGTCACAATGTATAGAGAATAGATCAGTTTTACTTTCCCTACAATACATGAATAACTTACAGGGAAAGTAAAACCATGTATAGGGAATAAATCAGTATAATAGTCATAATGTATAGAGAATAGATTAATTTTTACTTTTCTTACAATATATGGTAATAATGTATAGGGAAAGTAAAATCATGTATAGGGAATAAATCAGTATGATAGTCTAAATGAATAGGGACAAGATCAATTTTTACTTTCCCTACAATACATGGAAATAATATATAGAAAAAGTAAAATCATGTATAGGAAATAAATCAGTATATTAGTCATAATGTATATGGAACAAATCGCATTTTACTTTCCCTACAATAAATAGTAATAATGTATAGGGAAAGTAAAATCATGTATAGAGAATTAATCAGTATAATAATCATATTGTATAGGGAATAGATCAGTTTTATTTTCCCTACAATGCATGGTAATAACGTATAGGGAAAGTGAAATCATGTATAGAGATTCAATTTGTATAATAGTCACAATGTATAGAGAATAGATCAGTTTTACTTTCCCTACAATACCTGAATAACGTACAGGGAAAGTAAAACCATGTATAGGGAATAAATCAGTATAATAGTCATAATGTATAGAGAATAGATTAATTTTTACTTTTCTTACAATATATGGTAATAATGTATAGGGAAAGTAAAATCATGTATAGGGAATAAATCAGTATGATAGTCTAAATGAATAGGGACAAGATCAATTTTTACTTTCCCTACAATACATGGTAATAATATATAGGGAAAGTAAAATTATATATGGGGAATAAATCAGTATAGTATTCATAATGTATAGGGAATAGATCAATTTTTAATTTCCCTAGAACATATGGTAATAACGTATAGGGAAAGTATTGGAATAAAGCAAAAATCGGAACTTGAATTTTCGACAGATCTATACGTTTCAAGCACTCCTGATACGGAACCATCATTTTATCATTTTTCATAGAAAGACTGTGGAAAACCCAGGCCGTCCGACTCATCCAAAAGACTTGAGCAACTATTTGGACGGCCGGCATAGAAAGACTGTGTAACTGTTTGTCTATGTACGTGTATTTGTCTGTTTTCATTTCTTTCGGCCTAGATTGTCCGATCTACGCGATGGTGTAAGTTATCTGTTTTGCCGGCTAACGACTGCCACCTAATTCAGACCAGTCCCAGTAATAACCTAAAACGTCCAGTCTAAAACAGTTTACAGTCTGTAACAGCTTTGTCGTAAAAGTGCAAAATTTAACTTTTTATACGAGTCCTTTACAAAAGAAATTCCAATTAGTAAATTGTTCTTTATCGCAATTGAAGATTAAAAAAAACAGCCTTCTAATATACACAATTGGCTATGGAAAAATTGTGTAAGTTATAGAGCTTAAATCATTACGACCCCATCAAAAGAAACGGCGAAAACATAGATTTCAGGGTGGGGTGGGGTGGGGTGGGGTGGGTTCAAAAATTGAAATTCGTTAAATAAAATTTTCATTCGAAAACATAGCGCAACTATCTTTAAAGTTTTATATACTTTAATTAACGATATCTCGGGTTGTTTTGGTCGTATAACAAAGGAATTTTTCTGTTCCTTTGGACAATCGAACTTTTAACAATGGAACGTTTAACAATGGAACGTTTTTGTTTGTTTTGACTAATAGGGCGATTAAAAGTTAATTGAATTTATTTTCTAGGGGACCCATTTATAAAGTTACATTTTGTATTTCTTTTACCAAAAGGTACATGTTACAGTTTGTACCATTTTACTAAATGGTGTTACATGGTCAAAATTTGCATTAGTAGTCTAGCTCAATTAAATTGCACCGGTAGTCTACCTTAATTAATTATTTGAATATAATCATGGTCACATATAATCATGGGTCACTGAGTTATGGGTCACTGAATCATGGGTCATATAATCATGGGTGATTAAATCATGGGTCATATAATCATGGGTGACTGAATCATAGGTCATATAATCATGGGTTACTGAATCATGGTTCATATAATCATGGGTCACTGAATCATGGGTCACCAAATCATGGGTTACTGAATCATGGTTCATATAATCATGGGTCACTGAATCATGGGTCACCAAATCATGGGTTACTGAATCATGGCTCATATAATCACGGGTCACTGAATCATGGCTCATATAATCACGGGTCACTGAATCATGGCTCATATAATCACGGGTCACTGAATCATGGCTCATATAATCATGGGTCATTGAATCATATGTCATATAATCATGGGTCACTGAATCATGGATCATATAATCATGGGTCACCAAATCATGGGTCACTGAATCGTGGGTCATATAATCATGGGTCACAAAATCATGGGTCCATAACCCATCGCTCAATGGATATTTAGTCATACATCCATTTTGAAAGAACCTCATTAAGTACTTTTAAGTTTTGCCTGACGCTTAGTAAACTTAGAAAATCATTATTACGATTGACGTATCAAGATTGATTACAAACCACGTAAGTTAGTAACATTAACATCAATATGATTAATTACTAATAATTAGTTAATTACAATAGGCAAAATGTATTTTGATGAGAATGCACATTCCGCCAATATAACATCCGATACTGATACAGCATATCAATCACAACTATGAGCATCCACATCGCCTATCATTTGCTGACCATTAGGTTAAATTAACTCCGCGCTTCAATAATCTCCGGATTTCGCTTTCGAGATGATTGACATCTGGATAATTGGTCCTGTTGAGTTTTGACGATGGCACCTGGTGAGACATTTGAATGGAAATGAGGACGAGAATTGCGATTGGTCAATCGTTTCCGTAATGATTGTGCTGCATTCAACCTCCAGGTGAATTGGTTTCATATTTATAATAAAGAATATATTCTTTTATATGTATATATATACAAGAAAGATCAATTATGCATAAAGCATTGATAATGAAACACTTTCCAACTGAAATTCAATTTCATTTAAACATTTGTAAAATGCGATACATTCAGCGCTGGTATATTTTAAATTATCACAGCACTACAATAATTTATAATATTTGAAAACTTCATCGAAAAAAATGAACTTTATTCAAATAACGTCATCGAAATATAAATCACCTGGCTCTCTATGTAAAAGCAATGAATAGCATTCATATCACTTTTATTCAAGACTCCAAAGTAAAATAATTTTGAGCGATAAAAATTCGGCAATTCTTATACAACTCATCTTACAATCACTTGTTTACATCACTTGTTGCATCCATTAAAATTAGACTTCGTTGTAGAAATAATCAAAGTTTGGTGATCATTTAAAGTAAAAAATATTGTATTTGCGTTGGCACAGAATATAGATACACAAAAAATACGTAAAAATAAAGTGGTTTTAGAGCGAATACAACACTAAATATAAATCTAAAAGAACTTTAACAATTACAATTTTTACACTAGGGAAAAAAGATGGATGCCATGTTTTATTTTGAAGTAGGTCACGTGATCTCTTCATATATTATGGGTGTCATTATTATTTTAATTTTTATTTAAAACCTGCCGAGCATATTTTGCTGACTTTTTTTATATGCTTCATGGGATAATTTGAATATTTCCTAAAATTTTCAAAGCAATTTGTGAATTTTAACTTCGCTTAAAATTTTTTCGAAAAATTAGGTCCCATAGTGTTCAATGTATTTCACTTTTTCCAACCCGTGTTCAATCCAAAACTAATTGGGTGATATTATTCATTTACATTCCAATATATCCCACAAACCGTCTCAACGACATGCTAAAATTTCATTTTGATATAGTCATTTCTACGGCAGTTATCGTGCGAACGGACAAACAGACAGAATGAACAAAGTCATTCACACATTTCAGCTATGTTGTAAAGTGTTGAAAATGGAACGTTTGCCTATTTGTCTGTTCCGAATACCAATGCAGAATCTTTGACAGACATTTTTTTTTCTCAAATTTGGTATGGTTATTCTCTATTTCACCGAGTTTCTAGGACAAGGGACTGTTGAAATGTTAATAAAAAATCTGATGTAAGAAGCACATGACTTTCCTTATATAATGCGATGAATTTACTACTTGTAAAGTAAAAAAAAATAATTATTTTTATAGTAGATATTTATATTCTTTCCAAGATATTGAATTTTCGTCAATGAGTCATCATTTTCATTGATTTAGCGTCATTTTTATCTATTTGGCGACATTTTCGTTAATTTAGAAACACTTAAAAAATAAGCCAAGTTGGCGGCATTCCATCAAATTCGTCGCCAAAATCTCGCCAAGCGTTATGGACGGAGAAATAAGTTATTCTTACAGTAGATAAATGACTATTGGCGTACAAATACAAAAGTATTCCTCAAGTATCTTTTTTCATGAATGGAACGAGCTAGATCCACGAGAATGATATCACCCAATTTATCGCATGGTATTACATATGAAAAGTGAACATGTTTCTCAATAGGAAATATTTTTTTTAATTTTACATGAGTTTTTGATAATTCTTTTGAAAAATGTGCAATATCTCGAGAAGGGTCCATGTTAGCGTTCTAAAATTTATGTCAATCGTTTTCTAATGACAAATTACATAAGAAATGTCTATTTGCTTAACTTTATTAGAGGTTTTGATTTTTTGACGATTTTTTTCAAAATTTCACTCAAATATTTAGGGGGGTTCTGAATATTCGATTGCGTATAAAAACAATGAGCTTCCAGTGTTTATGGATTGTAATTTCTGTACCAAATTTCGTTCGAATCGGTCCATTTGTTCGTCAGTTATCGTCAACACACACACACACACATACATACACACACACACATACTTTCACTCACACACACATACTTTCCCACACACACACACAGACCTCACTTCAAAAATGTTCGATTCATGATCAGAGATGCTTGAAACGTGCTCTGCCGTCGAAAACTCGAATTCGAATTTTCGACCCCTTCACAATATTTTCCTTATACATTATGGTATATAAGGAAAGTAAAAATGTAAAATTAAAACTTCCATAAAAATAGAATTATTCAGACGATAATTTTTCAAAACTTTATTTGGCTGAAATGATATCACATTGCTTAGCAATGTAATTAAATCAAATAGGTGTATTTGGCAGACGATTTGTATTTTATTTTTTCGATTTAAAAGAAAAAAAAACAAGAATTATCAAGCATGCATAAAAATTGTGAAACACTTTCTAACTTAAATGAATTTTATTTAAACATCTCTAAAATGCGCTGCATTCATCGCTGATATATTTTAAATTATCACAGAACTACAATAATTTATTATATTTGAAAACCTAAATCTTCATCGTAAAAATGGACTTCATTCAAATGACGTCATCGAAATATAAATCGTCTGACTCTCTTTGTAAAACCAATAAATATTTCATTTATATACCAGGCAAGAGAGCTAAAAAATTTTGCGTGAAAAATTATTTGAAATTTGTCAGACAGCTTAATCCAGTATAATATCTTAACATATTAAAATATATAAATATATATATATAAACTGCTGGCCATCCAAAATGCAACACCATGAAAGACAA
Source organism: Amaurobius ferox (assembly GCA_951213105.1). Classification (NCBI taxonomy): domain Eukaryota; kingdom Metazoa; phylum Arthropoda; class Arachnida; order Araneae; family Amaurobiidae; genus Amaurobius; species Amaurobius ferox. The sequence goes on along the minus strand of OX578155.1, from coordinate 65,597,874 downwards.
GAGATATCAAAGCCAAATTTATTGGACAAAGAACATAAAGTACAAGGATGAATTGATTGAAAGCCCCGTTCGACTTCCGGAACACGAAGAAATCAGTATTTTGTGCAGCCGCCATGGCTGACAATAACTGCTGCTACACGCATCGGCATTGAAAGAAAGTGACTTTGGATGTGTTCTTGGGGTATGTCAGTTCACATTGCTTCCACAGGTTGCCAAACTTCATCTGTCGTAACAGTTGGTGGTGTTTGCTGGGCCAGTCGTTTGCCAATCATCGACCAGACGTGTTCAATGGCCGACAGATCTGGAGAACGGGCGGGCCAAGGGAGCAGTGGAACTTGGTGGGCACTGAAGAAATGCTGAACGATATGTGCCACGCGTGGTCTCGCATTGTCCTGTTGAAACTTGGCCGCAGGCAAGCCTTGAAGGTAAGGTAAGACAACAGGCTCCAAAACTTCAGAAATGTAGCTGTGGCTGTTGAGTGTACCGGCAATGCGTATTAGGGGGGTGCGGGAGTGAAATCCAATGCCACCCCAAACCATAACGCCAGGTGAAGGACTGGTATGGCGATGCATAATGCAAGAGTTATGCACTCTCCCGCCACGACGCCGCCAAACCCGGATACGACCATCGTGGTGTTGTAGGCGGAATCGTGATTCGTCAGAAAACACAATGTCGTGCCATTCGTTTGTCCATGTCCGGCGCTCAACACACCATTGCAGCCGCATACGCCTATGGTCTGGAGTCAAAGGTAATCTCAGCAATGGACGCCTTGCTGAAATTGCCCGTTCCTGCAGACGACGTTTATGGTAGGTGCTGACACAGATTGTTGTGCAACGGACATTAATTCTTGCGCTAGGGTTGTTAATGTTGCAGTGCGATCCATCATTGCCATGCTCACAACTTGCCTGCCCTTACGTTCAGTGGTGCGACGAGGCTGATGCAATCGTTCCTGTCGGTTGGTCCGTCCCTCCTGCACCCACTGATTCCATATTCGCATAATTGTGGCTTGATTTCGTCCAACACGAGCACCGATTTCTCGGAAGAATAATCCGCAATCAGTATAAGCCACAATTCTTCCTCTGTCAAACTCAGAAACCTGCTGAAATGGCTACCGTATTCTTCGACGAGGCATACTGAAGCTTCTCACACGAAAACACAGGGTGAAAACAACATTCCCGTACAAACAGCCTTCTCTTCTCCCCTTATATAGCGCTTGTAGGTGGCGCTACTGACGCACATGATTTACATATGAGCTAAAATTCTAATCATTTGCATTTCCTATCGAGGTCTACGTATGGTGCAAATTTCATGCTTATTGGATGCTTCCTTCATGGTGTTGCATTTTGAATGGTCAGAAGTGTACATTATATATATATATATATATATATATATATATATATAATGGTCTGGAGCTGTTGAGGTTGATCGTATATACACGTGGTAGAAGAAGAAGGGTTCATGCCGCATGGTAATACAATTTTCTTAATGTATCCTTTTTTCATTTTTTCATTTTTTGATGCCTGTAGTCTGAGTTTAAGCATTTATAGTAATGTACTATTGCTTAATCTGAAACAGGCATTTGTTTGGGTTAATTAGAATTAAATACTCAGACCTGAAGATGAATTTAATTCTGATTAATCATCGAATTTGGGAAGGTTCTGTTCTTTTCTCTTATCGGAATTATGGCCGTGAATTTGCTTCTATGGTGATGTTAATATTACTTGAATTATATTTTTATTTTTTTTATTTTTACATAATTCTTATTATTACATTTCAAATATATATATATATGTGTGTGTGTGTGAAAGATAATTTTTAACTGAGTGATACTGCTCATGGTGAGTTACAAATAAAAGATTTTACCCCGAAAGCGAAGCTATTATCATTGACATCCCTTAGACAAATAATACCGCTATCATGAATGAGTTGCTGAAATTATTTAGCTATCTATTAATCATACGTAAAGCTATAAAAGTGGATAAATTGTGCTTATTTTAATCATCACTAGCAATACCACAGTATATACTGACAGCACCTCAATCACAACAGTTGAGAACTTCGACATCGTATACCATTTGCAGCGCATTTGGCGGAATTAAAGCAGCACTTAAACAGATTCTGGAATCAGGTTTCAAATTGAAGGGCATTTGAGTAACTGCATATGCTGAAATTTGCGAATAAGTTTCGTTGAAATATTAGAATACCCAAATCGGAATATGATTGTAAGCAATTATCCGTTTTGTATTTACTACCTGAGCAAAAATATTTCTACTGCTCCAACATGAAAATCTGGCGTGAGGAGCATATGACTTTCGCTACAGATTTGAATTCATTTCATTTTTATTTTTATTTTAATAATCCATTAAATTGAGTTTTGTTGCACAAAATATCACATAATATATATTACTTTAAATTACACCGAATTTACACTTTTAATTCAATTCTCGTTGCTTTCCTTATATACATATATATAAGGAAATCCATAATGTATAAGGAAAGTATTGTGACGAGGTCGAAAATTCGAATTCGAGTTTTCGACGGGAGAGCACGTTTCAAGCATCCCTGATTACGAATCAAACATTTTTGAAGTGATGTCTGTGGTGTGTGTGTGAAAGTATGTGTGTGTGTGTGTGTGAAAGTATGTATGTGTGTGTGTGAAAGTATGTGTGTGTGTGTGTGTGAAAGTATGTGTGTGTGTGTGTGTGTGTCAGTGAGTCTGTGGAGACGATAACTGACGAACGAATGGACCGATTCGAACGAAATTTGGTACAAAAATCACAAACCGTAAACACTGAAGCCTATTGTTTTTATACGCAATCGAATGTTCAGATCCCCCTTAAATTTTCTAGTGAAATTTTGTAAAAATCGTCAAAAAATCAAAACCGCTAATAAAGTTACGCAAATAGACATTTCTTATGTAATTTTACATCAGAAAACGATTGGCATAAATTTTAGGACGCTAACATGAACCGTTCTCAAGATATTGCACATTTTTCAAAAAAATTATCAAAAAGTCATATAAAATAAAAAGAAAATATTTCCTATTGAGAAACATGTTCACTTTTCATATGTAATACCATGCGATAAATTTGGTGACATGATTCTAGTGGATTTAGCTCGTTCCATTCATGAAAAAGATACTTTGAGTAATACTTTTGTATTTGAATGCTAATAGTCATTTATCTGCTGTAAGAATAACTTATTTCTTCGTCCATAACGCATGGCGAGATTTTGGCGACGAATTTGGTGGGATGTCGTCAACTTGGCGACTTTTTTAAATGTTGCTAAATTAACGAAAAACTCGCCAAATGGATAAAAATGATGCTAAATCAATGACGACTCATTGACGAAAATTCAATATCTTGGAAAGAATATAAATTACTATAAAACTAATCTATTACTTTCCTTATATACATAATGTATAAGGAAAGTATTGTGACGGGGTCGAAAATTCGAATTCGAGTTTTCGACGGGAGAGCACGTTTCAAGCACCCCTGATCACGAATCAAACATTTTTGAAGTGATGTCTGTGTGTGTGTGTGTGTGTGTGTGAAAGTATGTGTGTGTGTGTGTGTGTGTGTGTGTGTGTGAAAGTATGTGTGTGTGTGTGTGTGTGTGTGTGTGTGTGTGTGTGTGTGTGTCAGTGGGTCTGTGGAGACGATAACTGACGAACGAATGGACCGATTCGAACCAAATTTGGTACAAAATCACAATCCATAAACACTGGAAGCCTATTGTTTTTATACGCAATCGAATGTTCAGAACCCCCCTAAATTTTCGAATGAAATTCTGAAAAAATCGTCAAAAAATCAAAACCACTAATAATGTTACGCAAATAGATTTCTTATGTAATTTTTCATTAGAAAACGATTGACATAAATTTTAGAACGCTAACATGAATCGTTCTCGAGATATTGTACATTTTTCAAAAAAAATTATCAAAAAGTCATGTATAATAAAAAAAAATATTTCCTATTGAGAAACATGTTCACTTTTCATATGTAATACCATGCGATAAATTGAGTGACATCATTCTCGTGGATCTAACTCGTTCCATTCATGAAAAAAGATACTTTGAATAATACTTTTGTATTTGAACGCCAATAGTCATTTATCTGCTGTAAGAATAACTTATTTCTTAGTACATAACGCTTGGCGATATTTTGGCGATGAATTTGGCGGAATGTCGCCAACTTGGCGACTTTTTTGAAATGTTGCCAAATTAACGAAAATCTCGCCAAATGGATAAAAATGACGCTAAATCTATGAAAATGACGACTCATTGTCGAAAATTCAATATCTTGGAAATAATATTAATATCAACTATAAGAAAAACCTATTTTTTTTGCAGTAAAAGTAGTAAATTAATTACATTATATAAGGAAAGCCATGTGTTGCCCACATCAGATTTTTTTTTACTGTGAAAGTAGTAAATTCATTGCATTATATAAAGAAAGTCATGTGTTGCCCACATCAGATTTTTTTCATTTGGCAACTGCACATATTTTCAAAAGCAGCGTTGCAAACATGCAAAAAAACTAAAATATCTCGACAACGATTAGTCCCAGAGTAATGGGGTTGATCTTATTCTTTTCATCTTCAAAAATTACGTATAAAACAAACATTTAATTGATACATTTGAGCATATGTAGTATTTTAATTCAGATTTTGTCGATTTTTGCGGACCATTCCGGGAAAAATGTCGTTTTTCTAATGCCAAAATATAATCGGCACCTGCGTAATCCACAATTGATATATCAACCAAATGTTGTGAAATTTAATCAATAAGATTTCTAGCTAGAGTGGATATTTGCGATTTTTCAGCACCAGGGCCACCCACAAATGACTGACCTAAATTTTTTTTTAAGTTTGGTCTATTAGTTTTTGAGTTACAATGGATACATACACAAAAGGTGACACACAGATAGAGTGACCGGCCATGGATACATACACAGAAGGTGACACACAGATAGAGTGACCGGCCACACAGAAAGCTACCATTAGCCTTTGGGTTGGTCGTGTGGTCTGGGTTTTCTACAGAGATAGTGAGTACATTACACAGTACAGACAGACACGCATACGCAAATAGACACACACAAACACGCACATAGGCACACACACACGCACACACACAGACGTCACGCTAAAACTAAATTTTTCGTGTTTTAGAGGTCCCAAAACGCTTAGATCCGTCGAAAACGCGAGTTGCGATTTTTGATATGATTCCAATTCTTTTCCTGTACATTACCATGTATTGCAGGGAAAGTAAAACTTAGTATAACGTAAAAAATTCTCCATAACGCTTTGTTCTAGAGTAATGTTTTTCAGCTAGATTGGATACATATAGATTTTTAAGGGCCATTTTGTAAAATTAGCCAGAAATGCTTTTTCCAAAATCGAATCAGAACCAGGGTGACTCACAAGCTAAAAAGTAAACCGTTTTCTGAAATTTGGTCAATTAGTATTTGAGTGAGAATGGGTACATACATTGCACAAACAGACACACATACACACACACAGAAGTTACGCTAAATATTTTTTTTCAGGTTTTAGAGTTCTTGAAATGTATAGATCCGTCGAAAATTCAAATTACGATTTTCGACATGATTCTAATATCTATGCATTAACCTTTACTTATTATTATGTATTTTTTCTTTATCTATGCATTATCATACATTTACCTTTTACATACCAATTATCATGTATTTATTCTTCACCTATGAATAATCATGCATTAAACCTTTACCTATACATTATCATGTATTTATCGTTTACTTATGCATTATCATGTATTTATCTTTAACCTATGCATTATCATGTATTTATCCTTTATCTCTAAATAATCATGTATTTAACCTTTACATATGCAGTATCATGTATTTATCCTTTACCTATGAATAGTCATGCATTTAACATTTACCTATGAATAATCACGTAAACCTTTACCTATGTGTTATCATGTATTTATCCTTTACTTATGTAGTATCATGTATTTCTCCTTTACCTTTACAGTACCATGTATTTATCCTAGACCTATTCATTATCATGTATTGTAGGGAAAGTAAAACTCCACCGCAAACTGTGAATTAAGTTCCCTTATACATTATACATTTTGCACGCAGAACTGGAATGCATCGATCTGTTAATTACAAATTAACAATTATCATCAATGCTGCGACGAAACATGACGAAAGATATGTATCACGTGCAATACGACAACAGGAATTGATTGTACGTCAACCATCTCTGGGAACATTTACGTCGCATATCATTTGCAATTCCGGTTTCTGCTTTCTAATAGACGATCATTTGGATAATGGCTCGTGTTGAGTTTTGAATGTTCATTTTAGTGAAACATTGAAATGACTTGTGATCAGCTTTCTGTTTATGTTTCAGAATAAATCGATATAAGACAGAGTGTGCCACAATAATAAATAAATTTTATTTTGCCACACATTAGGTACAATTTTATCATATAAATAATTAAAGTAAAGCACGTGACTTTGTGCACAGTCATGCACAGTCATTAAGGTGCACAGCATGGAGGTAAAAGTAAGGAGTTAAATCTTCATATTAAGAAAATGCCAATATCGTTTGAAACAATAATTCAGGTGGCGCTGGGATAAGATAAATAGTCCTGTATTGTATGCATATCTATGGCGAAAGACCTAAAATATTTATTTAAACTGTCAATTTTGTAAAAATAAATTATTAGTGCAATGAAAAGTAGAACTGATGCAATAAAGAATATTCCCAAGTATTTAAAATAATTTTACCTTTCAATTAATTTTTATCTCCCTATATTCTGTACTCTTTCCTACAACTATGCAAAAATACTGGTTAATTATACTCATAATAAGGCAGCCTTTAATTTAAAAATAATTAAAAATACATATACTAAATACTACGCCTTTCTATAGAGTCAACTAACAATAGCAACTACTTTACTAACACTAGCGACACCTAGATATAATTCTCAGAGCATTATGGCATTTTCAAGCTTTTCATCCATAGGAGTTTTATCTCCTCCTTTCTAACGCCATGGTGCACAGTCATTGCAAAGCGGAAATTGCAGTGCAAAAAATCTGATGTTATTTTAATTACATTTAATTCACTTTTAATTCAATTTTCGTTCACATTTGATAACTGGACTTATTTTCAAAGGTGGCGTAGAGAAAATACGAAAAAACTAAAATATTTCGAGAACGGCTAGTCCTAGTGTAATGGGGTTGGTCTTATTCTTTTCTTCGTTAAAAATTACGTATTAAACAAGCATTTCGTGGATATATTTGGGCATACGTAGTTATTCATTTTAGATAATGGCGAATTTTGCGGGCCATTTTGCAAAAAAAGGCAGGTTATTTTTTTCCGAATCATACCAAAATCTAATCAGCACCAGAGTATCTCGCAAGTGATTTATCTACCAAATTTTGTGGAATTCGGTCCATTAGTTTTTCAGATAGAGTGGATACAAGCTTTTGGGGGACATTTCGCAAAAAAAGGCGGGTTCCATTATCCCGAATCGTACCCAAAACTAATCAGCACCAGATTCACCTACAAGTAACTTACCTACCAAATTTTATGAAATTCGGTCAATTACTTTTTTAGTTAGAGTGGATACAAAATCTGCACAGACAGATACACAGACTGACAGACACACAGGCACACAGACAGACACACACACAGACGTCACTCTAAAAATAGTGTTTTCGTATTCTAGAGGTCTCTAAACGTGTAGATCCGTCGAAAACTCGAGTTGCGATTTTCGGCATGATTCCAATACTTTCCCTATACATTACAATGTATTGCAGGGAAAGTAATAAAGAAAAATGAGCATGCATACGTTTCGTAAATTATTCGGATTTCTTTCTCCAGTGCTATGAATCTGGATATCAAAGCCCAAATTAAAGAAATACTCTGTTGACCAGATTAAAATAGTTAGATGACACCACAGTATAACATAGTAGCGCCACTTAGTGTGGCAAAAGGGAACTGAAATTAGAAAACTGGAAAAGAAAATAAAAGAAAATGGGAACAGGAGAAGCAAGCAAGGGGGAAATAATATGCAGAGAATATAAGTTGAAAGCTATAAAAAATTAGACCTGGTGGTACACCAGAGAAATATGGAATCATTGACAAATTATTAGCCTGATTGTTGAAATTTTTATTGACATAAAAAGCCTCAAAGAAATCCCAGTCGAAAACTGAAAGTTTATTTTGAATGATGAAAGCAGAAGAAAATTCAGTCTGGTGATTAGTCATCCAAAAATGATTATCGATTGAAGATTTATAAATTTTTTGGTATTGGTACAATTTGGGTGTCCTCTTAAACGGCACTTTAGGAAGCGTTTAGTTTGACCTACGTACGATAGAATTTGGTAAAAGATCAAATTATTGACCTAGAACAAGAAATTTGGCAGAAGGTCAAATTATTGAATTTTTCAAGATTTTATTCATAGGGGGAAATATTACTTTGAATTCAAACGTTGAGAACTGTAACAATTTTCTGACAAATGTTAGAATAGAAAAGAAAGAAAATACTAATGATAAAAGTTTCAACTGGATCCTTCTTGTAATGGGGTGGTTGAGACAATTTGAACAAAGCATGTTGTTTATTCCTTGATTGGAATATTTTTATGTTCTCCGTATACAGGGTGACCATAATTAAAGTAAAGGTGTTTAGAGACGGATAGTGAGAAAACTGTTATGCCAAATTCAACCAAATTGCAGTAAATACTATTTAGACCATGGGGTTTTGAATTTTAAAAGAAAAAAAATAGTTCGGATTTTTGCACCGCGGGTCAAAGTGGCGCTGTAAGGTCCATTTTTGGAGTAAAACAGGCATAAGAAGTACAGAAAGTTAACATTTTACAGGCATTTTGAAAAGGACATCACATTTATATTTTATACATATTAAGTACATTTTACACACTCTTTTTAAAAAAAAAACGAAGCACCCCTAAAAATAATTCGATCATCTCGAAATTTCGATTGCAAATTCCTTTATACCAAGTATGCAAATTATTAAATTTGCAAGTCCAATGAGTGTTAACTTCGGTCAGAGCGCGCTTTTCTACTGCACAACTAGCATCCTATAAAACAGGTTAAACATGTGGACGGTTTACCTTTCCTCGTTATCGGCGTTGCAGTTCCGTGGAAACACGACCAATAATGTCGTCACGACGTTGCTAAAGACTTCATAAGAAATTAGACGAGTTCGAACAAGCTCGTATAGTCGGGATACGGGAAGCTGGCTCGTCATAACGAGCAATAGGCCACCACCGGCACCGAATAGACATTGCTGTGCAAAGGTGCTGGCAGCAATGGTTGCTGCAAGAAACTCATCGGCGGAATGAAAGCTCCAGAAGGCCAAGGTGCACGAATACGAAGCAAGATCGGATTATTAGGGAACAGGCCCGAACTGGCCCAACGTCATCAATGTCCGACATCCAGCGTGCTACAGCCTCTTCCATACCACCCGTACCTTCCACCATCTAACGGCTCTTGGCTGAGGTGGGATTACGCTCATAGCGGCCTTTAATAAGTCTGTGCATAACCCCATAACATCGACAGAGTCTTTTGGAGTGGTGTCGTAACCGAGCATCATGGCTGCTAGCAGACTGGCATAGCATAGTGTTCAGCGATGAATCACGTTTCAGTCTTTCCGCAGAAGACCATCGGGTACAGGTGTGGAGGTGCCGGCGGTCCCAACCAGTCTTCGTTTTACACAGGCACACAGCTATTACCCTTGGTGTCATGGTGTGGGGTGCTATCTCCTACGACAGCAGGTTGCCCCTAGTCATCCTGCGTACAACTGTAACAGCTCATCGATATGTTGATGAAATCGTGTGGCCGTTTGCGTTACTCTTCATGGCACGTCATTCTGGGGTCATTTTCCATCAAGATAATGCCACGCCGCATACGGCTCGCATATCTGTAGACTGTCTCCGTGCTGTTGATACTGTTCCTTGTCCAGCAAGGTCACCAGACCTTTCGTCAATCGAGCATGTACGGGACATGCCAGACCGCCAGATTCGGGCTCCCCCGAAATGTAGTAATCTGGAGCAGCAATTGAAGAATACCTGGTAGAATGCATCGCAGGATGACATTAACAAACTTTATCACTCTTTATCTAGACGTATACAAGCATGCATCGCCGCCAAGGGGGGGTTTAACCAATTACTGATTTAAAAATTCAAAGTGCAATTGCTAACCATTGATAGGTCCAGTGGCCTTGATTTTATAATCATTTCATTACATGTGTATGAGCTGTACGCATATTTAATTTCAATAAAAAGTCACTTTCTTCATGGTGCTTTTTATTTTTTACAAAAGAGTGTGTTTACATCTTACATTTACATCCATATGACATTAACTTTTATATTGGCATCATTTCCATGTGTGATTCAATTTGTTTTCCTTGCATAAGGTTTCAAAAAGTGCATTCTCTGAACAACATTTTCTATTGCAGAATGCAGCAGATCTCCATTGACTCGCCTAACGTGCAATATTTTTCCGTCCATTCTTCTACTGGAATTATTTCTAATTTATATGAAAAATATAACATTTTTTTCATATAAATTATGAATAATTCCAGTAGAAGCTTATTGCGGCATTTTTTAGCCGTTTGTTCACAGAAACAGGTCATTAAATGAAATATTCTAATATAAAGCTGATGTATAGTAGTCGCCCCCTGATGATTTTACTATTACATCACCTTCATTCCTTTAATCGTCATTACAATTTTTCTTTTGATTATTTGTTTAAACGGGTGTTTCCCTGGTTTTTCTTGTTTATGATGGCATTCGCTTGAGTTTTTTTTTCCGGTTAGTAATTGAATTATTTTGTTTGTTAAGATGCTTCACTATTTCTTTTCAATTATTCTACTTTAATTCGTCTTTATTACTTATATATATATAATTTTTATATATATATATACACATGCACATATATATTATATATACACTCTTTTGCAAAAAAAAAACGAGGCACCCCTAAAAAATAATCCGATCATCTCGAAATTTCGCATGCAAATTCCTTTATACCAAGTATGCAAATGACTAAATTTGTAAGGCCAATGAGTGTTAACTTCGGTCATAGCGAGCGTTTCTACTGCGCAACTAGCATCCTATAAAACATGTTTAAAATGTGGACGGTTTACCTTTGCTCGTTATCGGCGTTACAATTCCGTGGAGACACAACAAATAATGCCGTTACGATGTTGTCGAAGACCTTATAAGCAATTAAGCGTGTTCGAATGTGGTAGTATAGTTGGGACGCGTGAAGCTGGCTGGTCATCCAATAGGTCCCCCGCTGCACCGAACGGACACTGTTTGTGTAATGCTGCTAGCAGCAATGTTTGCTGCAAGGAACTCATCGAGGGAATGAAGGTTCTGCATGGCCAAGGTGCACGAATGAGAGGCAAGATCGGATGTCTATGCGACAGGCCCGAACTGGCCCAACGGCATCATTGCCTGCCATTCAACGTGCTACAGCCTCTTCCATACCACCCGTGGTAATCTTCCATTGACTCACAGCGCTTTTCTGAGGTGGGGTTATGCTCACGGCGGCCTTTAAGATGTCTGCGTTTAACCCCACAACATGGACAGAGTCGTTTGGAGTGGTGTCGTAGCCGAGCATCTTGTTCAGCGATGAATCACGCTTCAGTTTTTCAGTAGATGACCATCGGGTACGTGTGTGGATTCGCCAGGGCCAGTGGTCCCAATCAGTCTTTGTTTCACACAAGCACACATTCATTACTCCTGGTGTGACGGTGTTGGGTGCTATCTTTTACGCCAGCAGGTCGCCCCTAGTCATAATGCGTACAACTTTAACAGCTCAATGATATGTTGATGAAATCCTGCGGCCGTTGGCGTTACTCTTCATGGCACGTTAATTCTGGGGCTATTTCCCAACAACATAATGCCACGCCGCATACGGCTCGCATATCTGTGGACTGTCTCGGTGCTGTGGATACTGTTAATCGGCCAGCAAGATCACCAGACCTTTCGTCAATCGAGCATGCTGGGCCGCCAGATTCGGACATCCCGAAATGTAGCAGATCTGGAGCAACAATTGAGAAATTCCTGACAGAATGTATTGCAGGATGACATTAAGAAACTTTATCACTCCTTACCTAGACGTATACAAACATGCATTGCCGCCAAGGAGGGTTTCACAAATTTCTGATTTGAAAATTCAATGTGCAAACTATTGATGGATCCTGCGGCCTTGATTTTGTAATCATTTTATTACCTGTATATGAGCTGTACGCATATTTAATTTCAATAAAAACAGACACTTTCTTCATGGTGCTTCTTCTTTTTTTTACAAAAGTGTGTATATATTTAGATATGTATTATATATATATATATATATATATATATATATATATATATATATACACATATACATACGCACACACATAAACATTATATATATAATATGTTTGTTGCCATTCTGCAAACGATAATAACGTGAGTAAATTACAGATTCAACGTTATACTGATGTTTTGAATAATAGAATTTTATCTGCAAAACGGTCTGTATCCGTTTTCAATAACTGCATGAAATCACACTTATTCAGGAAATGATTACTTCCCTTGCATTTATGAATCCAGGCTTACTGCGAATTGTCGTTCATTTTGCAATTTGAAATGTTTATATTTGGAGATTAGGAAGTGATTTGATTCAAACATATTTCACCGTTGCTCTCTATTATTGAACACGAGCAAAGCATGTAGCTTTAATGCTATTGTACTTTATGATCGCTTAGAGACTTATATGCATTGCTTTCAACACCATGACTGCGATGTTGATTGAAAAGGAATTGAATTCATACATATTTTGAAGACATATAAAGTATAAAAAGCATGAGTGTTCTCACATCCTATACAAATAAATTTGAAAATCTGACAGTGGATATGAGTGTTTGTTTGCTTGTCTCATCATCGCGGGAGAACGGCTACATTGAATTGCACGATATTTTGTAAGTAGCCTTGAAACAGCCCCACTTAAAATTGAGTCCATATTTTGTGTTTCTAGGATCAGGAGTTATCGAGATATTCATTAACAAGAAAGATCAATCATGCATAAATCATTGATTATGAAACACTTTCCAACTTCAATGCAATTTTATATAAACATCTCTAAAATGCGATGCAATCCTCGGTAATATTTTAAAAGTTATTACAGTACTACATTAATTTATTATATTTGAAAACTTAAAACTTCATCGAAAAAAATCAACTTCATTCAAATGACGGCAATGAAATATAAATTGCCTGGTTTAAACATCTCTAAAACGCGATACATTCCTCAGTAATATTTTTAAAATTATCATAATACTACAATAATTTATTATATTTGAAAACTTCATCGAAAACTAATGAAATTTATTCAAATGACGTCATCGAAATAGAACACGCCTGGCTCTATCTATAAAAGCAGCATTTCATTTATAAACATTTTTCCATTTATTTCATTCATCAAAATACTATAATAATTTATTTTATTTAAAAACTTGACCATGGAGGTACAAGTAATTAAACTCTATGCTTAAAACTTCATCGAAAAAACTGCCCTTCTCTCTATAAAATCAATGAATATTTCATTCATATCAGCTATATTGCACACTCCATGAGCAAAATAATTTTGCGTTAAAGAAATGCAGCAATTCTTATACAACTCATTCTACATCTTTTGGTATTTACATTCTCCATAAGTGAAAATTTGGCTTCGTTGTAGAAATAATTGAGAGTTTGATGATCATTTAAACTCAAATATATTGTAATTGCGGTGTTTCAATATGTAGATGCACAGAATTTAAGCAAAAATAAAACGGTTTTAGGACGGATACAACACTAAATATGAATTAAAAAGAACTTTAAAAATCACGATTTTGACACAAGATGGATGCCATATTTTATTTTGCAGTGGGTCACGTGATCTCTTCATATAATGGTCACGTGATATCTTCGTATAAAGGGTTGTTGTTGTTGTTGAGATCCAGGCCGTCCTACCTACCAGAAAGGTATACGGTATCTGTTTGGACGGCCGGGAAGTGCTCCCTATTTAAACAGGAATCCAGTGGGGGAGGCATCACAGGGACCGTACCCTAACCGTCCGTAACGGACAGACAGACAGACAGAATGAACAAAGTCATAAACACTTTTCAACTATGTTGTAAAGTGTTAAAAACGAACCTCTTATAGAGACAGCATTATGCAGACGGTCTTTTTTCCGCAATATGTTGCAAAATTTGAGTTATGTAATGTAATGAAGCTTATACTTCTCGTTTTCCAGTAATTAAAACTAGTTTCCTTAATGTAATTAAGCCTAGTTTTCTTACATAATAAAGGAAGACACCTCTGTGTGTGTCTGTGCAGTCTGTATACAGTGGGAAATTTAAGCGGCGCACTAACATGAAATATGATGCAGAGGTACTTCAGGACCCGAATGGGTGCACCTTGGCATTGTTACTTATTTATTTTGAATTAGTTGCTTTGTTATTTTATGTGCTAGTGCAATTTGGGGTGATTTTCACACAAATGCATCACTTAATAACCTAAAATATTACCACAGAGTTTCCTTCTTGTCACCATTGGAAAATCAAAAAATTATCTCTCACAGAAATTTTGAACGGAATCCATACGATTAATAGACGAATTCTAATAAATTTTAAATATATATACAAGTATATACTATCCTTGTGTTTTAAACTTTTCCGATTTTTATATTAGAATAAAAAAAGTGGACGCGCCTTCCAAGTTTTATAATTTAACAGCAGCTCTTTAATATATTACAGACTACTTCAGAAAAAATAAAACCCATCCGTTGACCAATTATACATTTCATAAACCGAGCCATCTCTTACCGTTTTTGAATGAACCGACTACGATTCCCCATTAAGGAGGGGAACTCTTTTCCGGAGCTGTTCTTTGGTTCTACCAGTGGATATTCTTCTACCGTTCTACCTACAGAGGTTACTTCCATGTACCGGGAAAGGAGCTTGTCTACTTAATGAGGTCACTCATTAAGTCCGTTGTTTTCTCATACTTTAAATAAGAAACACAGAGGGCAACAATTGGCTAGGTTATGAATAGGAAAAATCGATTGCGAGATCTATTTCTGTTCAAAACTGGCATTTTGGCATTTGAGTTGTGTTATTTCCATCCTCATTAGTATTATCACTTTCCCTACTATACATTGTAATGTATAGGGGAAGTATTGGAATCGTGTCGGAAATCGCAACCCTTTCGACGGATCTACGTTTTGAAATCTCTGGAACACTAAAATACAATTTTTAGCTTTACCTATGTATATATGTGTGTGTCTGTCTATGCAATGCGTGCATCCACTCTAGCTAAAAAACTATTCGACGCAATTTCATAAAATTTGGTAGGTAATTCACTCGAGTGGTATCCTGGTCGAGTGTAGGTAAATCACTCCAGTGTTGCCAATAATCGTATGAATCCACTGTAGCTAAAATAACTAATTGATCAAATTTCACAAAATTTGGAAGATAAGTCACTTGTGGGTTATTCTGGTGCTAATCAGATTCCAGTACGATTCGAGATAATAGAACATGCCTTTTTTTTGCGATGTGACCCATAGAAATTGTATGTATCAAGGCTAGTTGAAAAACTGAGAGACCAAACTCACAAAATTGGATAAGTAAGCCGCTTGTGAGTTGCCTTGGTACTGGTTAGATTTTAAAAGGTTCGGGGGGGGGGGAAGGGGGGATCTGCTTTTTTGCAAAATAGTCAGCAAAAATCGAATAAGATTAAATAAATGCTCAAATGTATCAATAAAAAGCTTATTTAATAAGTAATTTTTGACATCGAAAAGAATAAGTTCATCCCCGTAATTCTAGGATAGATCGTTTTCTAGATATTTTAGTTTTTTCGCATTATTAACACGTCGCCTTTGAAGATACCCCCAGTCTCTAGATGGAAACGAAAATTGAATTAAAAGTGTAAATTCGGTGTAATATCAAATAATTATCCATGTCATTATGTGCAAATAAACTCAATTTAATGAGCTGTAAGAGAAAGAATGAGAAAATGAATTTGTGTCTGTAGTGAAAGTCATGTGCTGCTCACATCAGATTTTTTATACAGTGGGGGTATACTTTAGATCCGAGCGACGCCGGATAATTCGTTTTAATAAAATATAAAAAAATTTATGTGGGCAGCACGTGACTTCCCCTACAGACTCAAATTCATTTTCTCCTTATTTCTTTAACTAGGGGCTCTGCCCCTGTTCGCTCAGCTCACGCAACCTCCTTCGGGAGGCTTCGCCTCCTACTCGCTGCGCTCGCTTCATATCTATTTTTCCTAAAAATTCTACTTTTAAAAATCTCTTTTCTAACCCTGCCTATTTTCCGCAGGATGGAAAAGCAGGGATTTTTCTTAACCCAGGGAACCCAAAAGCTGAATTTCTTGATCATGAGCTCGTTTCACGAGCTATTTCATGCCGAACTAAAGTATAAATCGATAAACGGTTTATTTCATCGTGTTTATCTATTATTTCTATAAATGTACCAAATTTCATACTTTTGTATGCTATAGCTTTTACGGTACGAGACAGAGAAATCGCTAGACGTGTCGATACGAAAAAGAAGTTCACTTCAGAAGTGCATAAAAAGTAAAATATCTCAACTACATCGAAATGAAACAAGAAAGATCAATCATGCGTAAAGCATTGATTATGAAACACTTTCCAACTTCAATGCAATTTTATTTATAAAAGACTAAAATGCAAAGCATTCCTCGGTAATATTTTGAAACTTATCACAATACTACTTTAATTTATTATATTTGAAAACTTAAACCTTCATTGAAAAAATTGAACTCCATTCAAATGACGGCATTGAAATATAAATTGCCTGGTTTAAATATCTCTAAAATGCGATGCATTCCATGGTAATATTTTTAAAACTATCATAATATTACGATAATTCATTATATTTGAAAACTTCATCGAAAACAACTGAAATTAATTCAAATGACGTCATAGAAAAAATAATACGCCTCGATCTCTCTATAAAAACAGCATTTCATTCATAACTTTCTCCCATTCATTTCATTCATCACAATACTATAATAATTTATTTTATTTAAAAATTAAGACCATGGAGCTACAAGTAATTAAACTCTATGCTTAAAACTTCATCGCAAAAAATCGTCCTTCTCTTTATAAAATCAATTAATATTTCATTCATATCAGCCATGCAGACTCCATGGGCTAAATTAATTTGTGTTAAAGAAATACAGCAATTCTAATACAACTCATTCTACATATTTTGCTGTTTACATTTCACATAAGTGAAAAATAGGCTTCGTTGTAGAAATAATCAAATTTGGATAATCATTTAAACTCAAATATATTGTATTTGCGTTGTTTCAGAATGTAGATGCACAGAATTTAAGCAAAAATAAAGTAGTTTTAGGACGGATACAACACTCAATATGAATTAAAAAGAACTTCAAAAATCACGATTTTGAAACCAGATGGATGCCATATATCATTTTGAAGTGGGTCATGTGATCTTTTCATGTCATGGTCACGTGATCGTTTCATATAAGAGGTGTAATTATTATTTTAATTTTTATTTAAAAAACTACTGTATTTATATTTCGCTGAATTTTTTTTTATATATTTTATGAAACAATTTGAATATTATCTAAAATTTTCGAAGCAATTTTTGAATTTTAAATCCGCTTAAAAAATGTTTGAAAAATTAGGTCTCATAGGGCTCAATGTATTTCATTTTTTCAACCCGGGTTCAATCCAAAACCAATTTGGTGATATTATTAATTTATATTCCCATAGGTCCTACAGACCGTCTGAACAACATACTAAAATTTCATTTTGATTAAGTCATTTTTACGGCAGTTATCGTGCTGACAGACAGACAGACAGACAGAATGAGCAAAGTCATAAACACTTTTCAACTTTGTTGTAAAGTGTTAAAAAGGAGCTTCGTCCTGCAAAAATTCGTGATCTTGCCATTAGTAGTCTATCCAGGACGCGAACTCGTAGCTCAAATATTTTATCTTTGATTTTGACATTAAATATTTCTTAAACTATAATATACACTCATTGCCCAACAGCTCCTCACACTAAAGTCAGAAGGGTCTAGGTGGCTGGCTACTGGCCGAGCTGACAACCCGGCTTCCATCATCCCGATGATTCTTCCCCTCTCGAACTCTCACAGTTGATCATATTGTCTTCGATGGCGGCTTAACTTCATCCCTAATGAAAAAGCGTCCCTCTACAACAGATTAAGTACAGGGAAAAAGCCTCTGCTTACCTTTTTCTGCACCAGGGACAACGAAATTCAACGCCCTCTGGTGGCATTACGCAATGCGCAATCATGCTGTATTTCTAATCATTTGCATATCTACCTGACACGTATATTCATGCTAAGTTTCGTTACGATCTCACATTTATTTCTTGCTGCGCACATTTTTATGGCAGTGAGTGTATAGTTGAAAACTATTTATTTCAGCGTATTCCCCAAAGCTTTTTCTGCAAGTATACCAAATTTTATATTCTTATATGCAATAGTTTTTGCAGTACGAAGCAAACTATCTCGAGTAACGAGAAATTTGACAAACAGCCGTGGCGGCGGCGGCGTCAACTACATTTTATCAATATAGAAAGATTAAAAATTGAGTTTAATTGCACAAAGTAACAGCCCTAATTATTTGAAATGACACTGAATTTGAACTTTTTATTCAATTTTCGTTTTCATTTCGTTGTATCTTCAAAGGCAGCGTAGCAAGAATACGAAAAAACTAAAATTTC
Organism: Amaurobius ferox; assembly: GCA_951213105.1. Classification (NCBI taxonomy): domain Eukaryota; kingdom Metazoa; phylum Arthropoda; class Arachnida; order Araneae; family Amaurobiidae; genus Amaurobius; species Amaurobius ferox. The sequence continues at coordinate 65,579,061 of OX578155.1, read as the reverse complement.
TCAAAAACACCTAGTCCTAGAGTAATGGGGTTGGTGTTATTATTTTCATTATTAAAAATTCCGTATACAACAAGCATTTAATTGATACATTTGAGCACACGTGATATTTTATTTTACATTTTAACGATTTTTGCGAGTTATTTCGCAAAATAAAGAATATGTTTTTTTTTCCGATTCGTACCAAAATCTAATCAGCCTCAGAATAAACCATACCTGACTTATCTTCTAAATTTTGTGAAATTTGATCAAATAGTTTTTAGCAAAAGTGGATGCGTACGATATTTGCCTGTCATTTCGCAAATGAAAAAAGCAGGTTCTTTATTTTCGAATCATACCAAAACCTAATCAGCACCAGAGTGATCCATTAGTGACTTATCTTCTAAATTTTGTGACATTTGATTATTTTTTTTAACTAGAGTGGATGCATAAGATTTTTGTAGGTCATTTCGCAAAACATCTGATGTGGGCAGCACATGACTTTCATTATATGATGCAATGAATTTACTACTTTTACAGTTAAAAAATGTTATTCTTATAGTAGATACTTATATTCTTTCCAAGAAATTGAATTTTCTTCAATTAGTCACCATTTTCATTAATTTAGCGTCCTTTTTATCCATTTGGCAAAATTTTCGTTAACTTGGCAACATTTAAAAATGTCGCCAAGTTGGCGGCATTCCTCTAAATTCGTCGCCAAAATCTCGCCAAGCGGTATGGATGGAGAAATAAGTTATTCTTACAGCAGATAAATGACTATTGGCGTTCAAATACAAAAGTATTACTCAAAGTATATTTTCTCGTGAATGGAACGAGTTAAATCCACGAGAATGATGTCACCCAATTTATCGCATGATATTACATATGAAAAGTGAACATGTTTCTTAACAGTTAATTTTTTTTTTAATTTATGGAATTTTTTTATATATTTATTTGAAAAATGTGCAATATCTCGAGAACGGTTCATGCTAGAGTTCTAAAGTTTATGCCAATCGTTTTCTAAGGAGAAATTGCATAAGAAATGTCTATTTGTGTAACTTTATTAAATGTTTTGATTTTTTGATGATTTTTTCAAAATTTCACTCGAAAATTTAGGGGGGTTCTGAACATTCGATTGTGTTTTAAAACAAAAGGCTTCCAGTATTCACGGATTGTGATATTTGTACCAACTTTCATTCGGATTGTTCCATTCGTTCGTGAGATATCGTCTCCACAGACTGACACACACACACACAGACATCACTTCAAAAATGTTCGATTCGTGATCAGGGTGCTTGAAACGTGCTCTCCCGTCGAAAACTCGAATTCAAATTTTCGATCCTGTCACAATACTTTCCTTATACATTATGTATATAAGGAAAGTGAAAAGGACAAGTTCCTTTTCTCCTATTCGTACCAAAATATAATCAGCACCAGAATAACCCATAAGTGACTTGCCTTCTAAGTTTTGTGAAATTAGATCAATGAGCTTTTTTTGTTTTTTTACTAGAGTTGATGCAAACGATTTTAGCCAATTCACAAAGAAAAGGGCAGGTTTTTTCCCCCTCGAATCGAACCAAAATCTTATCAGCACCAGGATAACCCATGAGTGATTGCATGGAAAATATAATTCATAGAACCAAGTATCTGTAAAAAAATCTGATGTGGGCAACACATGACTTTCCTTATATAATGTAATGAATTTACTACTTTTACCGTAAAAAAAATAGGTTTTTCTTATAGTAGATACTAATATTTTTTCCAAGATATTGAATTTTCGACAATTAGTCGTCATTTTCATTGATTTAGCGACAATTTTATCCAATTGGCGAGATTTTCGTTAATTTGGCAACATTTCAAAAAGTCGCCGAGTTGGCGACATTCCGCCAATTCCGTCGCCAAAATCTCGCCAAGCGTTATGGACGAAGAAATAAGTTATTCTTACAGCAGATAAATGATTATTGGCGTTCAAATACAAAAGTATTACTCAAAGCATCTTTTTTCATGAATGGAACGAGCTAGATTCACGAGAATGATGTCACCCAATTTATCGCATAATATTACATATGAAAAGTGAACATGTTTCTCAATAGGAAATTTTTTTTTTATTTTATATGACTTTTTGATAATTTTTTTGAAGAATGGGCAATATCTCAAGAACGGTTCATGTTAGCGTTCTAAAATTTATGTCAATCGTTTTCTAATGAAAAATTACATAGGAAATGTCTATTTGCATAACTTTATTGGTGGTTTTGATTTTTTGACGATTTTTTCAAAATTTCATTCGAAAATTTAGGGGGGGGGGGGTTCTGACCATTCGATTGCGTGTAAAAACAATAGGCTTCCAGTGTTTACAGATTGTGATTTTTACACCAAATTTGGTTCGAATCGGTCCATTCGTTCGTCAGTTATCGTCTCCACAGACCCATTGACACACACACACACACACACACACATACTTTCACACACACACACACACACACACAGACATCACTTCAAAAATGTTCGATTCGTGATCAGGGATGCTTGAAACGTGCTCTCCCGTCGAAAACTCGAAATCGAATTTTCGACCCCGTCACAATACTTTCCATATACATTATGTATATAAGGAAAGTAATAAATACTGGAGTTGCAGTTTAGGTATAATGTCATCGTTTTTTAAGTTTTCAAATCGTTGTGGTAATTTAAATCCGTATGTAAATCTCAATATAGATATATCGCAAACCATTTAGAGAAAATGATTGGATGACAATTTTCGGTCATTCGCTAACCACCATTTCGACAGATAATAAACATCTTACAAATGAAGGATAGTTCATGCAAACAACGAGGACGAACTGTTGCCACAGATTTGCAGCAATTATTCAAAATAATGGATATGATTTGAATTCATGGAGTTAGAGAGAAGGAGTTAAAATTCCTATGGATGAAACGCTTCAAAATGCAATAAGGCTTTGAGAATCATATCTAGGTGTCACTAATGTTAGTAAGCTAATATTAATATCTCTAATGTTAAGCTAGCACTAATGTTAATAGCTCTTTTTACTTTCCCTGCAATACATGGTAATGTATAGGGAAAGTTTTGGAATCATGACGAAAATCACAACTCGAGTTTTCGACGGATCTACACGTTTCGAGACCTCTAGAATACGAAAAAACTATTTTTAGCGTGACGTCTGTGTGTGTGTGTGTCTGTCTGTCTGTCTGTCTGTCTGTGTGTCTGTACAATGTATGTATCCACTCTAACTCAAAAACTAATTTACCGAATTTCATAAAATTTGGTAGGTAAGTCACTTGGATATGACCCTGGTGCTGATTAGTTTTGGTACGATTCGTAAAAACAGAACCCGCCTTTTTTTGGGAAATGGCCCGTAAAAATTTTATTTATCCGCTCTAGTTAAAATACGAATTTACCAAATTTCACAAAATTTGGTTGATAAGTTACTTGTTGGATACTCTGGTGCTGATTAGAATTTGGTAGGATTCGGAAAAGAAGAACCCGCATTTTTTTACGAAATGGCCCTAAAATATTTCATGTATCCACCCTAGCTAAAATACTAATTGACCAAATTTCACAATATATGGTAGATAAGTTACTTGTGGGACACTCTAGTGCTGATTCGATTTTGGTACGATTTGGAAAAGAACAACCTGCCTTTTTTTACGAAATGGCCCTTTAAAAATTGCCAAAATCTAAAAAATAATAAAGACTATGTATGCTGAATTGTATCAATTAAATTCTTGTTTTATACGCAATTTTTGACAAGGAAAAAAATATAACACACTCCATTATACTTTAGAACTACCCGTTCTCAAGATATTTGAGATTTCTTGCATTTTTATTTCGCCGCTATCGGAAAAATGTCCAATTACCAAATAAAAAAAAAACTGAATTACAAATGCAAATTTAGTGTTATTTTGGTGCAATTAAACTCAGTCTAATGAATTATTAAAGAAATAAAGAAAATATGAATTTAAGTCTGCATGGAAAGTCAGGTGCTGCCCACATCAGATTTTTACTTTCCCTGCGATACATGGTAATGTATAGGGAAAGTTTTGGAATCATGTTGAAAATCGCAACTCGAGTTTTCGAAGAATCTACACGTTTTGAGACTTCTAGAACACGTAAGAGCTATTTTTAGAGTTACGTCTCTCTCTCTCTGTCTGTGTGTGTGTGTGTCTTTGCGGGTGTCTGTCTGTGAAATGTATCTATCCACTCTAACGGAAAAACTAATGGACCAAATTTTATAAAATTTGGCATGTAAGTCATTTGTGGGTAACCCTGATGCTGATTAGATTTTAAGCACGATTCGGGATAAAAGAACCTGATTTTTTTGCGAAATGGTCCTCAAAATTGTATGATATACTCTAATATCCACTCTTAATTACTTAAATATCCACTCTAACTCAAAAACTAATTTACTAAACTTCACGATATTTTGGAGATAAGTCAATTGTATTTTGTTCTGGTGCTGACTAGTTCGATGGTGCTGCTGGTTCGCTCGATTCGGAGAAACAGAGCATGCTTTTTTGCTTTTACAAAATGGCTCGCTAAAATCATTAAAATGTAAAATAAAAACTACGTATGCTCAAATGTATCAATTAAATACTCGTTTTATACGCAAATTTTGAGCATAAAAAGAGTAAGACCAATCCCATTACTTTAAGACTAGCCGTTCTCGAGATATTTTAGTTTTTTAATAATACGTGCAATTACCAAATGAAAAGAAAAATCGAATTAAAAGTGCATATTCAGAGTCATTTCAAACAAGTGTGCGTGTTATTTTGTACAATTCAACTCAATTTAATGAATTGTTAAAGAAATAAAAATGAAAATGAATCTGAGTCTGCAGGAAAATTCATGTGTTTCCCATTTGACACAATAGAGAGGCATAGTATTGAGTATATGTATTTTTGATTATTTTTAAATTAAGATTCCCTAATTATTAGTATAATTAATCAGTATTTTTTCACAGTTGTAGGACAGAGTTCAGAATATAGGGAGATAAGGACAAATTGAGAGGTGAAATAATTTAGAATTACTTATTAGAGATCTTCCTTATTGTTTTAGTTCTAATTTGCATTGCGCTACTAATTTATTTCTACAAAATTGGCAGTTTAAATAAATATTTTAAGCTTTTCACCATAGAAATACATGCAATGCTGGGGCGTTTATCTTATCGTAGTGCCACCTGAATTATTGTTTCAAATGATATTGGAATTTTCTCAGTATGGAGTTCTAACTCTTTACCGCTACATCCACATTTTAATTATTAAATGGGTGAAGAGGTTCGGTCATTTCAGATATTATGCAAATAACGTAACAACACAGAGACATTTTTCTGTATTATATTAGAAAATGCAAGTGTATGTTCATTTATGCGTATGTAATTTCATGTGTGAGCATTTGTGCGTGTCTACGTTTGTATGTGTGCTTGAAATTATGCTTAAGATTGCGGCTGTTATTATATGTACGGCTCGCGAGCCCCCAAATGACTTATAAGCGACCCGAATGTGACTCAAATGAGAGGGAGAGGGAGAGGGAGAGAGGGGAAGAGAGAGGGAGGAGAAGGAGAGGAGGGAGGGGAGGGAGAGAGAGGGGAGGGAGAGAGAGGGGAGGGAGAGAGATAGAGAGAGACAGGCAAATACAGAGAGACAGAAGTGTCTGTCTCTCTGTGAGAGAGAGAGGAAGAGGGAGGGAGAGAGGGAGAGGGGAGGGAGGGAGAGGGGAGGGAGGGAGAGGGTGGGAGAGAGAGGGGGAGGGAGAGAGAGGGGAGGGAGAGGGGAGAGAGAGAGACAGAAGTGTCTGTCTCTCTGTGTGAGACACAGAGAGAAAGGAACTAACAAAGGCAGAGACAGAGAGACAGACAAATACAGAGAGATAGGGAGAGACAGAGAAAGACAGACAAATACAGAGAGACAGAGAGAGAGAAAGAGACGATGCTGAATATTGGATTACTTTTAACTACCTTACAACAATTCTCAGGGGTTATTTTGCAAAAAAAAGGGTTCTATTTTTCGAATACCATCAAATTAAAAAATAAATGAATGTTCTACTAGACTGAGTTGTGTACCAAGTTTCAACTTTCTATGACAAGGCATCAAAGAGGGCAAAACTAAATGGCATCAAAGAAGTTGAAACAGACACATATCGGTCATGATGAGTTAAATGAATAGCTTTTAAAAATCTATCAATAGAAAGCAACGATGCAATACGTTGATTTATATCACTTTCTAATCTAATATACACACTTCAAACTGCAAAATGAATGAGATGTCGAAACGAGCCAGAAAACGCGAAGGATAATAAATATTTTGCAAGTAAATTTTATATCCTGGAACTGATGAAACAAATCAATTACCCAATCGAACCGCTATTATTTATATTAGGATATAATTTAATTCATTAAATTGCAGAAGGAAATTAGTCATTTTTGATACGTTGGAAATTTAATATTTCAATATGTACTTTTATCTACCATAAATTTTTTTATAGAATACTCTTAAAAAAAACAAAATTTCTTTTAATTAGAGAACCTGTTTCAATCCAGCAAGTGAGCTTAGATGGCAGCTTACAAGATTTTTAATGGTTAACAGTAGCCTGGGGAAGCTGAGAATGAGAAACACGTCAACAGCGCCCTTAAATTGTCAATTTTTGGTGTGTAAAGGTGATGCAAACTTACAGGCGAATTTGTTCACTCAACTCCTGTGGCTCATGCACATTAGCAGAACTTCACTCGGGAAAATAGTTGTGTACCAAGAAGGGGGAAGGGGTTATTTCTTTCGCAAATCAATGTGCGTGTGTATTGTATTTCCGTCTGGGCCCACTTTATTTTAATTATAAGCTGTTTATTTAATGTTTTTGTAACTTCTTTTACATGGTTGACATGTTTTTATCGTGAATTACAATTCTGGGTTGAGTATTTTTGATTTTCCGATTGTGATTGATCGAAAATGACTAATTTGTTGAGTTTCTTGTAAGCACAAGAGGTACGTGAATTATTTCGATCCTAAAATTATTCGATCTATTGTTTTATTTAGTATGCATATGTAATCGCAATAAATACGCTTAGAAATAAGTGATCTTGTAATTTAGGATTCTTATCATGATTATATTTACTCATTTGTGTACTTAGAACTTTCGATTTTACTAATTCGATTTCACTTAAACCAGTTGATTAGCTTGACATAAGCCAGTTGATTAGCTTGCGTGAGATAGAATTATTTTTAATTTTCTAAATAAAATTTTTTGGAAATAAAATACTTTTAGATCATTTATACTGTGAAATGACTATGTTATATTTTTATTTCTATTCATTTTAATGCGTCTCTAAATACATTCGTTTATAGCACTTTTTCTTATTTGGATTATTTGATAAAATAAAGAGTGAGATGACTGTTTATTTTCTGAAACATTGACCTTGCTTAAAAATTTGGGCCCCACAATCATTTAAAGCAACATATATCCATACAATTTAGTATTCTTTAGTTGTGTTAAAATTAAATAAAATTAAAAATAAGTAAAATTAAAAACTTAGTTTTATGAACTTTGAATTCAAAAAGCTGAAATTTTATTTTTATCTAATCTGCTAATTGCATTTTTGATTATAAAGGGGTTGGTGAAAAAATATCTTATTTTCATTATTTTTCAATCACAGAATAGTAGATTGAAACTGATATATTTTAAAGCCATATGTGAATTCTGTCACTCAAAATATACAAATTTGAGTTATCCTTACAAAACCAATTTGATGATTTATGAATTAAAATTATTTCTTGAAATATTATTATGCCCTTAATTTTTTTCTCTACATTTATTAAAATTCAGGAATATATATAAAACAATATTCTGTTAAAAATATTGTTTATACCATTTCATAAGTAAAGGCAAGAGATTGATTAGGTCACAGAATACGATATTCAGAAGGTTCACTCCCATAGGAACCTATGGCAACATCGTTAACATAGGATTTCGCATAGACACTAGCGTTCGAGGAGCGAACCATTACAGCTATGACGTATAAAGAGCTCGGCTGCTAGATTTGGCGACTATCGCTCAATTGGCGATTTTATGTTAATGCGGCCAAAAAAAAAATTACGGAACTGTACTTTTAAAAATTTTTTAACTATAAACATTATCAGCATTTAAAAATACTTTTATCTGTAATATGTGTAAATTTAAATAAATAAACATAGATATATATTTAATTCATGCAATCATAAACTAAATAAAAAAATGAAGCATTGCATCACTGTAAAACATTATACACCGAAAATTACAAGCTAACATACTGCTAAAGCTGATTGAGTATAATATTTCTAAACAATTGAATCGAGTTACAGGAATTAAAAGGTACAGGTATTAAATATTATACTCAATCAGCTTTTTAGAATTTATAGATTATCTGATAAAAAATTTCATGCTATGCATATCAATAATCTCAAAATTACTAGTAATTTATATAAATATCCCACTTATTTAGTAAATAGTATTGTTAAAAAATTTAAAATAGCTGGATTTTTATAATTCTTTCCATAGTATCATATTCATAGTATCTTATATTAGCCAGTCATCTCCATTTTTTTTTTTTTTTTTTTTTATTTTTTTTTTTTTTTTTTTTTTTACCCCCATTCACTTCCCACTTCAGCATTACCTTTATTTGCCCCTCTTTTTAGTAGCTCTTTTTGTATATTAATACTTTTTCTTTACATTTCGCTTCACAGTTTTTCAATTCTTATGAATGGCAACAGTAAATGGTTTTTTATTTTTTCTTTACGAATGGCAACACTGGTCTCTTCTATCAGTGTTCCCTCGATCCCTGTAATGAATCGTCTGTACACACGCTGTGCTTTTTCCAGGTATTCATTTTTTCTTTTTTATTCCATCTTTATGTATGTCGTCCAAGTAGAAATAGTTCATAGATTTAATCTATCTATTTCTTCAGAAACATACATTTTTTAGTTTGCTTCTACAAAAAACTTGGACATGATTAGATTTTTGTAGAGGTTAACAATTCATGATTTAGGCTTAGAGCCTCGTCCACGTGTAAGGCGTTTGTGCTTGATTTCGTTTGTTATACTTATTTCGATTCCATACCTTTGTATTATATTTTTCATTGACTTGTTGATTCGATATTAATTTTTTTATTTTTTCCATATGCTTGAGGATTAATTGATTTTTACATTTGTTTTGTACGCCAGTTAGATAGTTGAATTTAGTTTAAGTTTTTCTTTTTTTGTTTCCATACCTTTTAATTTGGTTGATTTTCTGTAACTTGATAGCTAGTGTTATGTATTTTTAATCCATTTGATTGATGATTTGCTGTATTATATTTTATTCTGTGGGTGTTTTTAAAAAGTTAGGTTTATCGTGTTACATCTTCTTACTTTTCGTTCATTGGATTTTCAAACTTCTATTATTATTGAAATCATTTTATTTATGAGCTGCATTTGCGCAATAAATTAAATGTATTTTGCATTTTCATTCCATTTACTTAATAACTTTAAATTCTTTATTTAATAATTTCTGCATAGTATCTTTCATAATTTTGTAAGCTATAGTATCTAAAAAATTTTTATTATATATATATATATATATATATATATATATATATATTAAATACACTAATATTCAAGTTTATAGATAAAATTTATCTTGTGTTTCAGAAACAAGCATTTTTGTGTTCATTTCGAAGGGATATATGGACCCGAAGAGAATTTTTTCGAAATGAAATTATTTTAAGCCTAAAGCTCTTCCATGTGCAAGCCTTTTTGCTTGATTTTTTTGTTTTCTTATTTTCATTCCTCATTTTTGAAATTTGTTGATTGTCTTTGTCTTTATGACCTGCATTACGCTTTATTATTTCCTCTTTATGTCTTAATTCTTTTATTTCTTTGTATTTTGTAGAAAATTTTGGAATAGTGTATTATGAGTTACTACATACATTCTAACAGTGGATTTACTAATTTATATATATATATATATATATATATGTTTAAATACATTAATATTCTTATACTAAATAACAAATTTACATAAATGCATTATCAAAGGCGTCGAACTCAATCGTTAATTAGAAAAAGGGGGGGTATTATTTTCCACATTACGCCAGTTAGTAAAAAGCATTTAAATATATACACATTCAACTTACTCTAGAAAAGCTATACAAATATCAATTTTTATACATTTTATATAAATGCGGAAAAGGTTTTTTAACTAATAATGCCACTGCTTCTTAGAATTTAATTTAGGCGGCAGTGATAATACTGCACCAATTTCTTATGATGAACACGTGCATAGGATGAAATATGAAATAGATAACAAATATTTTTTTTACTTAAATAAAAATAACTTACATACCTTGTAAACGTAATTCCTTTTCTTTTAGTAATCCATAAAAAATAAAATAATTGATTATAAAATCCAAAATAGCAGCGAAAATATGTTAACCACATGTAAACATGCGATGACAGAACAAAGTTCTTCCAAGTTCCAAGTGTTTCGTTCAGTGCCAAATAGGGTTATATTAGCAGAACGTCTTGGCAAAAACCGTCACAGACCATCGCTAAGCGTGCCAACCTTGATATTTTGGTTGGCGGTTGAGGGCGCTGCGGTCGAGTGAAACATCTGTATTTATTAATCTGTGGATCAGGTTTTCCTTTTCGTTAAGAAAAACTTCGCATATTTCATTAATATGTAAATTTTATTCTAATTTTTTTTACCAATAAGTAAATAACTTCTTTTTTTTTCAATATATTTTACAATTTGTGAAAAAACTAATTTTTTTATCAATATGAATTTAATATGAATATTATAAAACAAATTTAAAAAATATGATTATAATTTTAAATTTTAGGCTTTTAAAAAACAAATACATTTTATACTCTTTTCCTAAAATTTTTCATAACATAAAATATTTGTCCGTGTTATACGAACAATTTTGGCCTTTTGATCTTTTAAAGCAAAGCAGTTTATTTACACAGTACGGTAATATTTTAAATTTTTACTAAATTTGAGGAAAATCTAAATGTGCTAGTTTTATAAATTTAACAAATCATGTTATAAAAAATTTATGAGAAAGGAATATGTAACGTGATCAATTATGCATAATCTTTGAAAAAATTGTCTATACTGAAATCACATCCGTATTATTATTATTACAAAACCGAAAAAAAGAAAACAAAACTGTTTTATACTACAAAGTCTTGTACAAAAAGATTTCGTAGGCATTAAAAGAGACAAAACTGGATAAAAAAATCTGATGTGGGCAACACATGAATTTCTTTATATAATACAATGAATTTACTACTTTAACAGTAAAAACAATAGGTTATTCTTATAGTAGATATATTCTTTCCAAGATATTGAATTTTCGTCAACTAGTCGACATTTTCATTGATTTAGCCTTATTTTTATCCATTTGGCGAGTTTTTCGTTAATTTAGCAATATTTAAACAAGTGACCAAATTGGCGACATTTCACCACATTCGTCGCCAAAATTTTGCTAAGCGTTATAGATGGAGAAATAAGTTATTCTTACAGCAGATAAATGACTATTGGCGTCCAAACACAAAATAATTACTCAAAGTATATTTTTTCATAAATGGAACGGGCTAGATCCACGTTTGTTTCTCAATAGATAATACTTTTTTTTTTTATTTTACATGATTTTTTGATAATTTTTTTGAAAAATGTGCAATATCTCGAGAACGGTTCATGCTAGCGTTCTAAAATTTGTGTCATTCGTTTTCTAAAGACAAATTACATAAGAAATGTCTATTGCGTAACTTTATTAAAGGTTTTGATTTTTTAATGATTTTTCTAAAATTTCACTCGAAAATTTAGGAGGATTCTAAATATTCGACTGCGTATAAAAACAATAGGCTTCCAGTATTCATGGATTGTGACTTTTGTACCAAATTTCGTTCGAATCGGTCTATTCATTCGTTAGTTATCGTCTCCACAGACTCACTGACACACATACACACACAAACACACACACACACACACACATACTTTCACACACAGACACACGCACATACTTTCACACACAGACACACACACATACTTTCACACATACACACACAGACATCACTTTAAAAATGTTCGATTCGTGATCAGGGATGGTTGAAACGTGCTCTCCCGTCGAAAATTCAAATTTGAATTTTCGACCCCGTCACAATACTTTCCTTATATATTATTGTATATAAGGAAAGTAAAAAATTGAAGTGAAAAGCATTGCGGCCCCGGAATGTTGTATTCTCCGCATACCTCGGTCAAATTATCACAGCGCATGCGCTGGATTTTGGTTTTCACTAGCCCAGTGGAAGCTAACCTTCTTCATATGTATATTATTTGGTTGAGCGATTGGCGTATTTACTTGAAAAATATTTTTGTATTATAAGTAAAATTTATATTAGATATATATCTTTGGTGAATAAAATAATTTTACATTAAAATGTGAATTGAATGATACTTTAAAATATGTTACCAATGTAAGGTAAATACATATAAAATATGATATTACTTTCCTTATATACATAATGTATAAGGAAAGTATTGTGACGGGGTCGAAAATTCGAATTCGAGTTTTCGACGGGAGAGCACGTTTCAAGCATCCCTGATCACGAATCAAACATTTTTGGAGTGATGTCTGTGTGTGTGTGTGAAAGTATGTGTGTGTGTGTGTGTGTGTGTGCGTGCGTGTGTCAGTGAGCCTGTGGAGACGATAACTGACGAACGAACGGACCGATTCGAACAAAATTTGGAACAAAAATCACAATCCATAAACACTGGAAGCCTATTGTTTTTATACGCAATCGAATGTTCAGAACCCTCCTAAATATTCGAATGAAATATTGAAAAAATCGTCAAAAAATCAAAACCACTAATAAAGTTACGCAAATAGGCATTTCTTATGTAATTTTTCATTAGAAAACGATTGACATAAATTTTAGAACGCTAACATGAACAGTTCTCGAGATATTGTACAATTTTTCAAAAAAATTATCAAAATGTCATAAAATAAAAATATTTCCTATTGAGAAACATGTTCACTTTTCATATGTAATACCATACGATAAATTGGGTGACATCATTCTCGTGGATCTAGCTCGTTCTATTCATGAAAAAAGATAGTTTAAGTAATACTTTTGTATTTGAACGCCAATAGTCGTATATCTGCTGTAAGAATAACTTATTTCTTCATCCATAGCACTTGGCGAGATTTTGGCGACGAATTTGGCAGAATGTCGCCAACTTGGTGACTTTTTGAAATGCTGCCCAATTAACGAAAATCTCGCCAAATGGATAAAAATAACGCTAAATCAATGAAAATGACGACTAATTGTCGAAAATTCAATATCTTGGAAAGAATATTAGTATCTACTATAAGAAAACCATATTTTTTTACTGTAAATGTAGTAAATTCATTACATTATATAAGGAAAGTCATGTGTTGCCCACATCAGATTTTTTTAAATGTTTTCTTATTTCAAAATTAGTGGCATTTTTTCACTCATTTTATTAAATATGAAGCCGCGGTCGCACATAGGGGAGGACCCCCCCCCCTTGAATAATCAAGACAGTAACGACGAACATCAAGTTAGACAATGTTGTACATTTTATTCCTGAGTTTACCTCCCCTCCCCTCGGGAAACATTCTGTACGTTCGCCCATGTATGAAAGAGTGTACTGAAAATTAGTGAGAAATCTGGAACATAAGCTTAGTTGAAAATCACTGTAGTCAACAAGGTCCTTAATATTCTATATTAATTATTTACAGATACTGTACAATTAAAAACTGTAATTATAAGATATCTTATAATTACAATATGCTAGTAATCTGCTTGAAAATTTTCAATCACTTTTAGCTAAGTGAGATTTTCGTGTAACAAGGGATTTTCAAAGGGAAATCAGATCTATTCTTTCTAAAACTCCAAATGCGCAAACGGATGCTTCGCTATATTGATACCGATATAAAGAGCTAAGTCTAATTTGCAAACTACTTAAGTTTAATGGCAGTCATTATTTGTATATTTCTTTGTTTTGATAATGTTTAAAGAAGCTAAATGCTAGCTTATTCGGGAAAAATGGCTCAAATTCTTTAGTCTCTATATTAAAAAACAGTAGTTAACGTTGCCGCCGCTTCTGTTTAACAAATTTCTCGTTTCTCGAGATTCTTTGCTTCGTACAGCAAAAACTATTGCATATAAAAATATGATGAAATTGAGTACACTTATAGAAAAGGCTTTGGGGAAGACGCTGAAATAAACAGTTTTTATTATATAAATTGTAGTTTAAGAAATATTTGATGTCAAAGTCAAATATTTGAGCTGCGAGCTAGCGTCCTGGAAAGACTAACAAAAGCAAGACCGCGAATTTCTGCAGGCAGGTACCTACAAGGGTGAAATTTTGCAGGATGGAGCCCCTTTTTTAATTTCGATGTAGTTTCTGAGATATTTTACTTTTTATATACTTCTGAAGTGAACTTTTTTTTCGTATCGGCACGGCTAGCTATTTTTCTGTCTCGAACCGTAAAAACTATAGCATACAAAAATATGAAATTTGGTACATTTATAGAGAAAGAATAGGGTAACGTGATAAAATAAACCATTTAACGATTTAAAGTTTACTTTGGCATGAAATAGCTCACGAAGCCAGCTCATGATCAAGCAATTCAGTTTTTGGATTCCGTGGGATAAAAAAACCCCTGCTTTTCCCTACGGAAAATAGGCAGGGATAAAAAAGATTTTTGAAAGTAGAATTTTTAGGAAAGATAGATATGAAGCGAGCGCAGGGAGTAGGAGGCGAAGCCTCCCGAAGGGAGTTGTGCGAGCAGGGGGCAGAACCCCCTAGTATTACAAAAAACGATTATTTTCTGCGAATTAATAGAATCACATTTGACTCAAAATGAGTATCCATTAGCCTTGCTAGAGAAATGCACTTTCATCCAATTACTGACTAATTACAAACAACCGAGAATATGGGAAGCAATAGCCACGCCTTTCTGGAGGCTAGCTTGCATGTTAGTTAATCGGCTAAGGAGGAGTTTAACGGATGGGTTGGTTTAATACCATGCTGCTTCTTATATACGGCGAAGGCTGGATGATTTCAGCTTCTAAAACAGTAAAATATGCGTTTTAATGGAAAAAATATTTTGAAACGTGCCATTTTGATCAAATAAAATATAAAAATTTCTAAATAGTATATATATATATATATTCGAAAGTTACCTAAAATATTATAATTAATAAAAGTATGTTTAAATAACTCTTTGAAAGGGCATCAAAAGGCTCTCAAAAGGGCATTATTTTTACCATAGGGGTTAATGGTAAACTTACAATAATAGTAAATAAAAATTGAAACTAAACCCATTAAACATCGAAATTTACATTTGTGCTGAAAATAGGTTATTTAGATTACTTGAGTAACAATATATGTTTAACACTATACTGGCACTTAATATATACCTATTAGAACCGTAACATGTCAAATGACCGGGTTTTAAATAAAAACGTAATTTTTTCCGATTGAATGCAGGTAATATTGATTTTAGTAAGGGAATATTAAACAAACATTAAGTTAATAGACTCCATTCGGTTCCTGAAACTCGATTTGCTTCTTCTATTGTGCATATTTTTATATGTTTCATAATACGGTGATCAATTATCAACGAAAGTGCAGTCATTCACTTTACTCTTTATAATATTACGTTTTGCATATCAAAACAGTGCTATCAATTGAAATATGCTGCTCATGTTTCCATTCTCATCTTCAGAACTTGAGTACGCTCATTATTTTTCATCCTCCACATATTATATTCACAATATTCTCCTCTTCATCGTCGGTATCTGTAGGCTCACACTTAGTGTCCAGTAGATCATTATCATTTTCAAATAATATATCTTCACTTTCAGAAAGTTTACCTTAATCCATTTCCGAAGACTTTTCGCCTATGTTATTTATTTCTTCCAAGAACTTGGTTTGAATGTTTCGACATTTTTTCAGGGTGAAGATTAGAAATGGAGTAACACTGTAAAATCAGTATATGAACTAACTAGTAATACTTTTCAGTTTTTGTCACCTTTTCGTCAACTTAAAATTTTACGCGCTTTATTGAAATGTTAATATACAATTACTTTTCTTATATACATAATGTATAAGGAAAGTATTGTGAAGGGGTCGAAAATTCGAATTCGAGTTTTCGACTGGAGAACACGTTTCAAGTATCCCTGATCACGAATCAAACATTTTTGCGATGATGTCTGTGTGTGTGTGTGTGTGTGTCTGTGTGTGAGTCTGTGGAGACGATATCTCACGAACGAATGGAGTGATTATAATGAAATTTGGTACAAAAATCACAATCCGTGAATTCTAGAAGCCTGCTGTTTTAAAACGTAATCAAATGTTCAGAACCCCCCTAAATTTTCGTGTGAAATCTTCAAAAATTCATCAAAAAAATCAAAACCTTCAATAAAATTACGCAAATAGACATGACTTATGTAATTTTTCCTTAGAAAACGATTGACATAAACTTTAGAACGCTCGCATGAACCATTCTCGAGATATTGCACATATGTAAAATAAATTTAACAAAAAATCCCATAAATTAAAAAAAATATATTAACTGTTGAGAAACATGTTCACTTTTCATATGTAATATCATGCGATACATTTGGTGACATCATTCTCGTGGATCTAGCTCGGTCCATTCATGAGAAAAGATACTTCGAGTAATACTTTTGTATTTGAACGCCAATAGTCATTTATCTGCTATAAGAATAACTTATTTCGCCGTCCATAACGCTTGACGAGATTTTGGCGACGAATTTGGCGGAATGTCGCCAACTTGGCGACTTTTTGAAATGCTGCCAAATCAGCGAAAATCTCGCCAAATGGATAAAAATGACGCTACATCAATGAAAATGACGACTAATTCAAGAAAATTCAATACCTTTGAAAGAATATAAGTATCTACTATAAGAATAACATTTTTTTAACTGTAAAAGTAGTAAATTTATTGTATTATGTAAAGAAAGTCATGTGTTGCCCACATCAGATTTTTTTAAATTGATCTTACTACGCAACAATCCTCGCAGAAATGTACAGGAAACTGATGAAAATATGTGGAACGTGCAAGTACATCACATTTTCTGACCGGATAACCTTAGAAGGCAATAAATTTTGCCTTATAAGGTTTGCCTTATAAGGTTTGCCTTATAAGGACCGCTTGTGGTAGATAGAGATAGACTATGTTTCTTTATCATATATACACAAGAAAAAGAAAATAAATATTGAAAAATTGATTATATACGTTTAATTGAAAAAGTCACGATGACAAGTAAGACAAGAAAGATCAATCATGCATAAAGCATTGATTATGAAACACTTTCCAACTTCAATGCAATTTTATATAAGCATCTCAAAAATGCGACACATTCCTCAGTAATATTTTTAAAATTATCATAGCACTACATTAATTTATTATATTTGAAAACTTAAAACTTCATCGAAAAAAGTGAACTTCATTCAAATGACGGCATTGAAATATAAATTGCCTGGTTTAAACATTTTTGAAATGCGATACATTCATGTGTAATATTTTTAAAATTTTCATAATACTACAATAATTTATTATATTTGGAAACTTCATCGAAAACAAATGAACTTTATTCAAATGACTTCATGGAAATATAAATCGCTTCTATATAAAAGCAGCATTTCATTCATAAACATATTTTAATCCTTTCATTCATCACAATACTATAATAATTTATTTTATTTAAAAACTTAAAACCATGGAGGCACAAGTAATTTAACTCTATGCTTAAGACTTCATTGAAAACATCGTCTGTTTCTCTGAGTAAAATTAATGAATGTTTCATTCATATCACCTATATTGCAGACTCCATGAACTAAATAATTTTGCGTTAAAGAAATGCAGCAATTCTTATACAACTCATTCTACATCTTTTGGTGTTTACATTTTCCATAAATGAAAATCAGGCTTCGTTGTAGAAATAATCAGAGTTTGATAATAATTTAAACTCAAATATATTGTAATTGCGTTGTTTCGGTATGTAGATGCACAGAATTTAAGCAAAAATAAAGCGGTTTTAAGACGGATACAATACTAAATATGAATTAAAATGAACTTTACAAATCACGATTTTGACACAAGATGGATGCCATATTTTATTTTG
Source organism: Amaurobius ferox (assembly GCA_951213105.1). Lineage (NCBI taxonomy): Eukaryota > Metazoa > Arthropoda > Arachnida > Araneae > Amaurobiidae > Amaurobius > Amaurobius ferox. The sequence continues at coordinate 65,560,881 of OX578155.1, read as the reverse complement.
AAGTGAGTCACGTGATCTCTTCATATAATGGTCACATGATCTCTTCATGTAATGGTCACGTGATCTCTTCATATAAAGGGTGTAATTATTATTTTAATGTCTATTTAAAAAACTACTGGATATATTTTGCTGAAATTCTTTTAATATATTTTAGGGGATAATTTGAATATATTCTGAAATTTTCGAAGCAATTTGTGAATTTTGAATTTGCTTAAAAAATGTTTGAAAAATTAGGTCCCATATTGTTCAATGTATTTCATTTTTTCAACCCGGGTTCAATCCAAAACTATTTGGGTGATATTATTCATTTATATTCCTATAAGTCCCACAGACCGTCTGAACAACATACTAAAATTTAATTATGATAAAGTCATTTTTACGGCAGTTATCGTGATAACGGACAGACTGACAGACAGACAGACAGAATGAACAAAATCATACAACTATGTTGAAAAGGATGAACAAAGTCATAAACACTTTTCAACTATGTTGCAATATGTTAAAAATGCGATAACATTATATGCGAATTTTCTAATCAAAAGTTTACAACCTGTCATTTAACCAGTCATGTTACGATTAGTATTAAAGATTTAAATTGTTTACGTGCACTCAGAGTCGGCGCTACCATTAGGCCAACTAGGTGACCGCCTAGGGCCTAATGGTAGCGCCGTCCAGGGCGTCTAGGGCGCAGAAATTCTAAGAATTGGCAGATAAATTTCCTTTCATTAAGAAAATACATAAGATGAAGAAAATATAATAGTTCATCGTTCAGTACAGTGATTAGTTGGTTATTAATTCATAAGCATTTGGTTGCTTTAAACACTAAAAATACTGTTAAATTTATATCAATTTGGATATTACATATATTTTTATTTCATTTACAAATGAAGCTAACGCTGATTTAAAAAATCTGATGTGGGCAGCACATGACTTTCCCTACAGACTTATATTCACGTTCTATTTATTTAAATGAAATTTAACTCACTTTTAATTCAATTTTCGTTCTCATTTGAAAACCGGACTTATTTTCAAAAATGGTGTAGGAAAAATACAAAAAACTAAAATATCTCGAGAACGGCTAGTCCTAGTGTAATGGGGTTGGTCTTATTCTTTTCGTCGTTAAAAAATACGTATTAAACGAGCATTTAATGGTTATATTTGAGTATACCTAGTTCTTTAGTTTAGATTTTGACGATTTTTGCGGGCCATTTTGCAAAAAAAGGCAGGTTATTTTTTTTTTCGAATCGTACCAAAATCTAATCAGCACCAGGGTAACCCACAAGTGACTCATCTACCGAATTTTGTGAAATTCGGTCCATTAGTTTTTCAGTTAGAGTGGATACAAGCGTTTGCGGGCCATTTCGCAAAAAAAGGCGGGTTCTTTTATCCCAAATCGTATCCAAAACTGATCAGCACCAGACTCGCTCACAAGTGACTTACCTACCAAATTTTGTGAAAGTCGGTCCATTAGTTTTTTAGTTAGAGTGGATACAATATCTGCACAGACAGACAAACAGACAGACAGACACACAGACAGACAGACAGACAGACAGACACACACACAGACGTCACGCTAAAAATAGTTTTTTCGTATTCTAGAGGTCTCGAAACGTGTAGATCCGTCGAAAACTCGAGTTGCGATTTTCGACACGATTCCAATACTTTCCCTATACATTACCATGTATTGCAGGGAAAGTAAAAAACGACCTTTTGGAGGACAGTACCACACATAAAATGCATAAAAAGACAAGAATTAAGCAAAGCAAGTGGGGTTTTCTTAAAATACCTTCATAGACTGCAGTATATCATTTATCGTAGGACCACCACACCCACCTTCCCTAGTGCTTATTTCAATACAGTCATATTCATGTTTTTCATTTGCTTTCATGAAAGGAAATGAAAAACATGAATATGACTGTAGACTGTAGACCCAGACTGTAGGAAGTACATTAAATATTCTAACGTATTGTAAGGTAAGAAATGACAATACATTCTTCTGGAATCATTTCTTCCAAAATTGAGACGTTGATTATGTTGAACATGAAGTACAGTAGATATTCTAACGTATTGTAAGGTAAGAAATGATAATGATAATACATACTTCTAGATTCATGTACTTCTTCCAAGATTGAGACGTTGATCTTGTTGAACATAAAGTACAGTACATATTCTAACACATTGTAAGGTAAAAAATCTGATGTGAGCAACACATAACTTTCATTATATAATGCAATGAATTTACTACTTTTACAGTAAAAAAATAGGTTTTTCTTATAGTAGATACTTTTATTCTTTTATTGAATTTTCGATAATTAGTCGTCATTTTTATCCATTTGGCAAGATTTTCGTTAATTTGGCAACATTTCAAAAAGTCGCCAAGTTGGCGACTTTCCGCCAAATTAATCGCCAAAATCTTGCCAAGCTTTATGGACGGAGAAATAAGTTATTCTTATAGCAGATAAATGCGTTCAAATACAAAAGTATTGCTCAAAGTATCTTTTCTCATGAATGGAACGAGCTAGATCCACGAGAATGATGACACCAAATTTATCGCATGATATTTCATATGAAAAGTGAATATGTTTCTCAACAGTTAATATTTGTTTTTAATTTATTGGATTTTTTGATACATTTATTTGAAAAATGTGCAATATCTCGAGAACGGTTCATAGTAGCGTTCTAAAGTTTAATTCAATCGTTTTCTAAGGAAAAATTACATAAGAAATATCTATTTGCGTAACTTTATTAAAGGTTTTGATTTTTTGATGATTTTTTCAAAATTTCAGTCGAAAATTTAGGGGGATTCTGAACATTCGATTACATTTAAAAACAATAGGCTTCCAGTACTCACTGATTGCAATTTTTGTACCAAGTTTCATTCGAATCGCTCCATTCGTTCGTGAGATATCATCTCCACACACACACACACACACACACATCACCTCAAAAATGCTTGATTCGTGATCAGGGATGCTTGAAACGTGCTCTCCCATCGAAAACTCGAATATTCGACCCCCGTCACAATACTTTCCTTATTCATTATGTATGTAAGGAAAGTAAATATGACAGTGACAATACATCTGGGATCATTTATTTCTCCCAAGATTGAGACGTTGATTATGTTGAACATGAAGTACAGTACATATTCTAACGTATTGTAAGGTAAGACATGGCAGTGACAATACATACTTCTAGGATTATGTATGTCTTCCAAGATTGAGACGTTGATCTTGTTGAACGTGAAATAAAGTAGTCACTCCTACTTAATATAAGGTAAGAAATGATAGTGACAATACATACTTCTAGGATCGTGTATTTCTTCCAAGATTGAGACGTTGATCTCGTTGAACATGAAGTACAGTACATATGCTAACGCATTATAAGGTAAGTAATGATAGTGACAATACATACTTCTGGGACCATTTCTTCCAAGATTGACACGTTGATCTTGTTGAACATGAAGTCTTCGTCAATCGGGATTGTCTCGTTCAATGTCTCGAAGGGGTCGTCTTGTGAGATCTGAAGAGAAGGTTACAATATGTACATAAATATTATGAAATTTCATTTCTATTTTATAAAGTATCCAGTTACATTATTATCCAGTTATATGTCTTACATTACTGTTAAAAAGTAAAATATCTGTTAAAATACAGCATGTGATAAATATCTTGATCAAAAGTGTTAGGCATCCTAATTTTTCAACTTTAACTGTGGGTGTGTTACTTGAAATAACTTCATTTGCTTATGACTGCATACGTAGTAGGAAGTTGAAATGAAAATGCAAACGTCATTTCAATTGACAACCAATAAAACATTTCCAGAATAATAACTGGAAATTCCAGGTTATTGTGGAAGCAGCCGGTTGAATTCACTGTTCTGGTGTATACACGTGCACGCGATTGTTGTTTATTTCATCTAAATTTGATGTCCTGTCTGTATAAAATGCCGAAAACTAAGAAGCTTTGCAACGAACAATGGTTGAAAATTCAATTTTTGTGAGAGCAAGGTAATAAGACGAGCAAGGCCAGTGTGAAATTCTCGGTGAAATACACTATCAAACGTCTTAATAATACTGGTAGTAATTTAAATCGTCAATGAAGTGGGATAAAAAAGATCACTACACACAGGGATGACCGACTTTTGAAACGATGTGTATTGAAAAATAGTAGAAAATCTTCATTTCAATTAGCTGCTGAATTGTCAGAGGTAACAAGAAAAATATTCTCTGCTCCAACCACTAGAAGACGGCTTGACGGAAGAAGTCATGGATTTCCGAAATAAACAAAGGGAAACGGTTGGAATGAACTCTTAAACATCGTCATTTTACTGAAGAAGATTGGGGGAAAGTTCTGTGGTCTGATGAATCAAAAGTTCAGGTATGTTTCATTTCACTGGCTTTTATTCAAAACTAGCATGAAATTGTCAATATGTAACAACTTTTTTTGTAAAGCTCTTTAGGATGTTAGTAAAATAATTTCAATACTATAGGTATTTGGAACACCTGGTGTGTCTTATGCGAGGAGACGTCTAGGTGAGGAATATAAGGAAGAGTGCATAGTGCCCACTGTGAAGCATGGTGGAGGCACCATAATGGTTTGGGCATCCATGGCCGCCGACTGTGTGGGCGAAATGTGCATCGGTGAGGGTCGAATGAACTCTTTGCCTTACATAAATGTACTAGAAACAACACTGCAAGCATCTTTTTCATGAATTTTTGGCGATACAAACATGGATGGGGTCAGTCTCTAAGAAGCCAATGGAACTTTTCACACATCTGCTGTGACTATAAAGTGGTTTAGTGAAAATGGTGCACATTTTTTGCATTCTCCTCCACAGTCTTCAGACCTCAACCCCAAACAGTTGTAGGCTTTTCTCAAAGGCAAGATCAGGAAGCATCCCATTACTTTAAAAACAACCTTAAAATGCATATTGCAAGAGAAATAGAAGAAGATACAGAGATAGGAATGTAGTAGGTTAGTGCGCTCTATGCCTGTAAGAATTAATGCCGTCATAAAGGCGAAAGGAGGACCAACCAAATATTGATAAGTTTCAATAAAAAATGATTATTTTGAATCTTTGCATTCTTATTTTATCTCATCTCATTAGTAGTTTAAAAACTCTGATGTGGGCAGCACATGACTTTCCTTATATTATGCAATGAATTTACTACTTTTACAGTAAAAACAAAATAGATTATTTTTATAGTAGTTATTTATATTCTTTCCAAGATATTGAATTTTTGTCAATGAGTCGTCATTGATTTAGCGTCATTTTTATCCATTTGGCGAATTTTTCGTTAATTTAGCAACACTTTAAAAGTCGCCAAGTTGGCGATATTTCACCAAATTCGTCACCAAAATCTCGCCAAGCGTTATGGACGAAGAAATAAGTTATTCTTACAGCAGATGAATGACTATTGGCGTTCAAATACGAAAGTATTACTCAATGTATCTTTTTTCATGAATGGAACGAGCTAGATCCACGAGAATGATGTCACCCAATTTATGGCATGGCATTGCGTATGAAAAGTGAACATGTTTCTCAATAGGAAATATTTTTTTTTAATTTTATATGACTTTTTGATAACTTTTTTGAAAAATGTGCAATATCTCGAGAACGGTTCATGTTAGCGTTCTAAAATTTATGTCAATCGTTTTCTAATGAAAAATTACATAAGAAATGTCTATTTGCGTACCTTTATTAGCGGTTTTGATTTTTTGACGATTTTTTCAAAATTTCACTCGAAAATTTAGGGTGGTTCTGAACTTTCTATTGCGTATAAATATATACCAAATATATACCAAATAATATAATAGTATAAATATATACCAAATTTCGTTCGAATCGGTGCATTCGTCCGTCAGTTATCGTCTCCACAGACTCACTGACACACACACACACACACACACACACACACACACACAAACACACACACAAACACACACAAGCACACACACACACACCATTTCAAAATTGTGTGATTCGTGATCAGGGATGCTTGAAACGTGCTCTCCCGTCGAAAACTCGAATTCGAATTTTCGACTCCGTCACAATACTTTCTTTATACATTATGTATATAAGGAAAGTAATAAATGGATTTCAGTAGAGTGCCTAATACTTTTGATCAAGGCTGTAGCAACTGTTTCAAAGACATTAAGACGCATTTTACTAACTAAAAAAACCAAGAAAGCTTCTGTTCAACTCATGAAGCTGGAAGGACTCCCAGGTTCATGGTTCAACTACTGCCTTTAAATTGTGCAACATTTACAAGCATGCTACTAAAAGTTTCAGGGGAATCACCTGTCCTCAATGAGGAGTACGGTTCCTGATAGTTATGATATATATATATATATATATGTATAACAAGAAAGATTAATCATGCATAAATCATGGATTATGAAACACTTTCCAACTTAAATGCAATGTTATTTAAACATCTCTAAAATGCGATACATTCAGTAGTGCTATTTTTTGAATTATCACAGTACTACAATAATTTATTTTACTTGGAAACTTAAGAGCTAACGGCCCTACCTAATTAATCAGTATTTTTTCACAGTTGTAGGACAGAGCCAACGACCCTACCGTGCTGTAAACACCGGTTCTCGTTAGATCACGGTTTTTGATGAAAACGTGAAGATTTAGATATAAAACAATCACAAAGAATTTGGGAATTGGATTAATCAATTAAATGTTTTCTCATATATCATCAAAATTCAATTATATAGTATTTAAGTAGCATAAAACAAAGTTATATGCTAATAATTAAATTTTATGCGAAAGAAGTAAGTGTTTTACACCCGTTCGGGTCCCGGCCACAGAAATAGCTACTCTAAGTTTTCGGGTCAGTCGTGTGGTCTAGGTTTTTCACACCCGTGGGGCTATGCCAACGGCCCTACCGTGCTGATAGCACCGGTTCTCGTTAGATCACCGAAGTCAAGCAGCATCGGGCGCGGTTAGTACTTGGGTGGGTGACCACTTGGGAACACTGCGCGGTGTTGGCACATTTCGGGCGCGGTAGCCCGGTGGTTTGCGCGCTAGGTTTGCACGCTGCCACAACTGCTGCCGTGTTCATGCGGAGTACGATCACGTTAAACATGTAGGTCCGTAAGTCTTTCCGAGAGGTTGGTGGTAGGGGAAGGAGGGTACGGTCCCTGTGAATGCCACCCCCACTGGGTTCCGGTATAAATTGGGGGGCACTTTCCGGCCGTCCAAACTGTTACCTTACACCTTTCTGGTAGGTCGGACGGTCTAGGTCTCAACAACAACTTGGAAACTTAAAACCATGGTGATAAAAGTACTTTCAAACTCCATGCTTAAAACTTCATCGAAAAAGTCAATGCTATAAAAACGTCTGCTTCTCTGTTTAAAATTAATGAATATTTCATTCATATCACTTTTATTCCAGACTCCGGAGCTAAATAATTTTGAATTAAAAAATTCAACAATTCTTATACAACACATCTTACAGTTTGATTTGTTTACATTCTGCATACGTTAAAATTAGGCTTCGTTGTAGAACTAATCAAAGTTTGATGGTCATTTAAACAAAAAAATATTGTAATTGCGTCGGCGCAGAATATAGATGCATAGAAAATAAGCAAAAATAAAGCGGTTTTAGGACGGATGCAACATAAAGTATACATTTAAAAGAACTTTAAAAATCATGATTTTTACACTGAGAAAGAAAGATGGATGCCAAATTTTATTTTGAAGTGGGTCATGTGATTTCTTCATTTAATATGGGTGTCATTATTATTATAATTTTTATTTTAAAAACTATCGAACGTATTTTGCTCAAATTTCTTTTATCTATTTTATGGAGTAATATGAATATTTCCTAAAATATTCAAAGCAATTTGTGAATTTTAAATTCGGTTAAAAAATGTTTGAAAACTTAGGTCCCATAAGGTTCAATGTATTTCACTTTTCAACCCGGGTTCAATCAAAAACTTGTAGGGTGATATTATTAATTTACATTCCCATATGTCCCACAGACCGTCCGAAAAACATACTGATATTTTGTTTTGATAAAGTTATTTTTACGTCAGTTATCGTGCGAACGGACAGACAGACAGAATGAACAAAGTCATAAACACTTTTCAACTATGTTGGGAAGTGTTAAAAATGCAAAAATGACACTTCGGCGGACCATAATTAGATGAATATTTCAGAAATGAAGTTGTAATTTTTATGAACGTCTGAAATTGCAGCTTTTCTGATAGTTTGTCGAAATTATCCACAAAATAGCTGAAAACGATGCTTAAAGATTTCGAAATGTTTTACTGTGTAGGGGTGGAGCAGTCCAGTGCTTAGTGTGCGGGGATAGTACTCGGACGGCTCTAGTTTCTGTCCAAACTGTCCCCCGTAATCTCGCGGAATATGGGCACGTTAAAAATGCGAGTCCGCAAGTCCTTTCGAGAGGTTGGTGGTAGAGAAAGGAGGGTACGGTCTCTGTGAATGCCGATCCCACTGGGATGCTGTCTAAATAGGGTGGCACTTCCCGGCTGTCCAAACTGATACCCTACACCTTCGGGTAGGTATCAGTTTGGACTGTAGTTGAGTAGGTCAGACTGTCTGGATCGAAGGAAAAGAACTAGCTCCTTTAGCGGTACTTTGGTATATTTAACTAGAACATATGTAGTATAATTTCTTTTCATTGTTGGTGATTTTCGGTGAGATTCTGGCAATCCCTGGTAAGATTTGGAAAACATTCCATTCTTTCATTCTTTCCGAGTCTTTTATCGCCCTGTTGCCAAGGTAAAAATCCTAACATTCCATTCTGTTAACTCTTTTCTGTGTCTTTGGTCGCCATTTTGTCGCCAAGGTCAAAATCGCCCTTTTGTCGCTGTTTGTGCAACAGTTGATCTATAGCAATTCAAACATATGCCTACGACTGCTTCGCGGGCTTAACTCGCTACTGTCACTCGCTAAAAACATCTCAGAATCCGGCCCCGCTGAGTTGTCAGAGGTCGCACGTAGCAATAGCTGCTTATACAATAGGTGTTCCGTGGCTTATAGAGCACAACATGAAAATCAGAAAGATTTTTAATTTTCTTAATTTTACCTCGGCGACAAAAGACAACAAAAGGATAACAAAATATGGCATCCATCTTTGTCAAAATCGTAATTTTTAAAGTTCTTTTTAATTCATATTTAGTGTTGTATCCATTCTAAAACCGCTTTATTTTGGCTTAAATTCTGTGCATCTACTTTACACATTGAAACAACGCAAATACAATATAGCTGTGTTTAAATGATCATCCAACTTTGAATATTTCTACAACGAAGCCTACTTTTCACTTATGGAAAATGTAAATACCAAAAGATGTAGAATGAGTTGTATAAGAATTGCTGCATTTCTTTAACGCAAAATTATTTGACTCATGGAGTCTGCAATATAGCTGATATGAATGAAACATTCATTGATTTACGCAGAGAAGCAAACGAATATTTTTCCGATGAAGTTTTAAGCATAGATTTAAATTACTTGTACATCCATGGTTTTAAGATTTTAAATAAAATAGATTATTATAGTATTGAGATGAATGAAAGGAATGGAAAACAGTTTATGAATGAAGTGCTGCTTTTATAGAAAGAACCAGGCGATTTAAATTTCGATGACATCATTTGAATAAAATTCATTTGTTTTCCATGAAGTTTTCAAATATAATAAATTCGAAAGTTTTATGAAATATTCAAATTATCCCATAAAATATATATATATAAAAAAAAATTATGGTATTGTGATAATTTCAAAAATATTACCGAGGAATGTATCGCATTTTAGAGATGTTTATATAACATGGCATTGAAGTTGGAAAGTGTTTCATAATCACTGCTTTATGCATGATTGATCTTTCTTGTTTATTATGTTGAGTTCCCCCTCTTCTGTCAGGACTTAACTAGGGCTACCTTAAAGGCGTCCGAGCGAAAAATTATGCCCAGTCGAATCATATATATATATATATATATATACAGGGTGTCCAACAACGGACTCATTAAATAACATGAAAACAAAGATCGATAGAAGAATGCAACAAACGATATGTTTATTGTATATTGTGAAAGCTGTAAGAATTTTTAAAGTTTAGAAATAGTTAGAAAAGCTGCTAATAGATGGCGCTGCATGCTGTACAGCTCGTATCAGTATGCATAAATAAACTCGTCCTCTGCAAGCAGTCTTTCCAAACACGTCACAATCTTTTCAAAATGTCCACAGCTGGCACCACAGAGGTGGCGCAAACGGGATTGGGGGGGGGGGGGGGGGTGATAAATATGGATTATAGGAATTGCACCTTAGGCTCCTATATATACGTCCTATACGGTTGCACCTCTGTGCTGCGTATAGTGTATATATATGGGAGCCTAAATATACTAGCTGGGATACATATATACTAGCTGGCACAACAGCAGCCATCTTAACTCCCAGTTCAAGCGATGACAGTACATGGAAAAAAGAAGGTTGCTTTCTCGTCCTCTTCTCTGGATCAGGAGAATATAAAAACGTTCTACACAACTTTCTTGAATGATTGTTATAATGTTTTGAAAGCCGAAGTACCAGCGGAATTGCGTATCCAACATCAGTCCTATGACATTCTTGCGTTATTGAAATAGCATAAACAGACGATAACTGACCGAATAAACTGGTTGGAGTCAAAATGGCGGTAGCGTCAGCCTGTATATTTAGTAGCCTTATGGTGCTATTACACGGAGCAATTCCTTCCAGCAATTTTTCAGCAACACCATACATTTCAATGGGAAGAAATCTTGCCTCCAAATTGCCGCAAATCGTTTGTACTCGGCAATAAAAATTGCTCAATTTCTGACCGGCGAACCAATCACAGCCGATAAAATTGGACGTCACTACGCTCCGCCTTTCCTTTTCTCATTTGCATTCAAGATGGCGATGGCGACTGTAATGCAAATACGTTGAATGAAGTTGAAGCAGCTCAATTACGTTAGAATCTGGAGATGGAAAAAATAATAAAACTTCTACCAAATTACAGACACCTGTGGGATATAAAATATCCAAATTATACGAAAAAACACGCTAAAGAATGCTTCCTGAAATCGGCAGCACTAAACAGGAAGGGCCTGTTAGAAAGGAGGGGCTTACAGTATCAATCTGGGCGGAATTTCTAAAGTCTGAAGATGTAAAAATAATAATAGAACTGTTACCAAATTAGACACCTGTGGCATATAAAAGATCCAAATTATACGAAAAAAAAAAACTCCACTAAATAATGCTTCTTGGAATGAACTCGGCAGTATTAGAAAGGAGGGGCGTTTTAGAAAGGCGGGGCCTAAAGTATCATTGCCGGGAGGAATTTCTAAAAACTGGAGATGGAAAAGTAATAATTGAACTTTTAACAAATTACAGACACCTTTAGGATATAAAAGATTCAAATTATACGAGAAATACACCAAAGAATGCTTTCTGAAATGAAATCGGCGAGATTAGAGGGAAGGGACCTGTTAAAGAGGAGGAGCCTAAAGTATGATTGACGGGCGGAATTGCAGAAGTACTCCGCAATAAAAATTGCCCGTGTAATAACACCAAGTTGAACCAGTTCAGCTCTAGCCAATGAGAAAACAATAAAGCGCAACATCATCCGCGGCCAAAAGTCATCAATCGTGCGGAAGTATCTCGTGTTAAAGAGAGGTAACGGAATAAATTTAAGATTTGTTTTGTTAAAAATATAACTTAAAATACTGAAAATAAAAATAATTTTACATGGACACAATTTAAATATGTAGTGTTGGGAGTTTTTGGTAGGGTATATACGTAATAAACTTTGATTATTCTTTTCGAAAAATATAAACAAACTGAATACTTTATATCTTTGAAGCTAGGCGATGTCATTTTTAATTAATTAAATTTTGAAACAGAGATTTTACTTAAATGCTTTCGGATAGTTTTCTAAAGGAGCAATCAACATAAAAACTTCATCATACACAAATAAACCATATTATATCTAGAGTTGCAATTGAAAACTTTGATGGGAAGAAACTAATTTACGCGTTTCTAATATGCTCCCTCTAATCCGGTACGTGGCGCAGTGTAAACCTTAATGATGGAACGCCATTTAGATAAATTTACTAAATCTGTGTCTTACTTTAAAAGTAAAGTCTTTTGAAATAAAATAAAAATAAAAATTGGAATTTCGAAAATTTTATTAAATATAGGCAAATTACATTAGTCACTAAATTATTAAAATGTTACTAGAACTAATATAGATTTCTTATTATCCTTTAATATTAAATGAATATGAATGAATTAACCCTTTTGTAACAAGTATTTCAACGTTCGGAGTGTTCTTACTTTTAAAATATTTGCAAATTAAATTACAATGTATTTTCATTTTTATATATAATTAGAATGTCACATAATTTAAATATTTTTTTTTACACATTTAACAAATCTCTCTCAATTTTCAATGCTTCAGCAATTTACAATTCCGAATGCAAAAAGTCTGATGGGGGCAGCACATGACTTTCCTTATATAATGCAATGAATTTACAACTTTTAGAGTAAAAAAAAAATAAGTTATTCTTCTAGTAGATATTTATATTCTTTCCAAGATATTGAATTTTCGTCAATGAGTCATCATTTTCATTGATTTAGTGTCATTTTTATCCATTTGGCGAGATTTTCGTTAATTTGGCAACATTTAAAAAAGTCGTTAAGTTGGCGGCATTCCGCCAAATTTGTCGCCAAATCTCGCCAAGCGTTATGGATGAAGGAATAAATTATTCTTTCAGCAGATAAATGACTATTAGCGTTCAAATGCAAAAGTATAACTCAAAATATCTTTTCTCATGAATGGAATGAGCTAGATCCAAGAGAATGATTTCACACTACTTATCGCATGGTATTACATATGAAATGTGAATATGTTCCTCAACAGTTAATATTTTTTTTAATTTATGGGATTTTTTAATAAATTTATTTGAAAAATGTTCAATATCTCGAGAACGGTTCATGCTAGCGTTCTAAAGTTTCTGTCAATTGCTTTCTAAGTAAATATTACATACGAAATGTCTATTTGAGTAACTTTATTAAAGATTTTGATTTTTTGATGATTTTTTCATAATTTCACTCGAAAATTTAGGAGGTTCTGAACATTCTATTGTGTTTAAAAGCAATAGGCTTCTAGTATTCACGGATTGTAATTTTTGTACCAAATTTTATTCTAATCGCTCCATTCGTTCGTGAGATATCGTCTCCACAGACTCCCTGACACAGACATATACTTACACAGACATCACCTCAAAAATGTTCAATTCGTGTTCAGGGATACTTGAAACGTGGTCTCCCGTCTCGAATTCGAATTTTCGTCCCTGTTACAATATTTTCCTTATACATTATACTATGCATATACGGAGAACGAAAATAATTTTGGGTCATATACTTTCTTTTACAATGCAGCAGGCAATGACTGAAAATTCCCGCTTTTTGGAAACTTTCAAAATTCCCATTTTTTTTTCTTTTAATTTTCTTCCCCAAAAACCTGGTTTATTCTCGGGTTTTATTCCGTCTTTGCAACTATAATTATATCCAACACCGTGTACTTATATTGTCACATGTGAAGCGAGTAAGAAATATTAAAAATATAATCAAAATAGCTTATATTCATATTTACACTCGTTACGTTAGAAAACTATTTTTATATTGCAGCAAACATGGAAGAAAGGAAATTCTAATTCAACATAATAAAACATTCTATACTATGTAAATCAAAATATGCGTTCTGGGAGCCAACAAGACAATTCTCCAATGAGTTAATTTTTTTTAAACCATCTAACACAAAAGAGAGTATCCAGCGGGCTAAAGTATTTTAAAATAGTTTCTTGTGTTGTTTGCCAGATTTAGATAAAAATATTGTAAATACAGAATATACAGCGCAACATGAAATACAAATTCCACAAGACATACATTTACAAATATTTCCGCTGGCATGATTAAATGGAAAGTTTTATACATAAGCTAAAAAGAAAGAAGCAGCAATATATACCTGGATTTTTTATTATCCGCAAATAGAAATTACATATGTATTCGTAACCCTAAGAAGCACGAAAGAGAGCGAAATTCGACGTCAAACTTAAACACTGGGTCCGTTTGTCGTCAGTCCGCGGGTACATATGCAAAAAAGTGGGACCTTTGTGTCACCTCCTAACTGTCAATCAACCTTCTATTTTAATTTTGTCACTGTAGCCCTATTGGGCAACAGGCTTCTTGATTATAGTTCAAGTTCATGTTAAGTTCAAGAAAAGACAATTACTCACTATATAATATATAATTCTCAAAATATTATTGGTAACTGTAAATCAATTTGAATTATTTGCACTCTTATAATCTGTTGGAAGATAGTTAAATACAAAACGGATAACATTCTAAGGGTACCCAAATATCTACTAATGTAAACTTAAATACAACCATGTCAATTATAAATAAAATATTATAAAATTTAGATTCAAAATGGCAAAAGTCAATAGTAAATCCACATAGAAAAGTTCTTTTAATTTCCCTAAACACTGACTCCGCTTGTAAGTGAACGGATAAATATGCAAAACAGTGATACCTGTGTTACATCCTTATCACAAAACTCCTAATTGGTAGTCAACCTTTTACTTCAATTTTATCACTGAAGCCCTATTGGGCAACAGGCTTCTTGATAATGGTTCAAGTTTATGTTCTAACAATAAATGGAAATTACTGATTATATAATATGTAACTGTCAAAATATTATTGGTAATTGTAGACAGTACACTAAAATATATCAATTTGAATTTTTTGCACTTTTATAGCCTGTAGGAAGATTGTTAAATACAAAACGGATAATATTCTAAGGATGCCTAAATATCTACTAATGTAAACTTAAATACAACCTTGTCAATTATAAATAAAATATTATAAAATTTAGATTCAAAATGGCAAAAGTCAATAGTAAATCCACATCGAAAAGTTCTTTTAATCTCCTTAAACACTGACATCGCTTGTCAATGAACGGATAAGTAGATGCAAAAAAAGTGGTACTTGTATGTTATCTCCTAATCTCAAAACTCCTAATTGGTAGTCAACCTACTACTATAATTTTATCACTGTAGCCCTATTGGGCAACAGGCTGCTTGATTTTGCTTCAAGTTTCTGTTCAATCGAAGAAAAGGAAATTACTCATTATATAATACATGACTTTCAAAATATTATTGGAAACTGTAGACAGTACACTAAAATATATTAATTTTATTTTTTTGCACTCTTATAGTCAGTAGGAAATAGTTACACACAAAACGGTTAACATTTTAAGGGTGCCTAAATATCTATTAATGTAAACTTACATAAAACTTTGTGAACTATAAATAAAATATTATAAAATTTAGATATAAAATGGCAAAATTATTGTCCATAGTAAATCCACACCAAAAAAGTTATTTTAATTTCCGTATTTTTACATGGTCATTTTCGCACATTCGGGTATTGATTTGGAATAAAAGCATTTGCTGAAAAATTTATCCCCATGCTTTACATATATTGCAAATAAAGATTATTACAATGCAAAAAGAGAATTCAGAATGGTAAAAGTGGGCGTATACATATGTAGGCGTGTCGATATACACAACTTATATACCAGCTCTTCAAAATATATTCTTGTAAATATTTTTCTAAATAATGTTTATTTTGTAATGTTTTTATATTTCTTATAAAATATTAAATTGTAAAATATTTTCATTAGGTTAGATTACATAATGTATATTAGATATTTTATTAGATCATGCTTGCTGCATGATTTCAAGGTCATTTAACTGTGTCTCAAAACTCACTGTGTGATCAAAAAGCTACGTCACATAAAAGGCAACTAGGTTAACATAAAATATCTCCAGAGGGGAGGTATGCCTAAAAGAAACACTGGAAGAAAGTGCATATGTGACCTTGTATTAGTCGAAGTATAGATGATGGAGGGTTTGGTCCAGCTTATTGAAGCCCTTATTTCTTTTCAAAATAAATTTTTAATTTATTTTATTGTATTAAAGACAGCGTTACTGTTATTTAGTGGGTGTAGTTAATATCTTAAAACCAAATTACTTTTGATAGGAAGTGAACCCTGCTGAAGTTCAGTTTTTACTGTGGCTAATTTTAAATAAATCGATATGTTTATTTTTTAATTTGTTGTAAATTTTACAAAATTAAATCACATAACATAAAACTTATCAAATCAACTTAATATTCCTTTATATCCAATTATTTTACGATGTATATTCAGTTCTGACAATTTCGTCTACTAATTTTATATCCGTTAATATTAGGGCATAATTTGGGCAATCAACCAGCCGTGTCTGGCGATTATCTAATTCTCTCATGGACGATAAGGCTATTGACATAAAGAAATTGTCTGTTGCTCTATAGTCGTTTTCTGGTACTACAAATTATTTCTACCAACGTTTTACTGATTCATTTATATTCCTGCAACAAAGGTTGTTGGAACCACAGAATACTATATTCAGAAGGCTCACTCCCATAGGATCCTATGGCAACATTTCTAACATGGGATGTCCCATAGACACTAGCGCTAGTCAGATGGACCAACTGAAGTGCGATGCGTCTGCCAGATTTGGCGCGTTATCGCTCGCTTGGCGATTTTTTTTAAAACGGGAGGGGAACAAAATGTTGAGGACTGTACTTTTATAATTTTTGAAACTATAGAAAGGATCAGGATTTAAAAATACATTAATCTGCAACATAAATATATTCATTAGTTTAAGAATATTTAAATAAACATAGTTATATATTTAATTCAAATAATCATAAAATAGATTAAAAAATACACACATTGCATTGTCTCACTATAAAACATAATGCACAAAAAATTACAAGCTAACATAATCAAAAGACTGAAATATTATATAATACTTTCAGTCTAAAAAGTATACTAGCGTGTTGATCGTTCTTAATTTATTCTGGGATACTGATAATAGACTTTTTTTTTTTAATATAAAAATATTCATATAGTAAATATCAAATTTACATAAATGCACTATCGAAGTTGTGGAACTCAATCATTAATTACCCGGGGGGGGGGGGGGGGGGGAATTTTTCACCATAAGGCACTTAATAAAAATTTTACATAAATATATACACATACTATATCACATTCAACTAAGAAAAAGCTATCCAAATATCAATTATTTCACATTTTATAAAAATACGGAAAATATTTAACTAATTATACCACTACCTCTTAAAATTTAGTCTAATCCGGCAGTAATAACAACACAGCACTAATTTCGTATGATGAACACATGTATACTTATATGAACACGTGTATACTTATGAACACGTGTATACTTATAATGAACACGTATGTAGGATGGTGATAACTAAAATTATTTCAATTTTAATAAACATAAATTACATACCCTGTAACGCAACCAGTTTTCTTTTATCAATCCATTTCTATAAAATGATCTAAACACTTAACAAATAATCCTTTTTCACGTTACGGTTACTCAAACCACGCTAGTCTGTTGTGCCAAGTTTTCGCCGAGCGAAATAGGGTTATAACATTGAAAATCGGCTTGGACTCAAACCAGATCATCGCCAAGGGCTCGAATCAAACCAGACCATCGCCAAGAGCGCGCCAACCCAATGTTTGGTCTATCTCTAATGGCCGCCGCGAAAACGAAACTATCCAGAGTGACAGGTCTGTATAGTAGTCTGTGGTTGGAACCTTGTACGTCAATATATTTCAAATTGTAATCTTCATTACTGTTTCTGCGATAATACTAGATATACGTAGTGTCGTACAAGACAGAGCACCAGGCGCGAAGCGCCTTTAATCTCCAGTTTCAATATGTGGTTCTTATCGTCAAACTGTGACATTAATTCAGTGATCCTAAATGGAGGTTCGAGGTTTTTATTTACTACTTTTTATTATTTATCCTAGCTCCTAGTGTGGCAGTTTGTTGCACATTT
This sequence comes from Amaurobius ferox, assembly GCA_951213105.1. Classification (NCBI taxonomy): domain Eukaryota; kingdom Metazoa; phylum Arthropoda; class Arachnida; order Araneae; family Amaurobiidae; genus Amaurobius; species Amaurobius ferox. Next base: position 65,542,907 of record OX578155.1, on the reverse strand, counting down.
AGAGTTTAAGCAGTTTGGGGGGTTGATGCAGATCTAAGGATTACCTAGCGTTTTGGCAGTTTAGTGTTTAGAATATTTTTTTTTTTTTTGTAAAATAATAGTCGCGAGTTTTATTTTAAAATCAGATGTTTGAGGTGGGATCATTTAATTCCGATTATCGATGTTTAGAACAGCGCGGGGTCTCTTACGAGATTTGGCCTTGCGATGATCATAGTCATGCAGATTGAATAACAGTTCGTTTGGAACGGATGGCAAATTTCTGTAAAATTTAAGCGCTAGCTTTTTAATTTGGGCTCTAACAGTTTTTATTTTGAAGTCATTCCTAATTACCGAGTTTCTTAAGTACCTGGGAGCTTTCCTGATAATCCGTAGGATTTTGTTTTGTTTTGTCTCTAGGAGGTCTATTGTAGTTTTACAGGCATATCCCCATACGGGTGCTGCATACAGCATTCCCGGGCGGATGACCGATTTATAAATTAGGAGTTTATTTTGATAACTTAGATTTCCGTTTCCTATCATTGGGTATAAGGCTCCTGTGGCCATATACGCTTTTTTGATTAAGTTCGTTACGTGCTGTTTCCAGGTTAGGTGGGAATCTATCGTTACACCTAGGTATTTAGTAGATTTTTCCGCTTTTAGGGCATGGTTGTTTATGTACAGAGGCGGCGGAGGTTTACGTTTTCTTGAGAAATAAATCCAATGACATTTATTGGGGTTTAATTTTATTCGCCATTTTTCCAGCCAAGTTTGGAGTATGTCTAAGTGTTGTTGTAGCTGTCTGTGCATTACTGAGACATAGGGGTGTTTTGCAAGTATCGCACTGTCGTCTGCATAGAGTGCCAGCTCTGTGTTTGGAGTCCTAGGGATGTCGTTCAGGTATATGTTAAAGAGTGTCGGGCCCAGGATAGAACCTTGCGGTACACTACTTTTAATGAGCTTGGGTGTAGATAAGTTACCTCCTACTCTGACTTGAAAGTGTCTGTTATTTAAGTATGAGATTAAAAGTTTGACAATAGCGTCAGGGACTTTTAAAGTGATCAATTTGTACGCTAATCCACAGTGCCATACTTTATCAAAGGCTTTTTGTATGTCCAGAAAAATCGCAGCTGTGGGTGTCTTGTTATTGAGACCAGAAGATATGTACTCTACCACTCTCAGCAATTGATGAGTGGTGGAGTGCTTTGGCCGAAATCCAAACTGCTCCGGAATGATAATGTCATTCTCACTAAGGTGCGTGTTCAGTCTCTTAAGAATAATTTTCTCAGTAATTTTACTAAGTGTCGGTAGCAAGCTAATTGGTCTATAGTTGGCTGGAATTGTGGCATCCTCACCAGGCTTATGGATTGCTATAATTATCGCTTCCTTCCATTCTTTGGGAAAATAGTTTAGTTTTAATATTTTATTTATTAAGATTGTCAAGTAACATATTACGTTTAAGGGTAGGTTTTTAACCGCAATATTTCTGATTTTGTCGTGCCCTGGGCTTTTACGGTTTTTGAGATTTTTAATGATTTCTACTATCTCCTGCGGGGTGGCTGGGCTAATCTCAGCCGTTACCGGGGAATTCCTGAAATTATTTAAAGTTTGTCTGACCATTCTTAGGGTGTCCTGACACATTAGATCGTGGTTTGGTTGAAATTGTTTTACATAATGGCTTGCGAGCGCCTCGGCTTTTTCCTCGTCTGAGTACGCGATTTTAGCACCATCTATTAGTGGCGGGAGCTTAATTTGAGGTTTCCTGAGTCTTTTTGCGAATTGCCAGAGCGATACGTCTTCTGGGCTAAGGGATTCGATTAGTTCTTTATACTGTTGCTGCTTTTCTGCGACAATTTTTTCCCTGACTTTGCACGTGAGTCTGTTAAGCTCCCTTTTAAGGGCGGGGTCTCTGTTAGCCTGCCATGTCTTACGTATTCTGTTTCTTTGCCTGACTAATTGTTTGACATGGTGGGAAAGTGTGGGCATTTTTGGAGACTCACGATGTGTTGTGGCAGAGGCAATTGCTCTCTTGATTTCTGTTGTGAGTGTGTGCGTGGCAGAGTCAATATCCGCCGTGCTCATTATGTTAGGTACTGCTAAGTGCGGCTCGAAGAGTGCTCTTTTGAATACTTCCCAGTTGACCCTCTCTTGTCCCAAAGAGGCTGGAAGAGGTGTGTTTAGGTCGAATGTCACCAGTACCGGCAGATGATCCGAGTCGAATTCATCCAAGGTACTAATAGTGTGAGCGTAATCTATGTTTCGCGTTAGGACAAAGTCTATAAATGAGCCGTTGGCGCCTGAGAAGCAGGTTGGTGTCGACGGTACAATAATGTTAGTGTTTGTCGTGTTCAGCAGTCTGTGTATCTGTGTACCGCGTGAATTGGCTCTCCTACAGCCCCACGCTCGGTGGTGCGCGTTGAAGTCGCCTGCGAGTATAGTGTTTGGATATCGCGCGAAAAGCAGTTCCAGTTGCGCAGCTACATCTACTCTACTCATATTTTTGACATATGTTGAGGTTAGGATAAACGGGCTAGTATTATTAATTTTAATTTTTATACTAGTATTTTCTATACCTTGAAGATTTATGTTGTTTAGTTCCTCGTGGGGAATATTTCTTTTAATGTATACTGCTGTTCCTCCATGGGACGTTCTAGCATTAGTATTTGAGCTAAGATTATGATAGCATATATAGTTGGCTATGTTTAGTTTTTTACTTTCTCTAACTTTAGTTTCCTGAATTAATAAGGCGTCTACGTCATTTTCATTTACATAGTTCCTAAGTTCATTTATTCTTGGAGATATGCCGTTCGCATTCCAAAATATTATTTTTAAGGATTCTTTTTGGGACCTAGCCATGACGGGTTTGATTCTCACTGTTATTTTTAAAGTCCGCGATTATTTTAAGGGCCTCAAAGACCATTACCATAGGATCGGTCTTTTTTTGTACTAACTCTGCGAACTGCATCAACAGATGTTTTATGTCGTCTAGATTGAACATGCTAATAAATCCTCTGATGAGGTTGATGATATCCTCCATCTTTTCAGCATCAGATTTATCAGTCGGTTCAGTCTCAGCTTCAATTTCCTCAGCCTCAACCGCGGTTTGCACTTTTTTGTGAGTGTCCTTTTAGAACTCGATAGTTTTTTGCTTTTTTTCACCCGTTTTAACTATGCGATAATACTAATGAAATTCTTTATTATATAATATAAAACTTTCAATACATTACCGGTACCTAAAAACAGTGAACATAAATATTTCAATTGTAAATTTTAGCATTCAATGTCCGTGAGTAGATAGCATATTTTTATCTGTTTTGTGTTTGACTAAAAGTTCTCCAAAAGTCTATCAATATAAGTTTATTTACGAACTTTCGAACTATAAATAGTATAAAATAGAATTTAGACTCATAATGTCAGAATTATTGTTGTTAATAGGAAAGCCAGCCACACTGAAAAGTTATTTTATTTCCGTATTTTCACATGGTCACTTTCGTACATTCCGAAATTAATTTGGAATGGAAGCATTTGCTTAAAAACTCACCCTCCTGTTTTATATGTATTGCACATAAAGACAATTTCAATGCCCCAGAAAAACTCAGAATGCTAAAATGGGCGTGGACACATATGAACGTGGTACGCAATTGTTTCACAAGACATTTATTCAAAATTAAATCTAGTAAAAATGATCTGAATAATGTTTATTTTGTATAATTGAACTATCGCTGTATATCAATTGAACTTAATTATGAGGATTTCCAATTTGCTTAATTTTTTATTTTAGGTAGGGCCGTTATAACTACAACAGCTTAGAATACATAGTCTGGCCTTCCTAAGACAGACGTGTGGAAAACCCAGGCCGTCCGACTCATCCAAAGGACTTGAGCAACTATTTGGACGGCCGGGAAGATAAGACAGACGTGTATAAAAACTGGTTCCAATAATTCAGGACATATCCCGTAAAAATAGGGAGCAAGAGAGCGTAGCCCCATCTATTGTCGCAAATGAAGCTATGAATTCGACTGCGCTTTTAGTTAAATTTTGATAGATCGTAATTTGATTTTTTGTAAATCGTTGTAGTACCGTTATTTGTGTAATTTTTCACTTGTTTTTATCTGATTAATTTATTACTCAGATTAATTTATAATATAGCTGTTTATATTGTCAGAAAATTTAAAGGCAAAATTAGGTGTGCTGAAACACAAATGAATGTGAAACACAAATGTGAAACACAATGTGAAACACAAATAGGAGATCAGAGAAAGTCTCTGACAAATGAAGTTTCATTATCCACAAAAGCATTTGATGATAGACATCTTATGTCATGATATGTCATCTTTGATGATATTATGTCATCTTTGATGATAGACATCTTATCTCAGAATGCGAAAATAGGCGTGGCCATGTACACAATTGTTTCACAATCCATTTATTCTAAATTAAATCTAGTAAAATTATCTGAATAATGTTTATTTTGTATAATTGAACCATGGCGGTATATCAATTTAACTTAATTATCAGGATTTCCAATTTCCTTAATTTTTTATAGTAGGCAGGGCCGTTATAACTACAACAGCTTAGAATACTTAGTCCGTCATTCCTAAGAGAGATGTGTATAAGAACTGGTTCCAATAATTTAGGACACATTCCGTAAAAATAGGGAGCAAGAGAGCGTAGCGCCATCTGTTGTCGAAAATGAAGTTTTCGATTAGACTGTGCTCTTAGTTAAATTTTGCTAGATGGCAATTTGACTTTTTTATTAATCGTTGTAGTATCGTTATTTGTGCAATTTCTCGATTGTTTTGATCTGATTAATTCATTACTCAGATTAATTAATTATATAGCTGTTTATATTGTCAGAAAATTTAAAGGCAAAATTAGGTGTGCTGAATGTGAAACACAAATAGGAGATCAGAGAAAGTCTCTGACAAATGAAGTTTCATTATCCACAAAAGCATTTGATGATAGACATCTTATGTCATGATATGTCATCTTTGATGATATTATGTCATCTTTGATGATAGACATCTTATCTCAGAATGCTAAAATGGGCGTGGCCATGTACACAATTGTTTCACAATCCATTTATTCCAAATTAAATCTAGTAAAATTATCTGAATAATGTTTATTTTGTATAATTGAACCATGGCGGTATATCAATTTAACTTAATTATCAGGATTTCCAATTTCCTTAATTTTTTATAGTAGGCAGGGCCGTTATAACTACAACAGCTTAGAATACTTAGTCTGTCATTCCTAAGAGAGATGTGTATAAGAACTAGTTCCAATAATTTAGGACACATTCCGTAAAAATAGGGAGCAAGGGAGCGTAGCGCCATCTGTTGTCGAAAATGAAGTTTTCGATTAGACTGTGCTCTTAGTTAAATTTTGCTAGATGGCAATTTGACTTTTTTATTAATCGTTGTAGTATCGTTATTTGTGCAATTTCTCGATTGTTTTGATCTGATTAATTCATTACTCAGATTAATTAATTATATAGCTGTTTATATTGTCAGAAAATTTAAAGGCAAAATTAGGTGTGCTGAATGTGAAACACAAATAGGAGATCAGAGAAAGTCTCTGACAAATGAAGTTTCATTATCCACAAAAGCATTTGATGATAGACATCTTATGTCATGATATGTCATCTTTGATGATATTATGTCATCTTTGATGATAGACATCTTATCTCAGAATGCTAAACTGGGCGTGGCCATGTACACAATTGTTTCACAATCCATTTATTCCAAATTAAATCTAGTAAAATTATCTGAATAATGTTTATTTTGTATAATTGAACCATGGCGGTATATCAATTTAACTTAATTATCAGGATTTCCAATTTCCTTAATTTTTTATAGTAGGCAGGGCCGTTATAACTACAACAGCTTAGAATACTTAGTCTGTCATTCCTAAGAGAGATGTGTATAAGAACTAGTTCCAATAATTTAGGACACATTCCGTAAAAATAGGGAGCAAGAGAGCGTAGCGCCATCTGTTGTCGAAAATGAAGTTTTCGATTAGACTGTGCTCTTAGTTAAATTTTGCTAGATGGCAATTTGACTTTTTTATTAATCGTTGTAGTATCGTTATTTGTGCAATTTCTCGATTGTTTTGATCTGATTAATTCATTACTCAGATTAATTAATTATATAGCTGTTTATATTGTCAGAAAATTTAAAGGCAAAATTAGGTGTGCTGAATGTGAAACACAAATAGGAGATCAGAGAAAGTCTCTGACAAATGAAGTTTCATTATCCACAAAAGCATTTGATGATAGACATCTTATGTCATGATATGTCATCTTTGATGATATTATGTCATCTTTGATGATAGACATCTTATCTCAGAATGCTAAACTGGGCGTGGCCATGTACACAATTGTTTCACAATCCATTTATTCCAAATTAAATCTAGTAAAATTATCTGAATAATGTTTATTTTGTATAATTGAACCATGGCGGTATATCAATTTAACTTAATTATCAGGATTTCCAATTTCCTTAATTTTTTATAGTAGGCAGGGCCGTTATAACTACAACAGCTTAGAATACTTAGTCTGTCATTCCTAAGAGAGATGTGTATAAGAACTAGTTCCAATAATTTAGGACACATTCCGTAAAAATAGGGAGCAAGAGAGCGTAGCGCCATCTGTTGTCGAAAATGAAGTTTTCGATTAGACTGTGCTCTTAGTTAAATTTTGCTAGATGGCAATTTGACTTTTTTATTAATCGTTGTAGTATCGTTATTTGTGCAATTTCTCGATTGTTTTGATCTGATTAATTCATTACTCAGATTAATTAATTATATAGCTGTTTATATTGTCAGAAAATTTAAAGGCAAAATTAGGTGTGCTGAATGTGAAACACAAATAGGAGATCAGAGAAAGTCTCTGACAAATGAAGTTTCATTATCCACAAAAGCATTTGATGATAGACATCTTATATATCCCTCAATAAATCTACTTAATTATATTTAAAACTTAGAGTACAAATTCACAACGTGTTTCTCTATAAATTTACTTCACAGAGATAGTATAAGTGACTTATGTAACACTTTGTCAAGCTCCACATTAAGCTTCATAGGAAGTGAATGGCACAAAGTCGAACTGATAAAGACATTGAGATATTACTGGATAACCAGACTTCATTTTCATGTTAAGGGTATCAACAGAGACAAGTGTACTAAAAGAAACTAAGTAAAAGGTTTAAAGATGAGTGAATATAAATAATGCATTTCAATAAATGAAATGCACATAAAATATTAAAATAATAATGACACTTTTTCGTTATTAAAGTATTTTCTATTTTTAAATTTAGTTTTTGTCTCCTTTAAAGTAGATAATATTCTTTAAACATTTATTTTTCTGTAAGGATGTGTATATTTATACATATTTAAAGAGAACTGTGTACTGTTGTTACTTTAGTGTTGTTGTTTTTATTAGATATTGCATGATATTCAACTTTTTATGTTATATACAGTAAGAAATAATACCTAATCTGTAAATATTTTTCTTAAATTTATACATATCATTTTGTTCAAATGGTACAAATTTATTGCTGAAATCATAAAATTAATTAATGAAATTTGTATTTTAACAAGAAGAATAAATGTATTTAAAATTGTCAATATGATGTCAAATTGATTGATGCAATATTGATTGAATAAATGAATATAGTTATGATAGGCTGAATATGGCTGATGCAGCGTGTAAATTGCTGTATTTTCTGCAGCGTGTATTTTCTTTACATTTAAAAACTAGAAATAAAAATCTCAATATTGATCAATTGGACTGATGCATAAGTTACATTTAAATTAATAAATAAAAACATTGTAATGAAAAGATAATCAAGATAGAATATTCTTATCTTAATAGTGACATAAAGATATAAGGCATATATATGTCTTTAAAGATTTACAGTAATATGTTATAAAACGAGCTGTCAGGTAAGTTTTCTTATTTATTTAGTTATATACTAAAATTCATTTGACTATATTTTTCTTCAAGCACACCTTACAAACTGATTTATTGACAAATGAGTTATTGACAAATGAGTTTTATGACAAATGAGAATTTATTGACAAATGAGTTGTTTTATCTGAGTCTTTTTTTTTTATTTTATTTTTTTTTTTTTGTATAAAAGAAAGTTTATATGCATTTCTGTCTGCAAATGCGTTATTTAAAACAAACTTTGTAAATTTACATTTGTTTCGTACCCCTAATCAAGTTGTAAAATGAATTTGTTTGATTTTATACTTATTTTATATAATTATAAAAATAAACGTTCGCTTACAAAATAATAATAAAATGTTTTACAAAATAATACTGAATTCAACGCATTAGACAGATGAAAAAGCAAGAAACAAATTAAAAAAATATATATTTTGCATTAATATCTCCTCATTAGCTGTAAAAGGAATTGTTCCTGTGAAAAAATATTTCTCCTGATATCCTATTTTGATGTCAAAATATTTTTTAAACAGTTCGTTTATTTAAATTTTTAATTTAAGATGACGTATTTATTGCGCAGAAAGGTATAGGTTAAGTGTTGCATTTAAATCTGACCCTTTTATTACAGTGTCTAGAACTAGCCACTGTACTTTTATGCTGGTCAGATTTAACTGCAGCGCCATCTGCTGCATTTGCTGAACATTTCTCTTGAAAATTTTCTTTGATTGCGACACTAGGTATATCAGACACTATAGTTGTAATCAAAGATCGAGATAATGCCTCTATACGCGTATTTCAAGCTATAAAATAAGCAAATAAGTTTTATAAATTAAGTAATACGTATTTTTTTGCATCGGTTTTGTAAACAAAAAAGAAAAAAAATGGTTTTTAGAATCGCAAATTAAACAGATTTGGGTTGAATGTAAATTTCATTTTGAAAAAACTGCTTCTTTATGGAAAAGCAAAACGCGAAGAAGCGTGGAATTTTAAAAGGAAAGGATAAAAATTATTTTACTTAACCCTTTCGGGACGGCGGCATTCCGAAACCGCCGTGGCCCAAAAGATGGAGCGCTTTGTTTCCGAACTTTTCCCAAAAGACGGCTAATTTTTTGCGCTAAGCCTAACTCTCGAAAAAAATTCACTAAAAATCACCCGTTCAACACAGCATTCTACTTTTTTCAGGAAGAAAGGAAATACTTATTTTCTATTTGATGTATATTTTTTATATAAATTTTCTTTTATCAAAATATTAAAAATTTAATGTATATATGTTTTAGGTACAGATGGATTATTCTTTGGCATGTCCTTCCGATTTTTAAAACTGTACCACATATATGCGTATTCTTAGACAACAAATACTTTGCAAGTACAGGAGAGGTAAAAAATATATCCAAATACAAAGTATATCCTTTTCCTGAAAGTTCATTTAGAAATGTTTTCACAACGCGTTCTCCATACCTACCATCAGAGCTTGATAATTCCGTGTCCTTTTCAGTATACACAAGGAAATTCCATTTATAGCCTGATTCCGATTCTGGCAATTTATATATTTTTATTCCATATCTGGACCTTTTAGAGGGGATATATTGACGAAATCCCAGCCTTCCCTTCCATGAGAACAAAGATTCATCAATGAACACATTTCTTCTAGGAGTGTATAAAGATTTAAATTTTGAAACTAATGCATCTAACACGGGTTGCAATTTATCTAGTTTTTGGGCATTACTATCAAGAGTAAAATGAAGGTAACGTAATATACCTATAAATCGATCGCGACTCATAACTGAATTAAGAAAAGGAGTATTGATAATTGGATTCTTAGAAAAATACATTTTAAGATTTGGTTTTCTGACAATGCTCGTCAAAATAACTAATGCGAGAAACACATTAAATTCGTTTCCTGTCACAGGTGAAAATACATTTCAGTTCCTGTCACAGGTGTAAATACATTTCCTGTCACAGGTGTAAATACATTTAGGTGGAGTCTTCGATGTGGAAGGAGAGAGGAGATTTTTCTCCCATTTTGTCTTTGCAAACTCATTAGTTGCTTTTACGAAAAATTCTACTAGTTCATCATCAAAAATATGCTAAAAAAATTAAGTTCCTTATCTAAATTAGGCGGCATGATATTGTGATTTATTCCAGGTATGTTAAAAAACTCCAAAGAATTCAGATCTTTCAAATCACATGTTCAAACATCATTCGAAAAAACAGCAACTGAAGCTGGCGGCGTTGTAATAATAGTACGCTCAGAATCTGAAGAATCAATTGCATTTTCAGATTCATCATCAGAAATACCACTGTTCCACGAATTTTCCCTATCTGCTTTGCTTTCATTACTGTCTGGTTCGTTTACCATACGCGTATATTCTTCCACAGAAAGAAAAAGTCTCAAACCTCCCATATTTTTATCCGCAATAGCCTAATCATTTCACTGTCGCACATTCCTTTAACTCCCCCTCCCCCCCAAAAAAATTACTCTCTTATATTCCTGTAATTCACCAACGAAATCATTAAAAGCTAAAATCAAAAGGAAACCCGGAACTCAATTATAAAATTGTTGATGCTGCGAGAAGTGCTCTGTCTATTTACTTTACGGAACCATATGTTTCAACACTCCAAATGGAGAAATAATTTATTGGATTCTGCTTGTGTCAAGGTCAAACATCTATAAAATACATTTAAGTTGCTTCCACGGGCATTTAACGCCATCTAGTGGACAAATAAATTCAAATGAAAACGTTCCACGTAGAAACACCTATACGTGCCACTCGGCGTTTAGGGTAAAGTTCTCTCCGGCACCAGTGAGTGCCGAACGTCCTTGAATGCAAGCTCGCAGCTGGCACGCGGGCGTGCCAACCATCGCGAAAGGGTTAATAGGTTTTTAATTTTATTTTCCCCTTATTTGTTTACTACCATATGGAGAAACTAAGCCAAGGGTAAGGTAAATATTTTGACATTTCCTCATGGATTGCATAATTAGTTATTTTTATGGAAAAAACATTGTTAATTATACTATGACGAATTTATAATTCAAGATTGCTGCTCTACTTGAAAAATTGACATGAAATTAAAAAAAAAATGTGATCCTAAAAGCCCAAAATTTAGTAAACTTTTTAAAACTCTTTTCGTAAGTTTATAAGGTATATTAATTGTGCTATCAGATATACAATGTATTTCGTTTTTTAACACAAATAAAGAGTATAGTACATTTTTTAAATCTTAATTTTTTTTTCAACGTAGAAAAGTCAGAAATTTATATTCTGTTGCGCGATCACCCTGTAATTTTTTTTTATACAAGATACAATAGATTTAATAAATACCTGTAAATTTGAGGGTAATTGTACATTTGTTAAAAATTACTCCTCTGGAAAGCAAAACACCTTCAAATCAAGTGAGGGAGTATTTTTACTCTTCTTGAATAATTCTAGCTCTATCTCTGGTTGTAACCCTTGCTTCTATGCAAAAGTAAAGTACAAGGCCACTTTCATTAGATGGAATACAGGGTCTTTCAAAAGTCCTTATAAACTTTAAAAATTCATTAAAACTCGAAAATCATCGCATTGAAATACGGTTTGTACCATAAGTGTTGTCACGACGGGGGGTTTCTTTTGACGTGAAAAAATTTTGTAGCTTAAAAAATCACCTATAGGTGGCGCTGAACGCATTGGAAAGACAAAGAAAATAACTTACTGTACGTTCGGTACCTTTATTATAGCATCATGTGTTCCACATGTCCTCCTACACAAGGTATAGCACATTTCAGGCGAGTGAAAATACCCGTCTGAAATGTGCTGCAGAATGCAGAATGCAGCATGTGTGGATGGATGAAACTCACTTCACAACGAATGGAATCTTTTAGTTTCGACAATGTGGAAGGGCCTGATTGATAAACTCGTGGCTTTAAATACCTCCACAACCAAAAATCAACTGGTGTTAAATCTGGAGGCCATGGGATCTTGCAGTGCCTACTGATAAGTCTGTCTTCCCTGAAGGTGTCAATTAGAAATTTCTTTACTGGATTTGCGAAGTGAGATAGTGCTCCATCCTGCATAAATGTTACAGTAGATATCACATTTCGTTCTCGCAAAGACGGCACGACTTGCTCATGCAGAAGAGTCAAATAACGCTGTGCGTTTACTGTGCAAGTTTTCCAAACAGTACTTGAGCTAAACTCCTCGAAGGAAAAGGGTTCCAGAATGTAGGAACCAGTGAAGACACACCAAACTGTCACTCGTGGTGAATGAAGTGGCTGCTCTATGTATTCACGTGGATTAGAAGTCGTCCATATACGACAGTTGTGTGTGTTCACATTTCTATGCAGTGAAAAGGGGGCTTCGTCTATCCATAACACATTAAATAACGACTGTGGTTCTTGTTCGATTTTTGACATAGCCCATTTGGCAAACGTTTTTCGCTGTGCGGTATCTACCGATAAAAGCTGATGGAGTGATTGTAATTTTTAAGGATACAGATGTAAGATACCACAAAGGATACGCCATACCGAGGATACAGGAATATCCAATCGCCTTGCAGCTTCAGAAGCGCTGCTAGTCCTAGTCGCTGTTTCAGTTGCTAGGTTTTCAATTTCAGATGCCACAGCACTGGCACGGGAGTCCGTTAACGATGGTTTTCCTCTTCGTAGACGATCCTCCAACATCCAGTTTCTTCAAATCGTGTGACAAGCTTCAGTAAACCAGAACAGGTGATAGGACCTTTTCCTTTCTTTAGATTTTTCCTAAATAGGAATTTTCGCCAATCATCTGATGCTGATTCTCCGCTCACGTAATACAGCTTAACTAACAAGGATTTCTCGATCAAAGTTAACATTCTCACAAAAACTTCTTCATTGAACCTTTTACTCATAAATCAAATGAAGAATCTACAGAGCACTACAGATCTTTTATAAAAGCCTCATTTACATACGTCTGGAAGCACGGGTAATTCGGATAAGCGCCATCTATAGGTGTTTTTTAAACTATAAAAATTTTTCACATCAAGCCCCCCCCCCCCCCTATCCTGCCAATAATTATGGTGCAAACCGTATCTCAATGCGATGATTTTTCGATTTTATTGAATTTTTAAAGTTTATACGGACTTTTGAAAGACCCTGAATATATATATATATATATATATATATATATATATATATATGATAACGTACATGGTTTCAGAAATGCTTTTCATATTCATTTTATTCCTTTTATATTCAATAGATTCCATTTATTCAATATCCAAACTTCTTGCATAGCTCATCGTGCTACACTAGGCTTCTGATTTGCATTTTTTACCTTTACCTTCAGTTTACAAGCAATATTCTTTGGTATTTCTCGGGTATATATATTACAAGTAATCATACAAATCTTCTATTATATATATATATATATATATATATATATACGTTTATTACCCTCCAAAAATTAAGCTACATCCCGGGGTCTTCGCGATCTTGTGTTCCGTTTTCCCTTTTCTTCCAGCCCACAGTGCACAATCGACTTGTTTCAGAGCACCTGTGACGTCGAGAGATTTGGTCCGTAAAGCACATGGCGAAAACCTCATGGTAAAATCTTGTCTTTTAGATTGCATTTGTGTATACTGCTTAGATTTTGCTGATTTGTGTATTGTTTCAGCAGCGCAGCGTGATATTTCTGACTGGGGAGGCTGAGCGTTTGGCGTTTAAACTTGGAAAAAGTTTTGTATTATAAGTGAAATTCATATTGGAATTCACACCTTGAATACACTTTATTTCCTTGGTGAGTAAAACAAAATAATTTAACATGAAAAGTGCTAAGAGTGAATGAAATGCATGATATTTTAAAATATATTACTTATATAAGATAAATACGAGCAAAATATATCATTTTAAATGTTTCCTTTATTCTAAATTAGTTGAACTTTTACAACCAATTTATTAAATAAAGTCATTGTCACTCCCCCTTGGAAAACGTTCTACAGGCATCTATGTATGAAAGAGTGCACTAAAAGTTGGTCAGAAATCTGGAACATAAGTTTAGTTGAAAATCAGTTTCGTTAACAATGTCCTTAAATGATATTGTAAATTAATTATTTACAAATGCTGTACTAGGAAAACTTTAAAATATCTTATAATTACAATATGTTAAGAATTCCTGAGACAATTAGCAACCACATTTTTTTTTTATCTAGAAGAGATCCCTGAAGAAGAGAATTTTATCCAGAAGAGATCAGTATCCAGTATAAACAAACATATTGTATATAATTGTTTATCAATTTTATCTTGGCTGTCTTTTAAGTTTTGTTTTCTGATTTTGGCAGATATTCCTCCAGCATAGGCATTAAATATTGTAAGCTTTCGGGTCGGTGCCTATAGGTAGTTATTCTGTTAATCTGCTTCACACTGGGAGCTGGAGACAGAATGCTCAGGATTTCAGACATAAAGCTGTGGTTGTAAAATGTAGATCTACGTACCCCGCCTTCAAGGATAGCTCATTCAATTTTTCTTTTTTTCTGTTTAATACTAGCACTTCTACAAACCATCTCCCGCCTCCCACTCCTAACTGCAGTCGTGAAGAGTGCTGATTCCTGGCTTCGCCACTGATCGCCGACCACTCCAACACTTTTCGTGATCCTGACTATGCCTGTGGCGTAGACTACTATGTCTAACATTTTTTGTAATAAATAGTTTATGATAGCATTTTTCTGTTGAAAATATAATTGGAGTAAATAAGTTCATATTGTTATAATCAACTTTACTACACATTCTTTATTTTCCCCTATCGACTAAACGTGCACATTAATTTTCCCATGACCTATCTCTAACCTCTTGCCCTCTATTTGGACGACGTGTTCCAAGCCACGCCCAAAGGAGTGGGACCTTTGAGCAACATTACTTTTTTAGCCTTTATAGCCTTTATATTCACTATAACCCAGCGGTTAGGGTGTGGGTACTCGTACAACCGAGTTCGATACCCGTCTCTGTCGAAACTGTCTCTGTCTTCACAAGGAGTACCGGATCGCAAAATATGTGGGTCCTTAACTCCTTTTGAGATGTTGGTGGCAGGGGAAGGGGGATACGGTCCTTATATGGATGTCTCCCCCATAGGATTCCAGTCTAAATGATGTGGCACTTCCTGGCCGTCCAAACAGATACCTTATATTTTCGGTTAGATCGGACAGTCTGGGTTGAAGAAGCTACGCCTATAGGGATGAGACAGCCCCGTGGTTAGCGCGCGGAGATTGCACTCGGATCACCCGATTTCGATTCCCGCCTATGCTCAAACTGTCCCGGTGTGTACGGGTACGTAAAGTATATGGGTCCGGAAGTCCTCCTGAGAGGCTGGTGGTAGGAGAAGAAGAGTACGGTCAATGTGGTTACCATCCCCACTGGGTTGCGGTCTATATACTGTGGCACTTTCTTGCCATCAAAACATATTCCTTACAGCTTCGGGTAGGTCAGAAGATCTGGTTCGATGAAGAAGCTACGTCTGTAGAGGGGTGGCACAGCCCAGTAGTTAGCGCTTGGTGATTGCACTCAGACAACCCAAGTGCTATTCCCGATTCTACCGAAACGGTCTCCGTGTTCACACGGTGTACGGGCACGTTAAATATGTTGGTCCGCAAGTCCTTCCGAGAGGTTGGTAACAAGGGATAAGGATACCGTTCCTATGGATGCCTCCCCCATTGGGTTCCAGCCTAAATTGTATGGCACTTTTCTGCAGTCCAAACATATACCTTACACCTTCGGGCAGGTCAGACGGCCAATGTCTAAGATGGAGGAGCAACGGCAATGGTGTCAAGTGAGTACAT
Source organism: Amaurobius ferox (assembly GCA_951213105.1). Lineage (NCBI taxonomy): Eukaryota > Metazoa > Arthropoda > Arachnida > Araneae > Amaurobiidae > Amaurobius > Amaurobius ferox. The sequence goes on along the minus strand of OX578155.1, from coordinate 65,527,198 downwards.
GGTTCTACCTCATTTTGAAATAAATTGGTTTTGCGAAAATTTGATTCGAATTTTGCAAAATGGAGTTGCATGACGTAAAAACTAATTAAATTAACATATTATCTTTACTTTATTATGAATATCCCAATCTGACGATGTTCTAATTACTCCGTTAAAACGGATATTTGTTGAATTTCTCAATTGTTTTATCTGCTACTGTTAAAATCTTATAGTCGATGTATTATACTCTATTAGTTTTTTGCCTTGTTATTATAGTTCATATGTTATATTTATAATTTGTTTTGAAATGTGTTGCATTTTTAAACAAACAGTAGTTATCATCATGAAAAATAATGTTGGTAATGTGCAATCGAAAAGTCGTAAACGACAAAGTAAATGTTTTACGCCAGGATGTACTACTGGCAACATCTGCAGTTGAACCTCCCTGAACGGATACTCCCCGTTAATGGACAATTTCTCGTTCCCCTGTCAATTGAAATAAGGCATTAATGTATTTCAACTCCCGATAGCGGACAGTTTTCCGACAAATGTTTGTAAAAAGAAATCTTTCGAACACGTGGTTTGTAAAATTAGGGTTGTTCCAATTCCTGCTGTGAACCCTCCTGTAATGAATAGAACTGATAGCAGCAGAGTGCACATACACCTCAGACAGAAGAGGATTTCCCCAGGGCCAATTCATCACTTGCTGCTCTTATCTCTCTATTGATTCTTTTTCATGAGACTGTGATACTGCTAGTAGCTTGTTTTCAGAATGTAATGTTAGTTTATCTTGCGTTACTGAAGACGTGTTCATTTTTGTTCATTGGGTAAGTCTGTTTCTTTAGAATTATGGTCTAGGTCACGCTTTTTAAGTCCGTAATCGAGGTGGACAACGCGACGTTTTTAGCCAACGGAGATTTTAATTCCTCTTTTAACTATACCTGAGGCTAGAGATTGGTTCAATATTGTATCATGGCATCTAAACTTCAAAGATTAACGTTAAAAGAAAAAATTGAAGCAATCGACGCTGCAGTAAAAGATAAAGTCAGTTTGCGAACACTTTCATCAGAACTATTTGGAGTTGGAAAGACACAGATTGGAGAATTACTTAACAAGAAATCATACTTAATCATACTTAAACATTGATCATGAAACATTTTCCAACTTGAATGCAATTTTATTTAAACATCGCTAAAATGCAATACATTCCTCGGTAATATTTTAAAACTTATCTCAATACTACATTCAATTATTATATTGAAAACTTAAACCTTCATCGAAAAAAATAAACTTCATTCAAACGACGGCATTGAAATATTAATTGCCTGGTTTAAACATCTTTAAAATGTGATACATTAATCGATATTATTTTTAAAATTATCATAATACTATAATAATTTATTATATTTGAAAACTGCATCGAAAACAACTGAAATTCATTCAAATGATATCATAGAAAAAATAACACGCCTGGCTCTCTCTATAAAAGCAGCATTTCATTCATAAACATTTTCCCATACATGTCATTCATCACAGTACTAAAATAATCTATTTTATTTAAAGACTTAAGACCATGGAGCTACAAGTAATTAAATTCTATGCTTAAAACTTCATCGAAAAAAATCGTCCTTCTCTCTATAAAATCAATGAATATTTCATTCATATCAGCTATGCAGACTCCATGAGCTAAATAATTTTGCGTTAACGAAATGCAGCAATTCTTATACAACTCATTCTACATATTTTGCTGTTTACATTTTACATAAGTGAAAAATAGTCGCTGCAGTCGCTGTAGCTTCGTTGTAGAAATAATCAAATTTGGATGATCATTTAAACTGAAATAAATTGTAATTGCGTTGTTTCAGTATGTAGATGCTCAGAATTTAAGCAATATTAAAGCGGTTTTAGGACGGATGCAACACTCAATATGAATGAAAAATAACTTTAAAAATCACGATTTTGAGACAAGATGCATGCCATATTTCATTTTGAAGTGGGTCACGTGATCTTTTCATATCACGGTCACGTGATGGCTTCATATAAGAGGCAGAAGGCCCAGACCACACAGCCAACCCTTGGGTTCACGACAATTCAATGTGTGGTCGGAATTCATATAAGAGGTGTAATTCTTATTTTAATTTTAATTTAAAAACTACTGAATATATTTTGCTAAAATTTTTTTATATATTTTATGGAATAATTTGAATTTTACCTAAAATTTTCGAAGCAATTTGTGAATTTTAAATTCGCTTAAAATACGTTTGAAAATTAGTTCCTATACGGTTCAATGTATTTCATTTTTTCAACCCGGGTTCAATCCAAAACTAATTGGGTGATATTATTCATTTATATTCCCATAGGTCCCACAGACTGTCTGAACAACATACTAAAATTTCATTTTGAATAAAGCATTTTTATGGCAGTTAATGTGCTAACGGACAGACAGACAGAAAGAACAAAGTCATAAACACTTTTCAACTTTGTTGTAAAGTGTTAAAAACAAGAAAGAAATAAGAAATCTTTGGATCTGCAACAGCAACGAAAATGCAAAAACAACGAAACTGATGAAGTTAAACAATATTGATTCAATTGTCTTCGATTGGTTTTGTGCTGTACTTGCAAAAAATATTCTAGTCAGCAGATCTTTGTTGCAGGAAATAGCTAAAGAAGTCGCCGAATCATTAGGAAAAACAGACTTCAAAGCTTCGAATAGCTCGCTCGAAAAATTTCGAGTTAGACATAATGTGTCATTTAAATCAATTTGTGGTGAAGCTAAATCAGTGTACCTTGAAGTGGTGACAAGCTGGATTGAAAGACTGGAACGCTTGCATGCAAATTTTCAATCCAAGGATATTTACAATTTGGATGAACCTGGTCTATTATTCAGAGTTTTGCCAAACAAAACAATGTGTTTAAAAAGAGATAAATGTGGTGAAGGCAAGGTTTCAAAAGAAAGATTGGCAGTTATGTTGTGTTGCAATATGGGCGGTGAATTTGCAACACCGCTTGTTATAGGGAAATCAAAGAAACCAAGGTACTTTAAGAATATGGATCCTAGTAAGTGGGAATCCAACAAGTTTGTCTGGATGACGTCTGAAATTATGGCAAAAGGGCTGACCGAATTGAACTCAAAAATATCGAAAAAAGAGACGAAAGATTTTGCTATTCATGGCCAATGTTCCATCTCATACAGACAGAGGCTAACTGAAAATTGTAAAATTAACGCGAAGTACGATTCACGCGAAGTACGATCACGTTAAAAATGCGGTTCTGTAAGTCCTTCAGAGAGGTTGTTGGTAGGGGAAGGAGGGTACAGTCCCTGTGGATGCCTCCCCTACTGAGTTCAAGTCTAAATTGGATGGCACTACCCGGACGTCCAACCTTACACCTTTCTGGCAGGTCGGACGGTTTGGGTCTCAACAACAACACTTGCCATGGGCCCCCATGTGATGTTGAACGCCACGAATATCAAACTAATGTATACTGTATGTCTCGTCCGTGAGATTGTCCACGCTGGAAAAAGTTCTATTGACTTCCTCGCCATGGGCGCCCATAGGGGAGCGTTAAGCAGCACTTGCCTTCCCGTGAACATTCAAGGTCACAAATGTAGGTGCAAAGCTAGTAGATATTGTGCGTCTCATCCTTGTGTACGCTTTTGGAAGAAACTCTATGGACGTCCTTGCCATGGGCGCCCATACAAATTTTGAAAACCACAAACCTAAGTATCAAGCTAAACGATAGTGTACGTCTCGTCCTTGAGTCCCCGCTTTAATAAGTTCTATGGTCACCTTTGCTATGAGCACCCATAGAGATTTTACAGACGGTAAACTGAAGGGTGAGACATACAGCATCGACTAGCTTGACACCTACATTTGTGAACTTGAATGTCGACTGGATGGCAAGTTCCCTCTCACGCTCCCGTATGGGCGCCCATGGCAGGAGCGCTTATAGAACTTATTCCAGCTGGGGCACATTTAAGGGCGACAATATCGACTAGCTTAACACCCTATGGGCAACACTTTTTTTTCAATATCCCGTATGGGCGCCCATGACAAGTGCGTCAATAGAAATTTTTCCAAGGAGTGTGTACTCATGGATAAGTCGTACAATATCTACTGGCTTATACATCTACATTTGTAACCTTGAATGCTCACAGTAGGGCACGTGGCCCCTTGTGCTCCCCTATGGGCACTTATGGTGAGGGCGTCAATAGAACTTTTACCAGCGGGGATAAACACAAGAATGTGACGCACAGTATTGATTAGATTGATACATATATTTGAGTATTATTAATATTATTGTATTAATATTGATAAATATTATTGTCCCCTATGGACACCCATGGCATGTATGCAATGTTTCGGCCTTTTATGTCACGGAGACTTTTGGAGGGTCTAGAAATACCTATTTACCACCCCAGGGGAAATCGAAACTTCGGTACTTTTAAGTTCTATCCCGAGGTACTGCAGAGAGTCCTTGCAATGGGCACCCATAGGGGAGGCCAAGGAGGAACTTGTACGCTCTCCTGGACATTCAAGTTCTCAAGTGTAGGTATAAAGGTAGTCGATATTGAACGTATCATCCTTGAGTTTGCCCTCCTGGAAAATATTACATTTGCTCCTATAGTGGAAGGCCAGAAGTGCACTTATCCTCCCATAGACGTTCAAGATTAGATATGTTATCCAATCGATATTGAATGCCTCAACGTTCACTTTATCCACCATGGAAAAAATTCTATGGGCGCCCATGGGAGAGGGCAAGGGGTGCACTTGCTCTCCCCTGGGACATTCAAGATCACAAATGTAGATTTGAAGTTAATTGATATTGTATGTATCATCATGTAGTATGCATTCCTAGAAAAATTATTTCTATTTGCGCTTTGCTCTGGGCGTTCATAGGCGAGACAATAACATAATAAAGTTCATTTGTAACTTTTACAATAAAAACGGCAGTAATTCCTAATACTAGTAGTTTGATAGCCTTGAAAAGATTTTGAATAGAAAAAAAAATTAGAAAATAAATAATATAATAGAAAAAAGTAATAAAAAATATTTATAATAAAATAAAAGTTGAGTATATATATATATATATATATAAATTCCCAAATAGGACAAGTAGCAATGTACTCGTAAAATTTCTAGATAAGTGATGGAAGTAACGGCCGGGGGGAGTTGCGACCCCCAACACTCCGGTTAAAGCTTTTTTCCGCCATGGCAAACGCTCCCGGTAGCCGATACTCCCTACACTATTTTCTTCATGACTCTTATAAAACCGTAAAAAATTACATACATAAATATACACTTTCAATAACTTGTAAAAATCCAAATGTTTACTATAACACGCTAAAACAAACCAAAAAGGACACTCTATAAAAATATAACTATTAATTCAAAATACTAATGTATGAAATCACTTCACACGTGGTTATTTAATATCCCAATATCAATATATTCAAAAAATAATGTTTGAAAATAATGTTTAATATAATGTTTAAATATATATATAATGTTTAAATAATGCTAAAAATAATGTTTAATATATATATATATATATATGTGTGTGTGTGTGTGTCTACAATATCAAAATCGAAAGAATGGACGAATTGAAATGTAAATTTCCACATAAAGAAACCAAAGAATTCTAATCATTCATCTATCTGCAGCTACACATCTACGTGACGTCACAGAGAAAGGAAAAAAAACATAGAAACTAAATCTATGGGAAGGGCTGAGTCTGATGAAATTAGCACCTGACGTGTTATTTTGGCGGGAGTTCGTTGCGGAGTATAGGTACTCGTGCTTTCGAGAACAGCTCTCAGCATTGTGTGGTATAGGCTATTACTTCTAGGCACTGTACTGCTACAATGCATGCTACAAGGAAACATGGTAGTTGTATCGTGGGGAAAATATGATTATAATACGAAAACCGTCGCATACTAAACCAGATCATCGCCAAGCGAGGCCAACTACCCAGTTCAGAGGGTGCTACGAAATCGTAAGTGACAGATCGGAATATATTATTCTGAGATTGCTAAAATATTAAAATCTTGTGAGCGACCAATGTTCATGGGCACTCACTGTCTAGATTGAATAAACTTTCAATCCTGAGCTCTGATTAAACTAAGTTTAATTTATTTAACATATTCTACAAATTTATTTACGGTAGATAATTTTGAAGGAGACTTTTCTTATTTGTTTGAATTATTTCAGAATACTGTGACTAGACCTCTTCTACAGTGCCTAGATCCAGCCTCTGCTACAGGGCTTTGATGTAGCCTCTTCTAAACTTTGTAGTATGACACACCTTCAAGTGGCAAATATAGGAAATCTGAAGTGACAGATCGGAATATATTATTCTGAGATTGCTAAAATATTAAAATCTTGTGAGCGCCCAATGTTCATGGGCACTCACTGTCTAGATTGAATAAACTTTCAATCCTGAGCTCTGATTAAACTAAGTTTAATTTATTTAACATATTCTACAAATTTATTTACGGTAGATAATTTTGAAGGAGACTTTTCTTATTTGTTCGAATTATTTCAGAATACTGTGACTAGACCTCTTCTACAGTGCCTAGATCCAGCCTCTTCTACAGGGCTTTGATGTAGCCTCTTCTAAACTTTGTAGTATGACACACCTTCAAGTGGCAAATATAGGAAATCTGAAATTGTACTACTTCTTTCTTTAGAACAAGCTACCATTTCACCAAATTTACAGTCTCTTATTGCAAAATATGTATTTCTATCATTTCACCTTTCGAACGTTCTAGTGTGGAGCACCTTCTCGAATTTCTCAAATAATTATTTTTGAAAACCTCTTTTCTTTTAAAGTTTCTCTCTATATTAAAAAAAGTAGCTGAAGCCGCCGCCGCTAATGCTTGACAAATTTCTCGTTTCTCAAGATTCTTTGCTTCATACTGTAAAAACTATTGCATATCAAAACATGAAATTTGGTAAATCTGCAGAAAAAGCTTTGGCGAATACGTTTAAATGAGCCTTTTTTTAAAAATATATTTTGCAGTTTAAGAAATAGTTAATGTCCAAATCAAAGCCAAAATATTTGAGTTGCGAGTTCGCGTCCTGGATAGAATAACAATAGCAAGACCACGAACTCTTGTAGGCAGGTACCTACATGGGTGACTTTTTGCAGGACGGAGCCCCTTATTTTAATTTCGATGTAGTTGATATTTTACTTTTTATGCACTTCTGAAGTTGTTGTTGTTGAAACCCAGACCGTCCGACCTACCAGAAAGGTGTAAGGTAACCGTTTGGACGGTCGGGAAGTGCCACCCAATTTAGACCAGAACCCAGTGGGGGAGGCATCCACAGGGACCGTACCCTCCTTCCCCTATCACCAACCTCTATGCACTTCTGAAGTGAACTTTTTTTTCGTGTCGACACGTCAAATATTACATTCTGTACATTTAGAGAGAAATAATAAGGTAACACGATGAAATAATCTGTTTATTGATTTAAACTTTAGTTTGGCATGAAATAGCTTGCGAAGTGAGCTCAGGATCAAGAAATTCAGTTTTTGGATTCCCTGGGCTATGAAAAATCCCTGCTTTTACCTTCTGTGGAAAATAGGCAGGTATAGAAAAGAGATTTTTGAAAGTAGAATTTGTAGGAAAGATAGATATGAAGCGTGCGCAGCGAGTAGGAGCCGAAGCCTCCCTAAAGAATTTCCGCGAGCGGAGCAAGCAGGGGGCTTAGCCCCCTGGTTTATTAAATAATTGGTCCATACACCACATTTTCATTCTCTATAATATTTTAAAGGAGATGTTTTTCGTTTATTTGGCAAATCGAATATTTTAGTGTGCGACACCTAAAGAGCTAGAATCACTAGAGGTAGCATTTCCTTCCTTTTGCCATCTAAAAGCATGGCCAGTGTGCCCCCCCCCCTTCGGTTCTACAAATGAGCGCCAGATTTGGCACGAACGCGCTAGAAGGGTGCATTATAGTAGTTCCAGAAAATTGTAAAAGTGTACCATTGTGATAGTTTGTTCATTGTTATACACAACTATCTTTTTTAAGAATCTTAATCAACGTATTTTTAAATCTCTAATATATACAGGTTCAAAATGCACGGATTAAGATTCTGCAACACTTACTCTTCTTGCACATTTATTTTCAAATTTTGTTACGACTGTTTTAGCTTTCTTTTTCAAATTGTCATTGCAAATTATTTTTAATTAATATTTTAGTTTTTTTAAATCCTGAAACATAAATTATATCTATAGATAACATTTTGTTAATTTTGTTAACGAGATATAGGTAATATTTGAGTAAATCGTTACAGTAAACAGACTTCTATTAATTGCTAAAATTTTTCTATTTCAAACGTTTATTACATCCCAGTTCCTGTGCAGTATATATTAGTACTCGTACCACCAAAAGTCAAAGAAATGATATCAACCCCTGCCTCATGTACTAGTTGTTATGAAGTTATTTTAGTTTTACTTACTCAACTTTCAAAAAATATAAGAAGGCATAGTATAGAACTAATACTGATCTATTCTATGTAATGAGAAGCAGTACTGTACCTTTAACTATAAAAAATTTAGGTTATTCCTTTCAGTTATTTTACATAATGTATCCGCACATGAAATTTCATGACGATACATACATGCGCTCGTAAATTATCTTACCCACATTTCACAGGCAAATACACATTCATATTACACACTAACAGAGTCAAATACATATAAGCACACGCACAAGTACACATACTTATACGCACACACATAGACAAACACACACACACACACACATATATATATATATATATATATATATGCACACAGATAGACAAACACGTATATATATATGCACACACACAGACAAACACATTTACACGCGCACACACCCAAACACATATACATATATGCGCAAAATACATACATTTTGGGGAGAATATTTGAACTTTGTTCATGCTGTCTTAAAACATACTTTTCCTATCCCTTATTTATTTATTTTTTTTTTTTTTGCCGATTCACACCAAATAAATCATTAAAATAACTTGATATGAATTACTCAATAATTACCTTAACAGCAATGCGCTATCGCAAAACTACGAGTTTAAAACGATATAGTAACGTCAAAATGCGAGGAAAGTCGTTAGAACACCAACGTTCCGCATACTTCTTGTTTAATAATAAGCTGCACAGTATACGAATTGCCTTTATTTACTTATGCCTTTAGTTATCAATTACCAGTAATACCATTATTTCAAACATAGTTCAAACAATCATTTTCCCGCTTAAACTCAACTGTCACACCATTGCTTACCAAACTAAATAATTCTACAAAAATTTGAAACTTTTAATATTTTGTGTTTTAATCTTGGAATTTATACGAAACAAATGCCAACTCCTTCAACTATTTAACATAATGTATCCACATGTGAAATATCATGCCGGTACGTACATACGGATCCATTCCTATGTCGGGAGCAGGACGGGTTAGCCCGATAAAGTTAAAGAACGCGGAACACCTTAAATATACCACAGAAGCCAACGATATGTTAAACTTGAAATTTTTTGCTGCTTCGGTTCTCGAGTTATTCTTCAAAAACGAATGCGTTCTTCAGCGGATCCAAGACGGGCTAGCCCAATGCGGTTCAAAATCTAAATTAAAACCTATCCAAAGGGAAATAATATATTAAATTCACATTTTTTAGCTACTCCGATTTTCAAGTTATTCTTGAAAAGCGAATAAATTTCTATACCGGGTCTAAGACGGGCTAGCTAGCCCGATAAGGTTCTAAATACGATGAAATGTTATATATCTCAAACGACAAAGATATATTAAATTTAGACATTCTAGATTATCAGAATTTTGAGTTATTCTCAAAAAACATTCGTTTTGTTGGGTGGTTTGGTATGGTTTGTCCATCAATAATGACGGGGAATTTGAGTTATTTGGGATAAAAGGCTTAGCGAAAATTTGGTGAGACATTTGGAAACTAAATAGTGGGACAGACATACAGGCCTAACAAATTATTTAAATTAAGACATGTATTTAATATATTAAAATTTGTTAAAGAAAATAGTTTTAACTTTTTGCTTACGGGTGGAACAGCGCCAATTCCAAAAGAAGAACCTCTCAAAAAGACAGGTATTTGACATACCCTATCCCAAACAGTTCTTTCCCCTTTATCCGGACGCCAATGCTTGAAAAGGGGGATCGAACTGTTTGGGATAGGGTATGTCAAATACCTGTCTTTTTGAGAGGTTCTTTTGTGATTGGTGCTGTCCCACCCGTAAGCAAAGGGTTAAGAAATAATTCAAATGTTTTTGACAAATTCATGTAATTCCTTACAAATATTTTCTTTTTTTTTTTTCAGAATTAAAATTTCTCCTTATCCCCTTTTTTTACAGCTTTTGCAGATATTCTGATTTAAATCATGACTATATTAATGAAGAAATACTTATATTTCAATTTATTTTTCTTTACAGTCGCAATCGAGTATAACTTGAATTTCCTGGATTTTGATTCTCAACGTTAAAATAATTTACTATGTATGATTTTTATTCCTGTAGATTTAAATTTGTTTTGATAATGTGAATTTAACTATTTAACCTTCACAGCCAGCAGCTTAATTTTTAATTATTTTTACAATTCCCACTAGCAATGTTCATTAAATGTGAATATACAAAGCAACATTTAGTGCAATAGGTTGTAAAATTTTAATATATTTTAATATACTTGTCATAGTGAATATGACATTTTGTGCAATTATAAACAAATAACAAATATAAAATTATAAAAAAAAAGCTTTACCGTAAACAAAAACGTACCCAAACCCTCACGAGTGCTTCATTATTTATATTGAAAAACCGTGAAATAACAGGAAATAAAAGCGATCCTAGCGGACACTTTAGTGAACTGAGCTGTCGGACATTTTTGGCAAGAAATTCGGCGAAATTTCCCGGCCTTGTATATTCCGTAGGCAACGGCCTAGGCGTAGCCTTTTCTAGGCGCTGTAGTGTGGCACTTCCTCAAGTGGCAAATATTGGAAATCTAAAATATTCTTCCTTTTGAATCTGATCTATTTCTTCGTTTCGAACAATCTACCATTACACCAAATTTACAGTCTCTTATCTCATTGCAAAGTACGATTTTCTATCATTTCAACGTTCGAACGTTCTAGTGGACTGCCTTCTCAAATTTCTCAAGTGAACATTATTGAAAAATTCTTTTTTTCAGGGCTTCTCTCTATATTAAAAAAATCTGATGTGGGCAACACATGACTTTCCTTATGTAATGTAATGAATTTACTACTTTTACAATAAAAAAATAGGTTTTTCTTATAGTAGATACTAATATTCGTTCCAAGACATTGAATTCTCGACAATTAGTCGTCATTTTCATTGATTTAGCGTCATTTTTATCCATTTGGCGAGATTTTCGTTAATTTGGCAAGATTTCAAAAGTCACCAATTTGGCGACATTCCGCCAAATTCGTCGCCAAAATCTCGCCAAGTGCTATGCACTAAGAAATAATTTATTCTTACAGCAGATAAATGACTATTGGCATTCAAAAACAAAAGTATTGCTCAAAGTATCTTTTTTCATGAATGGAACGAGCTAGATCCACGAGAATGATGTCACCCAATTTATCGCATGGTATTACATATGAAAAGTGAACATGTTTATCAATAGGAAATATTTTTTTTTTATTTTATATGACTTTTTGATAATTTTTTTGAAAATTGTACAATATCTCAAGAACGGTTCGTGTTAGCGTTCTAAAATTTATGTCAATCGTTTTCTAATGAAAAATTACATAAGAAATGTCTATTTGCGTAACTTTATTAGTGGTTTTGATTTTTTGACGATTTTTTCAAAATTTCATTCGAAAATTCAGGGGGGTTCTGAACATTCGATTGCGTATAAAAACAATAGGCTTCCAGTGTTTACGGATTGTGATTTTTGTACTAAATTTGGTTCAAATCGGTCCATTCGTTCGTCAGTTATCGTCTCCACAGTCCCACTGACACACACACACACACACACACACACAGACATCACTTCAAAAATGTTTAATTCGTGATCAGGGATGCTTGAAACGTGCTCTCCCGTCGAGAACTCGAATTCGAATTTTCGACCCCGTCACAATACTTTCCTTATACATTATGTATATAAGGAAAGTAAAAAAGTAGCTGACGCAGCCGCAGTTGTTTGACAAATTTCTCGTTTCTCGAGATTCTTTGCTTCGTACTGCAAAGACTATTGGATGTAAAACTATGAAATCTGGTACATTTGCAGAAAAAACTTTGGGGGAAACGCTAAAATAAACCATTTTATGATATATATTGTAGCTTAAGAAATATATAATTTCAAAGTCAAAGACAAAATATTTGAGCTGAGAGTTAGCGTCCTGGATAGACTAACAATAGCAAGACCACTAACTTTTGTAGGCAGGTACCTACATGAGTGAATTTTTGCAGGACGGAGTCATATTTTACTTTCCTTATAAACATAATGTATAAGGAAAGTATTGTGATGGGGTCGAAAATTCGAATTCGAGTTTTCGACGGGAGAGCACGTTTCAAGCATCCCTGATCACTAATCAAACATTAATGAAGTGATGTCTATGTGTGTGTATGTGTGTATATAACTTGAAGGCATGCCTGTCATATGATGTGCTTCAAAAATTTGCAAAACAATATCACACATTCGCTCGCAGACATCACTTGCGCTCCTACTATCGACATCATACTTACGCTCCTACTATCGACATCATACTTGCGCTCCTACTATCGACATCATACTTGCGCTCCTACTATCGACATCATACTTGCGCTCCTTCTATCGACATCATACTTGCGCCCCTACCATCGGCATCATACTTGCGCTCCTACTATCGACATCATACTTGCGCTCCTACTACAGGGAAGGCCGTCCCATAGATGTAAAAGTCTTATAGATGTACTTATATAGCTATGAGCCGTCCCATAAAAGGGCGTAAGTGGATCTTGGCTCTAGAGCTCTGGTTGTGCCTCTGGGCTTAAGGGAGATGAATTATCTCGATTCCAAGAGTTACAAATTTCTCATGCGGGTAAGTCCTTTTGCTGCAAAACCGAGCTCTTCCATGTGGCGGAATGAACCAAACTTTGTAATCAGTGACTAAACTCGTCTGCCACTCGAGTCATTGTTTGTCAGGGAATCTTAGAACCTTTGACGGTTCCGTTGACCGTGTTCCTGTGGTTGGGCCTTTGCTGGAATAGAGAGTATAGCATGAGGCACTATTTTGCCAGCACGACCCAATTCGCCGCGGAGGACTTGCTCCGTCTTCAGGAGAAGCAAACTCCTATAACTACGCTATAAGGTGATGAAATGAAGGCTCATGTTAGCAGTTGCAATTTCAATCCTGAAATTCAAGTAAATGGGATCCGGTCAAAGTAAAATGAAATGTACTTACATTAGCGAATTCCATTTCAAATTCCAGCATATCATCGATGTCCTTCTTCACTCCCGAGTCCTGTACTCTTAGCAACCGGACTGTTTCTGCTATGAGGTTCTTGTAAGAAAGAACATACCGGACGTAGTCAGGGTCCGAGCTGTTGAGAAAGTACTGGGGGTTTAGGAAAGGACCCCCAGCATTTACCTGCGAAAAGACAAAAACTATGTTTTTATCTGCGCAAATAAAATGTCCCAAGTAATTGCGCATTTGTACAATGATATCAGAACCCTCACAGCAAAGATCGTCACATGTGTGACAGTGACGTTGTAGTCACGTGACACCTGGGTCACAATGTGACACCATATTTGCGACTTCTATGCGACATTACGTATTTGTAACTTTGTAAACTATATTCTCTGACGTTTCCACAATTTAATTAACGCGTAACAATGTGACGACATTACAATGGCAATTACAATGTGACGTCACAAGCAAGTTAATATGCGACGTCACAAACGACCATGAAAATGACCAAAATGACTTCGCTGTGACCTCCATATGACATTGCCGAGACGTACTGCGACGTCCTGCGACGTTCCAAAGTCACAGTGTGACGTAAATCTTACGTCACTGTGAAAAAAAATGCTGTTAGGGAAGTGTGAATCTTCACTCGATTTCCACATACATTCGTGTTTCACAGTCTTTTAATCCACTTATATCACACTCATTATCATGCTGATAAAAAATATGTTTTACTTTCCTTATGTACATAATGTATAAGGAAAGTATTGTGACGGGGTCGAAAAGTCGAATTCGAGTTTTCGACGAGAGAGCTCGTTTCAAGCATCACTAATCACGAATCGAACATTTTCAAGGTGATGTCTGTGTGTGTGTGTGCGTGTGTGTGTGTGTGTCAGTGAGTGTGTGGAGACAATATCTCACGAACGAATGGAGCGATTCGAATAAAATTTGGAACAAAAATCACATTCCATGCATACTGGAAGCCTATTGTTTTAAAACACAATCCAATATTTAGAACCTCCTAAATTCTCGAGTGAAATTTTGAAAAAATCATCCAAAAATCAAAACCTTTAATAAAGTTGCGCAAATGGACATTTATTATGAAATTTTTTCTTAAAAAACGATTGACATAAATTTTAAAACGCTAGCATGAACCGTTCAAGAGATATTGCACATTTTTCAAATAAATTTATCAAAAAAAATACCTTAAATTAAAAAAAAATATATTAGCTGTTGAGAAACATGTTTACTCTTCATATATAATATGCGATAAATTGGGTGAGATCATGCTCAAGGATCTAACTCGTTCCATTCACGAGAAAAGATACTTTTGTATTTGAACGCCAATAGTCATTTGTCTGCTGTAAGAATAACTTATTTCTCTGTCCATAACGCTTGGCGAGATTTTGGCGATGAATTCAGCGGAATATCGCCAGCTTGGTGACATTTTTAATTCTTGCCAAATTAACGAAAATCTCGCCAAATGGATAAAAATGACGCTAAATCAATGAAAATAACGACTAATTGAAGAAAATTCAATAACTTGGAAAGAATATAAGTATCTACTATAAGAATAACATTTTTTTAAACTGTAAAAGTAGTAAATCCATTGCATTATATAAGGAAAGTCATGTGTTGCCCATATCAGATTTTTTCAAATGTCGTAGGAAGGTTATTTTTTAAATATTTTATAGCGTATTTTTTCATATTTGCAACCATGAGTCATTAATATAGGGTTGCGCCGTCAGCCCGACATCCAATCATGAAACGTTAAAATATGATATCATTGAGAGATGCTTTGTTCGATGCTCCGGTGGTAAATTACAGGACGCTTTTGAAAAAAAAAATTGAATTACAGAATTAATAAAAACTGTTGTGAAATCATATAATTGTTTTAATTATCTGTAATAATGAAACGCAGTCCTTTCCTTGTAGCTTAGTCGATCAAAAAACGGTAGTAGTTACCCGAATAGTAGTTGCGTGCGTATTTTCTTTCGGTTCCAGTTTCAATAATCTTTTGACGTTGGTAGCCGGAGAGAGATTCGTCTCTCCTGGAATTCCCGACTGACGCATAGAGGAAACGAAAAAGGCGGCATTGGGCTCTACGCCAGATAGAGCAAAAATACCGTATTTATTTAAACAGAATATATTTCATACATTTATTTTGGATAATATATATAATTTAAATAAAATTTACTTAATCGTAAATTATTTGGACAGACGCCGTCTCCCTTATCACTTCACCACTGTATCCAAGTACATTTTGATTAAATCTTGTGTATACAGTTTGCAATGGATATTTCTGTAGCGAAGGAACCCGTCATCTACAAAGAGCATGTGGTTATTGAAGACGTGTATAGCTATATTTCTGGATATATTATGCCTGTGCATTTTTTTTTATCTAATATTGGATACGATTTATAATCGATTCCTCCATAGTGAAGGAACACATTGATCTACGAAAGGCACGTAAAGATTGAAAGCTTGTAAAATTATGTATATCTGGATGTCTTATGTCTCGTCATTTCAAACGCCCTTTAATTAAACTTAATCTGGTGTCTGTTTGCCAGTGTCACTCAAGTCTTTGACGCTCTAATTAAACCGGTTCCATTAATCAAAGTGACATGATATTTGGTATGACGTTTTTGTGGTACATTTTAGTTCTTTGGATTTGGAAACAACCTTATTAGGCTTCCTTTCTTGGCCTTTCATAGGTATTTACTCGTTTTAAGGGAACGACTCAATAACCGGAACAGCCCGAAGTGCAAATTCGGTATGTGGTTACATTTTGTTATATAATTTAATTCTTTGGAATTTGAACCTTATCGGGTATGTCCTTCCTCTCTGGATCTTCCATAAAAATGTACTCGGCTTGGGGGTATGACTCAAGAACCGAAGCAGCTCGAAGTCCAAATCAGGCACGTCACTGTCCTTTGTTGTATGGTTTAATTGTTTAGATTTTGAATCTTACCGAGCAAGTCCGTGCTATGCCCGAAATAGGAATGGACTCGTCTTTGGGAAATAACTCAAGAACAGGAGCAGCGAGAAAATCCAAATTTGGTATGCCGCTAGATTTTGTTATGTACTTAAATTCTTTGGATTTGAAATCTTATCGGGCTAACCTATCCTGGGCCCGCTTCAGAAACGTTCTCATTTTTTGAGAATTACTAGAGATCTATAGTAGATAGCAAGTTTATACAGAGTGAGTCATAACTCTTGGTTCAAACTTTAAGGGGTGATAAATCACAACTAAACATGCAAATTTTGTCATACAAAGTGGGGTCGTAACGCAGGAGGTGAATCACTAGACGTCGCTGACACTGAACTCAGTGACGGTCAGAACTAGCCAGGGTTTAACGATCGCCTGATCCCTCCTGTCTCGACTTTTTCTTATGGGCCCATATGAAAAGTCTCATCTAAGATAGCCCCATCGACTCGAACGAGGACCTTGTTGCTAGGATTGCTGTTGCTGCCGGCGTTGTCCAAGATATGCCGGGTGTTTTTGCTAACGTGCGCCGCTCGCTACGTCGCAGGTGTGAAGCCTGCATTACTGCTGGTGGTCGCACTTTTGAGCAGTTTCTGTAACTTTTTTCCATGCATTCTGCAATTTCTGTCCGTAAAACGTACTTCATGCCTATTCTGTCATTTTTGTGTTTCCTCTTTTCACGAGAGAGTCATCATTTCATGAGTTACCACCTAGCGGTTCACCTCTTGAGTTACGACCCTGCTTTGTTTGGCAAAAATTGCCTGTTTAGATGTAATGTCATCCCTTAATGTTTTGCTCAAGAGTTCTGCCTCACCCTGTATTTGGCATGTCGCTATCTTTCGTATTAAATTTTAATGTCTGGAATCTTGAATCTTACCGGATCAGCCCGTTCTGAGCTCTACATTAGAATGCACTGTTTTTTTTTGGCGGGAGGCGGGGAGGGGAGGTAATACTCCAGAACCAAAGAAAATAAAAAGTCCAAATTTAGTACATCGTTGCCTTTCACGTATTTAGGTTAACTATATTCTAATAAACACATTTTTCATACATTTAAGTTACATTAAAGTAATAAATGAGGATACTTTAAAAACTACGTTTTTTTTTTGCTTTTAATCGTTTTTGAATAAAACCTGGTGTACGATATGCTATGGATGCTTCTTCAATGAAGTTTCCCATTCATCTACAAAAGACATCCGAAGATTGAAAGCATGTGAAAACATGTAATTCTGGATATCTTACATGCAACAGGTAGACGGAGGAATTTCGGTCATCTGGTCCCACAAAGGTAGAGAAGAAAGGCTTCACCTCATGCACATGCAGCATAGCCAGGCGCCATTCTAGATCTATGACGCTTCTGTTCCATCGAGGATCTAAGATGGGCCAGTCACCGATCCCCCAGTCCGTGAGGAGATCCATCAGAACCTTGACTGAACCATCTTCGATGCTGCCTGCGTAACACAGATAAATGTATTAGATTAGATGGATGACATAGGTAACATTAAATAATTTCTCAATTTGCGATGGCTTACAGAAAAGGTGTCAAGTTGTCGGTAATTTTGCCTTCTGAGATAGCGTAGCATATTGCCATTATACCAATAACTATACTCTTTCAATTTTTCAATGGATATAAGTAGTGGCATGCTTCTCAAATATGGAAATGTTTTAAGCTCTGTGCGTTGCAAATTTCGGAAAAATTATTTTTTTTCTAACAGTCAGAGTTGCTCACGCAAATCACCACCAAACGTTGATCACGCAAATCACTACCAAATGTTGATCACGCAAACCACCACCAAACGTTTCTCATGAAAATCTCTTGGCCGTGCTCTACTTACAGAGGAATAACTCACCACAGTGCTAGTGGGTATTGAAGCTGCTCTAAATAGTCGGCCATTAACACAAGAAATCGGAATAGATAATATGGTTGTAACTCCTAGTTATTGACATCCCTGCCATTAGGATCCGAGCCTAACAATATCAAACTTACGCGACTGTGGAAGATATAGAATGATCTGATGGGCAAGTTCTGGCAAAAATGGGCAAGAGAATATTTACTTAAATTGAGAACATTGCTTGATGTTAACTATAAGATGAAAAGTTATCCCGTTACATGTAGAACAGAACCCGAATAGAGAAACTTATTGTAGGTTAAGATAAAATGTTTTGTACCTGCATTTTAATATCAAAAGGCAATAAACAAATTTGTAGATCAGTACAACTGATAATACACTTTCGATGATACTTTTAACTTTCAGAGACATATCGATAATATTATTAAAAGAGCCTACCAAAGACTTGGTTTCACCTTAAGACGATCTCGTGTTTTTGCCAGTCCTGATACGATTATTTGTATTTATAATATCCTTGTTAAACCAATTTTGGAATATTGTGCAATGATTTGGGACCCTGTTTACAATCTGCATTCTCAACGGACAGAAATCGTGCAAAATAAACTATTACGTACTATTGATTACAGATTGACTGGCTATTATCCTTATGATATGCATACATGGGAACTCAGACAGAAATATAGTTTAGTGTCTCTTAAAAAAAGAAGAAGCTGGTCCTGCCTCTTGTTGTATTATAAGGTTTTAAATAATACTATTGATTGCCCTATTTTACTTTCTTGCCTGGAATTTCACATACCTGTCAATAATACCAGGAAAAAATCTCTTTTTCACAATACTACTGTTAAACACAACTACATTAAATGCTATTCCATCTATAAATTTGTTGATCTATATAATACCTATTGTGCCGATATTGATATATTTAACTTGACTCGTGCCTGTTTTAAAAAAGCCTGTTTCAATGCGCTTGACATGTTTACTACTTAGTATTCTTGTATCCTATGTTCTGTACTTTTTAATTTCTTGTGTGGCTACTGTAACTGGATTTCATCTGTAGTTGCCACGTAAATTGAAAAAAATGAAATGAAATAGAATAAAATACAAATGGAGGTTAATCAGAGTAGGGAGGATGTCACTGACAGCGAGTTAATCGCAACGCAAGAACCTCCTGGTTTTCTGTTTCCGGTTTGAAAACGCAAGACAGAATCTTGCAACACAGAAAAAGGAGAAACGTCTCACTCGAAAATTAATGTACTACGTAAAGTAGCGGAATAAAATGAGGTACGAATTATTATACCATGCATACCATTTCACACCTGTGACGTTCTGCAGCTACGTCTAGCTCTTAAGGAAACATAGATTCAAAATTAGCAAACACTTCTAGAGCGAAAGATGAAAACTGAGGAAAATCCCCTTAATTTGTCCCACACATGTATAGGTTACTGGAAAATTTTAATAATGTATTCTTATAGTCGGAGGACAAAAAGAAACGAAACCATTTTTGTGTAAACAAGAAACTGATGCGAAAGATATTTAGAAGAGCGATCAGAATCCAACTCGTCAAAAATATTGAAAGAGTGTTAACGTCGTTTTAAAACACAGTATACTTACTTGTATTCATGCATGATGTGTAAAGCTTCTTCACCTTGATTATCGCTTCCGAATCATTATTCGATATCGGTACTTCAATCAGTTCTGAAAAATAAAGTACATTCAGATTTAGTACTTTTTATTGGATTGTAATAAACATTGTACTTTCAGTTTTGAAAAATGCAAAAAAAGTACTATTTCTATTAGAAATACCTGAGCAACGTATTCAAGCATAAATTAAATGATTTTCATTTTTATTTTAACTTACTTATTATCATTATCATTTTTCATTTTTATTTTAATTTACTTATTTATTTATTTTACATTTTGTTCGTGTTTGCATACTTTGCTCAAGTTTCTTGTATCCTTTGCGCAGTGAACTTAATGAATCCATATTACTATGAATTTGATGTAAAGGAAAAAATACTTTATCTTCATTAACGAATTTGGCTTGAAAAGTTTTGCCTTTAATGGGAAACTTTCAAATCTGTGCGATACTTTAAATGCTTGTGAGGCCTAAATAACGTTTCGATTATTATTTCTCTCAGTTTGCATTATAATTTATGTTTACTTATCTAACAAATCTAACTAGTTCAGTTGATAGACCAATTATACCGAGCTAATCAGCATTTTCTGCGTTACTGCGGTACAGTAGGAATATATTTCGGATCGTGAGGTTTTTAGTGTTCTTGGAAGGAAAGAAGGGTTCTTGAGTAGGACTCGAGTAGTGGCTTTTTGAATGTGGCTTCTTGAGTAGTGGTTTTAGAATGAATGAAGGGTTCTTGAGTAGACGATGAAGGATTCGAGTATTAGGTTCTTGAGTGTGGCTTCTTGAGTAGTGGTCTTAGAATGGAAGAAGGGTTCTTGAGTAGACGATGAAGGATTCGAGTATTAGGTTCTTGAGTGTGGCGTCTTGAGTAGTGGTCTTAGAATTAAAGAAGGGTTCTTGAGTAGACGATGAAGAATTCGACTAGTGGCTTCTTGAGTAGTGGTCTTGGAATGAAAGAAGGGTACTTGAGTAGACGATGAAGAATTCGACTAGTGGCTTCTTGAGTAGTGGTCTTGGAATGAAAGAAGGGTTCTTGAGTAGACGATGAAGAATTCGACTAGTGGCTTCTTGAGTAGTGGTCTTGGAATGAAAGAAGGGTTCTTGAGTAGACGATGAAGAATTCGACTACTGGCTTCTTGAGTAGTGGTTTTGGAATAAAAGAAGGGTTCTTGAGTAGACGATGAAGAATTCGACTAGTGGCTTCTTGAGTAGTGGTCTTGGAATGAAAGAAGGGTTCTTGAGTAGACGATGAAGAATTCGACTAGTGGCTTCTTGAGTAGTGGTCTTGGAATGAAAGAAGGGTTCTTGAGTAGAGATGAAGAATTCGACTACTGGCTTCTTGAGTAGTGGTTTTGGAATAAAAAAAGGTTTCTTGAGTAGACGATGAAGAATTCGACTAGTGGCTTCTTGAGTTGTGGTCTTGGAATGAAAGAAGGGTTCTTGAGTAGACGATGAAGAATTCGACTACTGGCTTCTTGAGTAGTGGTTTTGGAATAAAAGAAGGGTTCTTGAGTAGACGATGAAGAATTCGACTAGTGGCTTCTTGAGTAGTGGTCTTGGAATGAAAGAAGGGTTCTTGAGTAGACGATGAAGAATTCGACTAGTGGCTTCTTGAGTAGTGGTCTTGGAATGAAAGAAGGGTTCTTGAGTAGAGATGAAGAATTCGACTACTGGCTTCTTGAGTAGTGGTTTTGGAATAAAAAAAGGTTTCTTGAGTAGACGATGAAGAATTCGACTAGTGGCTTCTTGAGTTGTGGTCTTGGAATGAAAGAAGGGTTCTTGAGTAGACGATGAAGGATTCGAGAATTGAGTTCTTGAGTGTGGCTTCTTGAGTAGTGGTCTTGGAATGAAAGAAGGGTTCTTGAGTAGACGATGAAGAATTCGACTAGTGGCTTCTTGAGTAGTGGTCTTGGAATGAAAGAAGGGTTCTTGAGTAGACGATGAAGAATTCGAGTATTAGGTTCTTGAGTAGTGGTCTTAGAATGACAGAAGGGTTCTTGAGTAGACGATGAAGGATTCGAGGATTAGGTTCTTGAGTGTGGCGTCTTGAGTAGTGGTCTTAGAATTAAAGAAGGGTTCTTGAGTAGACGATGAAGGATTCGAGAATTGAGTTCTTGAGTGTGGCTTCTTGAGTAGTGGTTTTGGAATAAAAGAAGGGTTCTTGAGTAGACGATGAAGAATT
Organism: Amaurobius ferox; assembly: GCA_951213105.1. Lineage (NCBI taxonomy): Eukaryota > Metazoa > Arthropoda > Arachnida > Araneae > Amaurobiidae > Amaurobius > Amaurobius ferox. The sequence continues at coordinate 65,505,137 of OX578155.1, read as the reverse complement.
CGACTAGTGGCTTCTTGAGTTGTGGTCTTGGAATGAAAGAAGGGTTCTTGAGTAGACGATGAAGGATTCGAGTATTAGGTTCTTGAGTAGTGGTCTTAGAATGAAAGAAGGGTTCTTGAGTAGACGATGAAGGATTCGAGTATTAGGTTCTTGAGTGTGGCGTCTTGAGTAGTGGTCTTAGAATTAAAGAAGGGTTCTTGAGTAGACGATGAAGAATTTGACTAGTGGCTTCTTGAGTAGACGATGAAGAATTCGACTAGTGGCTTCTTGAGTAGTGGTCTTGGAATGAAAGAAGAGTTTTTGAGTAGACGATGAAGAATTCGACTAGTGGCTTCTTGAGTGGTGGTCTTGGAATGAAAGTAGGGTTCTTGAGTAGACGATGAAGGATTCGAGTATTGGGTTCTTGAGTGTGGCTTCTTGAGTAGTGGTCTTGGAATGAAAGAAGGGTTCTTGAGTAGGAGATGAAGTATTTGAATAGTGAGTGGAAAGAAACCCCATTCGAAACAACGATGACTAGGAATGATCTAGTATTCGGGGTGTGGCTGCAATACGGAACGAAATAACAGAATGCCGGGGTAAGCATACAAGCTTTGTAATTATGTATCCATGTAAGCATTTTCACCAGCCTAATATATTGTAGTAGCTTGTATATTTGTCACTTATACTGGGCGTGTGCAATAGCAATTAGTATATATGTTGTCCATTGCTTTAAACAGCAAGCTACTGTAATTTATATGAAGTCCCTAATAAACTGAGTTATATTTTAAACAGTGCCGTCCTGTGTTATTGCCTTTGGACAGAAAAGTCGAAATATCAAAAGCTCTAAGTTTGATTTAATTCATTTTTGACAGGTTAAGAAAAACCCTCTCCAAAGGCGTGTAAAGAGGATAAAGAGACACTTAAACTTTACATACTGCAAATCATGACATAATCAGTCCACTTAATAGACATATTTTCAAAATAGCTATAATATACATCAGAAGGGCATCATCCAAGTGTTTTCGGACTATAAGGGGGCAGTCTGATGAGGGTGTATTTTGATAATATTAGTTGCAGTACTTTCCAAATTTGGGTTGTACTACTTGAACTAAAGTACAGTATACTTGACATAATATACTCCATTTGATTTTGTATGATCCTTCAACTATGATACTGAAGTTGTTGTTGTTGAGACCTAGACCGTCCGACCTACCAGAAAGGTGTAAGGTAACTGTTTGGACGGCCGGGAAGTGCCACCCAGTTTAGACCGGAACCCAGTAGGGGAGGCATCCACAGGGACCGTACCCTCCTTCCTCTACCACCAACCTCTCGGAAGGTATGATACTGAAGTGTAAATCCTCCATCCATAATAAAAAATGTGCAATGCGAATGAAAAGGTTAGATCAAATGTTCGAACAAATGATGCCAGTGTATTCCAAATTCCTTTAATTGATATAGATATCAAAAATTAACTGGAGTTGGCTCATCTCGGCTATCTCATACCAGAATCCATTTTTAAGCAGCTTGTGAATTTTTTATTTCTATTTTATTTATTTTACAAATTTTACAAGATGAAAAATTGAAAAATCTCTATCGTTGTAGCAAATGATTGCAAGCAACACTTCATTTTAAAGGGCTTGAAAAGACGTGTTGTTATTGTTCCTAATCTTAACTGGTCTAGCCAATAAGCTAGACCAGGTCCATGAGACCAAAAACACTCAAAACGTTCCAAGACAAGGAGGGGACTCTGTGTCAAATCCTCCTTGGTAAGCCCCAGGTAGGACAGAAGATGATCAGGGATGGAATGATTGATGTTACATTTCCAGCAAATGGGGAAGATCTTATTGCCCTGATCAAATTTAAGGCATTTCAAGTGACCACTTAAGAGTCTGGACAAAGCAGTCTGCTGGACACGATTACCCGCAAAAGCAATAGCTGCGCCCGCTCGCTTGCCACAATACCAAGATGTTAGAGGTCAAATTCATTGAAGTTCCCTCCTTAGCCAGGGTATCAGCCATCTCATTGCCGGTAAGTCTTGAATGATAAATAAATGAATTGTAAGTAATGAATATTCCGTGGTGTAAATCACAGAATACTATATTCAGAAGGTTCACTCCCATAGGACCCTATGGCAACATTTTTAACATGGGATGTCGCATAGACACTAGAGCTCGTGAGTTGGACCAACTGAACTACGATGCGTCTGCCAGATTTGGCGCGTTATCGCTCGCTTGGCGATTTTTTTTTAAAACGGGAGGGGAACAAAATGTTAAGGACTGTACTTTTATAATTTTTGAAACTATAGAAATGATCAGGATTTAAAAATACATTCATCTGCAACATAAATGTATTCATTAGTTTAAGTAAATTTAAATAAACATAGTTATATATTTAATTCAAATAATCATAAAATAGATTAAAAAATAGACACATTGCATTGTCTCACTATAAAACATAATGCACAAAAAATTACGAGCTAACATACTCAAAAGACTGAAATATTATATAATATTTTCAGTCTAAAAAGTATACTAGCGTGTTGATCGTTAATTACTTGATCCTTAATTTGTTCTGGGATACTGATAATAGACTTTTTTTTTAAATATAAAAATATTCATATAGTAAATACAAAACTTACATAAATGCATTATCGAAGTTGTGGAACTCAATCATTACTTACCCGAGGGGGGGGGGGAATTTTCCACCATAAGGCACTTAATAAAAATTTGACATAAATATATACACATACAATATCACATTCAACTAAGAAAAAGCTATCCAAATATCAATTATTTCACATTTTATAAAAATACGGAAAATATTTTTTAACTAATTATACCACTACCTCTTAAAATTTAGTCTAATCCGGCAGTAATTTCGTACACAGCACTAATTTCGTATGATGAACACACGCATACTTATATGAACACGTGTATACTTATGAACACGTGTATACTTATAATGAACACGTATGTAGGATGGTGATAACTAAAATTATTTCAATTCTAATCAAAATAAATTACATACCCTGTAACGCAACCAGTTTTCTTTTATCAATCCATTTCTATGAAATGATCTAAACACTTAACAAATAATCCTTTTTCACGTTACTCAAACCACGCTAGTCTGTTGTTCTACGTTTTCGTCGAGCGAAATAGGGTTATAACATTGAAAATCGTCTTGGACTCAAACCAGACCATCGCCAAGAGCGCGCCAACCCTCTGTTTGGTCTATCTCTAATGGCCGCCGCGAAAACGAAACTATCGAGAGTGACAGGTCTGTATCATAGTCTGTGCTGTTGTTCTACGTTTTCGTCGAGCGAAATAGGGTTATAACATTGAAAATCGTCTTGGACTCAAACCAGACCATCGCCAAGAGCGCGCCAACCCTCTGTTTGGTCTATCTCTAATGGCCGCCGCGAAAACGAAACTATCGAGAGTGACAGGTCTGTATCATAGTCTGTGCTGTTGTTCTACGTTTTCGTCGAGCGAAATAGGGTTATAACATTGAAAATCGTCTTGGACTCAAACCAGACCATCGCCAAGAGCGCGCCAACCCTCTGTTTGGTCTATCTCTAATGGCCGCCGCGAAAACGAAACTATCGAGAGTGACAGGTCTGTATCATAGTCTGTGCAGTTGTTCTACGTTTTCGTCGAGCGAAATAGGGTTATAACATTGAAAATCGTCTTGGACTCAAACCAGACCATCGCCAAGAGCGCGCCAACCCTCTGTTTGGTCTATCTCTAATGGCCGCCGCGAAAACGAAACTATCGAGAGCGACAGGTCTGTATCATAGTCTGTGGCGTAAATGGCACAGTAATTTATATTTATTGTAAGTCGGCCTCATCGACCAACTTACTGACGAGATCCTTTCACAAACTCTAATGATATGCGTAGGATGTGGGTTTCGTCCAGAAAAGAGCACCAGGCGCGAAGCGCCTTTAATCTCCAATCTCTAGGTGTGGTTCTTATCTTCATACTGTGACATTATTTCATTTGCCCATAGTTGGAGGTTCGAGGTTTTTGATTTACTGTTTTTATTATTTGACTTAGCTCCTAGTGTGGCAGTTTGTTGCACATTTAGAGTTTGAGTAATTTTGGGGAGTTGATGCAGTTCTAAGGATTTCCTATCAATTTGGCAGTTTAAGGTTTAACAACATTTTTTAGAAAACATTGATCGAGTTTTAATTTAATATCAACTATTTAAGTTGGGACTTACCTAATTCCGATTTTCAATATTAAGTACCGCGCGGGGTCTCTTACGTGATTTGGCTTTGCGATGATCATAGTCATGCAGATTGAATAGTAGTTCATTTGGAACAGATGGCAGATTTTTATAGAATTTAAGCGCTAGCTTTTTAATTTGGGCTCTAACAGTTTTTATTTTGAAGTCTTTCCTAATTACCGAGTTTCTTAAGTATCTAGGAGCTTTCCTTATAATCCTTAGGGTTTTGTTTTGTTTTGTCTCTAGTAAGTCTATAGTAGTTTTACAGGCATATCCCCATACGGGTGCTGCATATAGCATCCCCGGGCGGATGACCGATTTATAAATTAGGAGTTTATTTTGATAACTTAGATTTCCGTTTCCTATCATTGGGTATAAGGCTCCTGTGGCCATATACGCTTTTTTGATTAAGTTCGTTACGTGCTGTTTCCAGGTTAGGTGGGAATCTATCGTTACACCTAGGTATTTAGTAGATTTTTCCGCTTTTAGGGCATGGTTGTTTATGTACAGAGGCGGCGGAGGTTTACGTTTTCTAGAGAAATAAATCCAATGACATTTATTGGGGTTTAATTTTATTCGCCATTTTTCCAGCCGTGTTTGGAGTATGTCTAAGTGTTGTTGTAGCTGTCTGTGCATTACTGAGACGTAAGGATGTTTTGCAAGTATCGCACTGTCGTCTGCATAGAGTGCCAGCTCCGTGTCTAGGGTCCTGGGGATGTCATTTAGATATATGTTAAAGAGTGTCGGGCCCAGGATGGATCCTTGCGGTACACTACTTTTAATGAGCTTGGGTGTAGACATGTTATCTTTTACTCTAACTTGGAAGTGTCTGTTATTTAGGTATGAGATTAAAAGTTTGACAAGTGCGTCAGGGACTTTTAGAGTGATCAATTTGTATGCTAATCCACAGTGCCACACTTTATCAAATGCTTTTTGTATGTCAAGAAAAATCGCAGCTGTGGGTGTCTTACTATTAAGTCCAGAAGATTTGTACTCTACCACTCTCAGCAATTGATGAGTGGTGGAGTGTTTTGGCCGAAATCCAAACTGCTCCGGAATGATAATATCATTCTCACTAAGGTGCGTGTTCAGTCTATTAAGAATTATTTTCTCAGTAATTTTACTAAGTGTCGGTAGTAAGCTGATTGGTCTATAGTTGGCTGGAATTGTGGCATCCTCACCAGGCTTATGGATCGCTATAATTATCGCTTCCTTCCATTCTTTGGGGAAATAATTTAGTTTTAGTATTTTGTTTATTAGGGTGGTCAAGTAAAATATTATATTTAAGGGTAGGTTTTTGACCGCAATATTCCTGATTTTGTCGTGCCCTGGGCTTTTACGGTTTTTGAGGTTTTTGATGATATCAATTATCTCTTGCGGGGTGGCTGGGTTAATCTCAGCCGTGACCGGGGAGTTCCTGAAGTTGTTTAGAGTTTGCCTAACCATTCTTAGGGTGTCCTGACACATTAGATCGTGGTTTGGTTCAAATTGCTTTTCGTAATGCCTAGCAAGCGCCTCTGCTTTTTCTTCGTCTGAGTACGCGATTTTAACGCCATCTATTAGTGGCGGGAGTTTAATTTGAGGTTTTCTGAGTCTTTTAGCGAATTGCCAGAGCGATACGTCTTCCGAGCTAAGGGATTCAATTAACTCTTTATACTGTTGCTGCTTTTCTGCGACAATTTTATCCCTGACTTTCCACGTGAGTCTGTTAAGCTCCCTTTTGAGGGTAGGGTCTCTATTAGCCTGCCATGTCTTACGCATTCTGTTCCTTTGCCTAACTAATTGTTGGACATGGTGGGAAAGTGTGGGCATTTTTGGTGACTCACGATGTGTTGTGGCAGAGGCAATAGCTCTCTTGATTTCTGTTGTGAGTGTGTGTGTGGCAGAGTCAATATTCGCCGTGCTCATAATGTTGGGTACTGCCAAGTGCGGCTCAAAAAGTGCTCTTTTGAAAACGTTCCAGTTCACCCTCTCTTGTCCCAGAGAGGCTGGAAGGGGAGTGTTCAGATCGAATGTCACCAATACCGGTAAATGATCCGAGTCGAATTCATCTAGGGTATCGATAGTGTGAGCGTATTCTATGTTTCTCGTTAGGACAAAGTCTATGAATGAGCCGGTGGCACCTGAGAAGCAGGTTGGTCTCGTCGGTGCAATGATGTTGGTGTTTGTTGTGTTCAGTAATCTGTGTATCTGTGTACCGCGTATGTTGGCTCTCCTGCTGCCCCACGCTCGGTGGTGTGCATTGAAGTCGCCCGCGAGTATTGTGTTTGGATATCGCGAGAAAAGCAGTTCCAGCTGCGCAGCTACATTTATACCACTCATGTTTTTGACATATATTGAAGTTAGGATAAATGGGTTTACATTATTTATTTTAATTTTTATGCTAGTATTTTCTACTCCTTGAAGATTTATGTTGTTTATTTCCTCGTGGGGGATATTTCTTTTGATATATATTGCTGTTCCTCCATGGGGGTTTCTAGCAGTTGTATTTGAGCTTAGGTTGTGATAGCCAATATAGTTTGCTATATTTAGTTTTTTATTTTCTCTAACTTTAGTTTCCTGAATTAACAGGGCATCTACATCATTTTCATTTACGTAGCTCCTAAGTTCATTTATTCTTGGAGATATGCCGTTCGCATTCCAAAATATTATTTTAAAGCTTTCTTTTTGGGACCTAGCCATGGCGGGTTTGATTCTCACTGTTATTTTTAAAGTCCGCGATTAATTTAAAAGCCTCAAAGACCATTTGCATTGGATCACTCTTTTTTTGTATTAGCTCTGCGAACTGCATCAACAGGTGTTTTATTGCATCTAGGTCGAACATGGTGATAAACCCTCTGATGAGGTTGAGGATTTCATCCATCTTTTCATCATTGGTTTTACCAGCAGGTTCAGTCTCAGCTTCCATATCCTCAGCCTCAACCGCGGTTTGGTCATTTTCGTGAGTATCCTTTTGGACCTCAGTAGTTTTTTGCCTTTTTTCAACCGTTTTTTCTAACAGCTGGGTTTGCGCGAGCTCTTCCTCTCTGACTCGTTTAGTTTTGGCTTCACGTGTTTTGATTTCTTCTTTTGATTTAGCATATTGATTTACAATTTTAGCTTCTAGTTCCGCCTGTCTTGCCTGTCTGGCTTTTTCGGCTTCCTTTCTCTTTATAATGGCTATAGTAGCCAGTTTTACTTCTTCCGGAGTCAATTCTCTGGAAGACGAAGGTTTGGGGGCCTGCTCTTGCACCGATCTGGTGGGTGCTGAAGATTCGTATCTAATTTGCTGTGGCACAGTGTGCGAGGAGCCCTGAGGGGGTGCCTGGGAGTTTAATCCGAGGGCCTTTTGCCTCCAAGGGGGTATCTGATTTTGGGGAGGGGGGGGCATACCCCGGTGCCTTTCCTCTGTTCCAGGGGTTCTTCGGGCATTGCCTGAAGTTCGCTGGGTGGTCTCCATTGCAATTTGCACACGTAGCCTTCTCAGACCTAGGTCTCTGGCAGTCCCGTGTGAAGTGTTCTTCAGCACACTTAAGGCACTTAGGTGGCATACTGCAGTTCTCCGAGGAGTGATTGAACTGTTGGCACCGGTAGCAGATTTTGAAGCCCCGTGCTCTGAAGGCCTCTACCTTCACAGCCAAGTAACCTAATCTTGTTAGTCTGTAGACCCTCTGCCAGTCTGCCGTAGGCCTAAGGCTGACTAAGAAGATCGGCAGGGGTAATCTCGTTTTAGTGTTTCTCAGTTGAGAAACCCGGACTACATCTAATCCTTCGGAAGTTAAAGTGATTTTTATTTCCTCCATGTTATAATTTGTTGGTAGCCCCTTCAGAACTACCTTTTTTGGCCTCTCCGTCTTTAGGTTTAAGCTGTGGAAGGGGATTTTCTCACTACTTAAATGGCGCTGTACAACCCTGTAGGTGTCAGCGTCATTTGGAATCAATATTAGCATGTCTCCTGTGAGCTTGCCAGATACTTTATTTCCTGAGATATCATTTAGTTTTTTAAGGAGAACCTTGTAATTATCATTGAACTTTATGAAAAAACATTCAGCTTTTGGGTCTTTTTTCTCAACTTCAACTGTTGTTAGCCTGCCACTATTTTCGACCGTTTTAGGTTTAGGTGCACTTTTAAACACTACTGGTTGCGCGGCAATCTCAGCGTAAGTCTTAGTTTTAACATAATCATTGTCAGTTACATTTACAACATTATCAGCTATTTCATTACAGTCCATGTTATCATGGACATTTAAGTTTTCTTCTACAATCTGGCTTTTAGTAGGAGCATCCTTAGTGGATTGCCCCTCCATCTTTCTTTTTTTATTTGGATTTTCAACCGTTTTAAGTTTATCTTCATCTTTAATATCCTTAATTAAGCCTAGCTCTATCATTTTACTTTTGATTTGAACACTAGAATTACATCCCTCACATTTAGAAATCTCATAAATATCACAATCAATAAACCTATCCAATTTCCGGGCAAACAAAAAAGAGTTCACAGAAAGTAACGAACCTAGCATCTTGGAGACTTGATCCTCTTCCTGTCCCAGTAGTCCGTTCATCAGCAGCTCCCTGATGTGAAGGGTCATCACGTAGACTGCCAGGGTGCAGAAGTTGACGGCGGTCTTGATTTCTTCTTTCAGTCCAGTCATCAGTCCATCATCAGGTAGAGTTTCGCAGTAATTCATCAAGGCACCCTTGAGAGGCCCGAATTCTTCCTCGTCCAGCTCACCAGCAAGTTCGCGAGTAGCTGCCACGTCGCCTCGTTCCAAATCCATATCGTCAGGGTGGAGAAGTTCCAAAAAATAGCACTACCACGTGGTAACAACACACGTGGCACTCCAAAATGGAAAGCACAAAATCCAAAATGACGAATCGCCCGTACACAACAAGCTGTAGAATTGCTTTGCCCGACGTGCTCTATCGAAACTAGATATAACACGCCCAAGCGGAAGCAAGAAGATCACCAACTGGTAAAAGCAGGAGCAATACTAAAGTACGTCCACACAACTCGAAGTCTAAGCTCCGAATGATGATATGCGTTCGCCGGTAGTAGTGTCGTACAAGACAGAGCACCAGGCGCGAAGCGCCTTTAATCTCCAGTTTCAATATGTGGTTCTTATCGTCAAACTGTGACATTAATTCAGTGACCCTAATTGGAGGTTCGAGGTTTTTATTTACTACTTTTTATTATTTGTCCTAGCTCCTAGTGTGGCAGTTTGTTGCACATTTAGAGTTTAAGCAGTTTGGGGGGTTGATGCAGATCTAAGGGTTACCTAGCGTTTTGGCAGTTTAGAGTTTAGAATATTTTTTTTATAAAATAAAAGTCGCGAGTTTTATTTAAAAATCAGATGTTTGAGGTGGGATCTTTTAATTCCGATTATCGATGTTTAGAACAGCGCGGGGTCTCTTACGAGATTTGGCCTTGCGATGATCATAGTCATGCAGATTGAATAACAGTTCGTTTGGGACGGATGGCAAATTTCTGTAAAATTTAAGCGCTAGCTTTTTAATTTGGGCTCTAACAGTTTTTATTTTGAAGTCATTCCTAATTACCGAGTTTCTTAAGTACCTGGGAGCTTTCCTGATAATCCGTAGGATTTTGTTTTGTTTTGTCTCTAGGAGATCTATTGTAGTTTTACAGGCATATCCCCATACGGGTGCTGCATACAGCATTCCCGGGCGGATGACCGATTTATAAATTAGAAGTTTATTTTGATAACTTAGATTTCCGTTTCCTATCATTGGGTATAAGGCTCCTGTGGCCATGTACGCTTTTTTGATTAAGTTCGTTACGTGCTGTTTCCAGGTTAGGTGGGAATCTATCGTTACACCTAGGTATTTAGTAGATTTTTCCGCTTTTAGGGCATGGTTGTTTATGTACAGAGGCGGCGGAGGTTTACGTTTTCTAGAGAAATAAATCCAATGACATTTATTGGGGTTTAATTTTATTCGCCATTTTTCCAGCCAAGTTTGGAGTATGTCTAAGTGTTGTTGTAGCTGTCTGTGCATTACTGAGACATAGGGGTGTTTTGCAAGTATCGCACTGTCGTCTGCATAGAGTGCCAGCTCTGTGTTTGGAGTCCTAGGGATGTCGTTCAGGTATATGTTAAAGAGTGTCGGGCCCAGGATAGAACCTTGCGGTACACTACTTTTAATGAGCTTGGGTGTAGATAAGTTACCTCCTACTCTGACTTGAAAGTGTCTGTTATTTAAGTATGAGATTAAAAGTTTGACAAGAGCGTCAGGGACTTTTAAAGTGATCAATTTGTACGCTAATCCACAGTGCCATACTTTATCAAAGGCTTTTTGTATGTCCAGAAAAATCGCAGCTGTGGGTGTCTTGTTATTGAGACCAGAAGATATGTACTCTACCACTCTCAGCAATTGATGAGTGGTGGAGTGCTTTGGCCGAAATCCAAACTGCTCCGGAATGATAATGTCATTCTCACTAAGGTGCGTGTTCAGTCTCTTAAGAATAATTTTCTCAGTAATTTTACTAAGTGTCGGTAGCAAGCTAATTGGTCTGTAGTTGGCTGGAATTGTGGCATCCTCACCAGGCTTATGGATTGTTATAATTATCGCTTCCTTCCATTCTTTGGGGAAATAGTTTAGTTTTAATATTTTATTTATTAAGATAGTCAAGTAACATATTACGTTTAAGGGTAGGTTTTTAACCGCAATATTTCTGATTTTGTCGTGCCCTGGGCTTATACGGTTTTTGAGATTTTTAATAATTTCTACTATCTCCTGCGGGGTAGCTGGGTCAATCTCAGCCGTTACTGGGGAATTCCTGAAGTTATTTAAAGTTTGACTAACCATTCTTAGGGTGTCCTGACACATTAGATCGTGGTTTGGTTGGAATTGTTTTTCATAATGGCTTGCGAGCGCCTCGGCTTTTTCCTCGTCTGAGTACGCGATTTTAGCACCATCTATTAGTGGCGGGAGCTTAATTTGAGGTTTCCTGAGTCTTTTTGCGAATTGCCAGAGCGATAGATGATATGCGTTAAACGAAATTTTATTTTAGGTACAACATTCCTATTGTATTATTACTGGTAGAAAAGTTTTAATTTTGGTTTTATTATTCCAGAAAGTTTTTGAGTGAAATAATTGCAAATTTCAATTATTATTGAAATTTTAGAAAATGATTTTATATTATAACAGATTTATGAATAATTTTAGCCTATATTTTAATGGATTATCATAAACTTGTATGTTTCAGATACAATAAACGTGATTTCTCTATTTGAAAATGATAGAACAAAAATAATTAATTCAAAAGAAACTTAAATAGAAATCCCTTCTCCGTAATTGGAATTAATTGAACAATAATTATATGTTTTAATAGAGGAAAAGGGTATTACCGTGTATTTCTTATTTTCAATGAAGTACAGGGTGTAATACTAAAATAATGTATTTAATATACAAATTTCTGCTGTCACTTTTTGAATTTATAGGGTTTACATCCTATTATAACATAACAATATCACTTCACTAGCGTACGCACGTTATACGACCATTTTAGCTTTTGTTATACGGCTATCGACTCATTTTTAACTTTTGTTATACTGCTATCGACTCATTTTAACTTTTGTTATACGGCTAATTTTAACTGTTGTCTAATCTTAATTTTGTAAGTAATCTGTCATACGAATCCCTGGTGAGGCTTGAGTGTTTTTATAAATTACACCTAATAAGAGGACAAAATTTTCTAGCATTCGATTTGATAGCAAGGAAATTTGTGATTAATTAGTAAAATGAATTCCATCATATATTGCATTAAAATAAAAATTTTATATTTTATATTTGTGATTGGCTTTCTTTTTTAAGAATCCGGTTTTTAGAAGGTGACGTTGCTACATTTTTAACATATATAATTTTGACTTATATCTGCAATTCATTCATTATTCCTTTATATGCATTTATGTTTTGTTTTGTAAAATAATTCAACTATTATTAGTGTAACTTTTAAAGACAACTTTTGTTATGTGTTACACGAACATATACTAAAATAAAAATTGTTTCGCTGGCAAAATGTTTAGATATTGCTACCGTTTGTGTAGATTCTAAAGGGAACTGCAATAAGTTTGTATCCAATACATTGTATTATTCCCGTACATCATTGATTTGTGGGCGGTTTAAAATTCTGCAGAACCAGAACCAATAGTGAATTCTTTGAGACTGAAGATCCCAGTAACTATTTAAATCAAAAGTATGATGTGGTAGCACACAACTTGCTCTATAATGCAATTAATTTAACTTCTATTCAGTGAAAAAATTATGTATAAGATCCACGGCACTGAGTTTTTAATACCGGATTGTACATTTAACATTTTTCCGGATGACAGCTATTTCGCAATACCCAATTAACTTATATTTCACACAACTCTATATTCACAATTATCAATATTGAGGACATTCGCAATAAGTAATAGACTCTCCATATATAATATTTTAAGAATTAATCCATTAATTTGGCGTCATTTTTGCAATTTTTACGATAATGGCGATATTTCGCCAAATTAGAAACAGGTTCGCCATATTTATCACCAAGTGTCAAAAACAGACGAAGAGAAAAGTATGTCTTACATATAAATGACTGCTGTTGAATTGTTATGCATCAAAATGCAAAACTATTACTCAAAGTATCTTCTCTCGTGAATGGAAGGAACTAGATTCCCGAGAATAATGTTAACAAATTTATCGCATATTATTGCATATGTAAATTGAACAATTTCACAATAATTATTAGATTTTTTTAAATTTTATCGGAATTTTTTTTCTTATGATAAATTTATTTGTAACATGTGCAATATCTTTAGAACGATTCCTGCTAGAATTTTAAAGTTTATGTTACTCATTTTCTAATTAAAAATTATATAGGAAATGATCTTTTGTGTAACATTATTAAAAGTTCTGATCTTTAAATTATTCTTTCAAAATTTCATTCGAAAATTTGTGGATGAAATCAATAGGGTTCCAGTAGTCACTTATTTTAATATTTGTACCAAATTGCGTTCGAAACACTCCATTCTTTCGGGAAATATCGCACAGACTCACGGACACACACATACAGACACCACCTCAAAAACCTTCGATCCGAGTTCAATCCAGAAATAATTGAAACTTGCTTTTCCGTCGAAAATTCTAATTCGAATTTTCAACCCCGTCACAATGCTTCCCAATCCATTATACTATTTATATAGGGAAAGTGATGACTACATCACCGTGTTTTACCTACCAGTATTTCATTTTGGAAAGCTAAATAAATCATGGAATGGAAAATGCCTTGAATAAACTGTAGTACGATTAAAAGTAATTTTTCCTTTCAGCAATTAATTAGCCATACATTTTGCAATTTTGAAGCCAAAACTTATTCAAGGTTACATCCACTACTCTGCTTTTCTTCGTATAGCTATAGTAACAGCAGTACCGCATAATTCGCCATTTCTCCTCAATATTATAACTATTACAAAAACTAATTAATAACTTGAAAATAATTGCAGCTCAATTAATTTTTCCAAGATATTAATATAGATTATTGCTGTATATTCAATGAAAGCACCTAGACTAAGGCAGAACTAAAAAGGAACATAATTATTTGACAAAATAAAGCCTACAATTTCCATAGAATCCTCATAATCTTCTCTGTGCTTGTTGTGTTGTGACGTCAAAAATGTCAAGACTCCTCCCACCCATAAAAGCGGCTTTCGTGCGTTTGATGGCTGAACATACTCATTCGGAGCTCAGACTTCGAAGTGTGAGGTTGTGATTTTGCTAAGCTGCTGCTATTACCTTTTGGTGACTTTTCTTGCTTGGGCTTGGGCGTGTTATATCAATTTACGATAGAGCACGTCGGGCCGAGTAATTTTTCAACTTGACTGTGTGCGGATTTCCGCCATTTTGTGCTTTCATGCTATCTCATTTTTGGATTTACCACGTGTGCCCTACACGTGGTAGTGACTTTTTGGATTGCTCTCAACTGAAGATATGGATTTGGACAAGGATCATCTGGAGCTTACGAGGATCACTGCTAGTGAACTTGATGGAGATTGTGCTCGGCCTCTCAAGGATGCCATGAACTTGTACAGTGACTCTCTGCCGCAGGATGGATCGTGTTTCACGTGGCCAATTGATGTGATGCAAGTCGTCAACTTCTTAGGACTGGTTATCTACACGCTGACTCTGCATATCAGGGATATGCTCAAGAATGGACTCATCGAACAAGAACAGGACCAAGTCTCCCGGATTATAGGTTCGTTCAATCTTGTGTATTCTTTTTTGTCTTACCGTGACATGACTAAATTTAAGGATAGTGAAATGTACGTAATCTTTAAATCATTTGAGGATAGTAATGTATGTGTTAATAATGTTGAAGTTAAAGCTAAACTGCTAGAAATAGGATTAATTAATGAAATTAAACTTTCTGACAAAACTGAAACGGTGGTAAATCCATGTAAAAGGCCTAGGATAGAGGAGTCTCCCACTAAGGGAACGCCTACTAAAAACCAGGATGGAAACTTAAAACCTAGTGATAGTGTTGTAAATGAAAAGGTTAGTGATAGTGTTGTAACTGAAAATGAAAATGTTAGAACTAGGACTTATGCTGAAATTGCTGCACAACCTGTGCAATTTAAAAGTGCACCTAAACCTAAAGCGGTTGAAAATAGTGGAAGAGATAATGTTATGAATGTAGATAAAAAAGAACCAAAAGCAGAGTGTTTTTTCATAAAGTTTAGAGATAACTACCAGGCTCTCCTTAAAAAGCTAAATGAAATAACAGGAAATAAAGTATCTGGAAAATTGACAGGAGATATGCTCAAACTGATACCCAATGACGCTGACTCCTATAGGGTTGTTCAGCGCCATTTGGCTAGCGAGAAAATCCCCTTCCATAGCTTAAACCTCAAAACTGAAAGGCCAAAAAAGGTAGTTTTGAAGGGGCTACCAACTAGCTATGACATCGAGGAGATAAAATTGACTCTAACATCAAATGGATTAGATGTAGTCCGGGTTTCTCAACTGAGAAACACAAAAACGAGATTACCCCTGCCGATCTTTTTAGTCAGCCTTAGGCCTTCCGATGACTGGCAGAGGGTTTACAGACTCACAAGATTAGGGTACTTGGCTGTGAAGGTAGAGGCCTTCAGAGCTAGGGGGCTTTAAAATATGCTACCGGTGCCAACAATTCAACCACTCATCGGAGAACTGTAGTATGCCGCCAAAGTGCCTGAAGTGTGGTGAAGGACACTTCACACGTGACTGCCAGAGACCAAGGACAGAGAAGGCGACGTGTGCTAATTGCAATGGAGACCACCCGGCAAACTTCAGGCAATGCCTGAAGAACCCTTGGAACAAGGGAAAGGCACCGGGGTATGCCCCCCCTCCCCCAAAAAATCAGATACCGCCTTGGAGGCAAAAGGCCCTCGGACCAAACCCCCAGGCACCCCCTCAGGGCTCCTCGCACTTTGTGCCACAGGTAAACAGGCACGAAACTTCAGCACCTACCAGATCGGTGCAAGAGCAGGCCCCCAAACCTTCGACCTCCAGAGAATTGACTCTGGAGGAAGTTAGAGCAGCTACAGCTGCAATTAAAAGAAGATCGGAGGCAGAAAAAGCCAGACAGGCAAAAGAGGCAAAGGATAGACTGGATGGGAAAGTTAAGGAATGGAAAGATACTAAACGAGTCAGGGAAGAAGAAGAGCTCGCGCAAACCCAGCCGTTAGCTAAAACGGGTGATAAAAAACAGAAAACTATCGAGTTCCAAAAGGACACTCACAAAAAAGTGCAAACCGCGGTTGAGGCTGAGGAAATGGAAGCGGAGACTGAACAGGCTGATGAATCTGATGCTGAAAAGATGGAGGATATCCTCAACCTCATCAGAGAATTTATCAGCATGTTTAATCTAGATGACATAAAACGTCTGTTGATGCAGTTCGCAGAGTTGGTGCAAAAAAAGAGCGATCCAATGGTAATGGTCTTTGAGGCCTTTAAAATAATCGCGGACTTTAAAAGTAACAGTGAGAATCAAACCCGTCATGGCTAGGTCCCAAAAGGAATCAATAAAAATAATATTTTGGAATGCGAACGGCATATCTCCAAGAATAAATGAACTTAGGAACTATGTAAATGAAAATGACGTAGACGCCTTACTAATTCAGGAAACTAGAGTTAGAGAAAGTAAAAAACTAAACATAGCCAACTACTCAGGTTATCATAATCTTAGCTCAAATACTAATGCTAGAACGCCCCATGGAGGGACAGCAATATACATTAAAAGAAATATTCCCCACGAGGAACTAAAAAGCATAAATCTTCAAAGTATAGAAAATACTAGCATAAAAATTAAAATTAATAATACTAGCCCGTTTATCCTAACCTCAACATATGTCAAAAATATGAGTAGAGTAGACGTAGCTGCGCAGCTGGAACTGCTTTTCTCGCGATATCCCAACACGATACTCGCAGGCGACTTCAACGCACATCACCGAGCGTGGGGCTGTAGGAGAGCCAATGCACGCGGAACACAGATACATAGACTGCTGAACACCACAAATACTAACATTATTGCTCCGTCGACACCAACCTGCTTCTCAGGCGCCAGCGGCACATTCATAGACTTTGTCCTAACGCGAAACATAGACTACGCTCACACTATTAGTACCCTGGATGAATTCGACTCGGATCATCTACCGGTACTGGTGACATTCGACCTGAACACACCTCTTCCAGCCTCTTTGGGACAAGAGAGGGTCAACTGGGAAGTATTCAAAAGATCACTCTTCGAGCCGCACTTAGCAGTACCTAACATAATGAGCACGGCGGATATTGACTCTGCCACGCACACACTCACAACAGAAATCAAGAGAGCAATTGGCTCTGCTACAACACATCGTGAGTCTCCAAAATCACCCACACTTTCCCACCATGTCAAACAATTAGTCAGGCAAAGGAATAGAATGCGTAAGACATGGCAGGCTAACAGAGATCCCGCCCTTAAAAGGGAGCTTAACAGACTCACGAGCAAAGTCAGGGGGAAAATTGTCGCAGAAAAGCAGCAACAGTATAAAGAATTAATCGAATCCCTTAGCCCAGAAGATGTATCGCTCTGGCAATTCGCAAAAAGACTCAGGAAACCTCAAATTAAGCTTCCGCCACTAATGGATGGCGCTAAAATCGCGTACTCAGACGAGGAAAAAGCCGAGGCGCTCGCAAGCCATTATGAAAAACAATTCCAACCAAACCACGATCTAATGTGTCAGGATACCCTAAGAATGGTTAGCCAAACTTTAAATAACTTCAGGAATTCCCCGGTAACGGCTGAGATTAACCCAGTCACCCCGCAGGAGATAGTAGAAATTATCAAAAATCTCAAAAATCGTAAAAGCCCAGGGCACGACAAAATCAGAAATATTGCGGTTAAAAACCTACCCCTAAACGTAATATGTTACTTGACTATCTTAATAAATAAAATATTAAAACTAAACTACTTTCCCAAAGAATGGAAGGAAGCGATAATCATAACAATCCCTAAGCCAGGTGAGGACGCCACAATTCCAGCCAACTACAGACCAATTAGCTTGCTGCCGACACTTAGTAAAATTACTGAGAAAATAATTCTTAAGAGACTGAACACGCACCTTAGTGAGAATGATATCCTCATTCCGGAGCAGTTTGGATTTCGGCCAAAGCACTCCACCCCTCATCAATTGCTGAGAGTGGTAGAGTACATATCTTCTGGACTTAATAGTAAGACACCCACAGCTGCGATTTTTCTGGACATACAAAAAGCCTTTGATAAAGTATGGCACTGTGGATTAGCGTACAAATTGATCACTTTAAAAGTCCCTGACGCTCTTGTTAAACTTTTAATCTCATACTTAAATAACAGACACTTTCAAGTCAGAGTAGGAGGTAACTTATCAACACCCAAGCTCATTAAAAGTAGTGTACCGCAAGGTTCTATCCTGGGCCCGACACTCTTTAACATATACCTGAACGACATCCCCAGGACTCCAAACACAGAGCTGGCACTCTATGCAGACGACAGTGCGATACTTGCAAAACACCCCTATGTCTCAGTAATGCACAGACAGCTACAACAACACTTAGACATACTCCAAACTTGGCTGGAAAGATGGCGAATAAAATTAAACCCCAATAAATGTCATTGGATTTATTTCTCTAGAAAACGTAAACCTCCGCCGCCTCTGTACATAAACAACCATGCCCTAAAAGCGGAAAAATCTACTAAATACCTAGGTGTAACGATAGATTCCCACCTAACCTGGAAACAGCACGTAACGAACTTAATCAAAAAAGCGTATATGGCCACAGGAGCCTTATACCCAATGATAGGAAACGGAAATCTCAGTTATCAAAATAAACTCCTAATTTATAAATCGGTCATCCGCCCGGGAATGCTGTATGCAGCACCCGTATGGGGATATGCCTGTAAAACTACAATAGACCTCCTAGAGACAAAACAAAACAAAATCCTACGGATTATCAGGAAAGCTCCCAGGTACTTAAGAAACTCGGTAATTAGGAATGACTTCAAAATAAAAACTGTTAGAGCCCAAATTAAAAAGCTAGCGCTTAAATTTTACAAAAATTTGCCATCCGTTCCAAACGAACTGTTATTCAATCTGCATGACTATGATCATCGCAAGGCCAAATCTCGTAAGAGACCCCGCGCTGTTCTAAACATCGATAATCGGAATTAAAAGATCCCACCTCAAACATCTGATTTTTAAATAAAACTCGCGACTATTATTTTAAAAAAAAAAAAAAAAAAATATATATATATATATATTCTAAACTCTAAACTGCCAAAACGCTAGGTAACCCTTAGATCTGCATCAACCTCCCAAACTGCTTAAACTCTAAATGTGCAACAAACTGCCACACTAGGAGCTAGGACAAATAATAAAAAGTAGTAAATAAAAACCTCGAACCTCCAATTAGGGTCACTGAATTAATGTCACAGTTTGACGATAAGAACCACATATTGAAACTGGAGATTAAAGGCGCTTCGCGCCTGGTGCTCTGTCTTGTACGACACTACGACCTGATGGCTGAACGCCCCTGTGTAGAATACCTAGTGTCCCATTCGTCAGGAGGAAGTGTTTAAAAACTCCTTTCAACAACCTTCAGCTGAAAAAGCATTCGGAGCTCAGACTTCGAAGTGTGAGGTTGTGATTTTGAGAAGCTGCTGCTTTTATCTTGTGGTGACTTTCTTGCTTACGCTTGGGCGTGTTATATCTTGTTACGATAGAACACGTCGGGCTAAGTAATCTTCAACTTTATTGTGTGCGGCTTTTCGCCATTTTGTGCTTTCGACTTTGGATTAACACGTGTGTTTTTCCCACGTGGTTCTGTTTTTTGTGCCTTGGATTGACCCTGCTGGACTATGGAGCTGGACAGAGAAGTTTTGGAAGTGACGAGGGATGTTGCAAGGGAACTGGATGGTGATGATGCTCGGCCTCTCAGGGATGCCATGAACTCTTATTGTGACTCCCTGCCGGACGATGGACTTTCTCGCACGAGGACCCAGGAAGTGAGGGAAACAGTGAACTTCTGTGGATTAATGATCTACACGCTGACTCTGCATATCGAGGATATGCTCAAGAACGGACTCATCACCCAGGACAAGGACCAAGTCTCCCGGATTTTGGGTATGTTCAATTTTGTGAATTATTTTATGTTAGGCTGTGACATGACTAAATTTAAGAGTAGTGATATGTATTTAATTTTTAATTCATTTGAGGAGAGTAATTTAAGATTAAACAACACTGAAATTAAATCGAAACTGTTAGAGATAGGACTAATTAAAGAGATCAAACTTGTTGATAAAACTGAAACGGTTGAAAATCCAAGTAAAAGGGCTAGGACAGAGGAGTTTCCCACTAAGGGAACTCCTACAAAAATCCAGACTGGAGAATCAAACTTAAAACCTAGTGACCATGATAACATGGATTATAATGATGTAACTGTTAAGGATGTAAATGACAAAAGTGTAAATGCAGATTCTAGTGATGTAAATAAGCCTAAGACTTATGCTGAAATTGTCGCGCAACCTGTAGTGTTAAAAAGTGCACCAAAACCAAAAACGGTTGTAAATAGTGGTAGTGATAAAAGTATGGAAGTAGAGAAAAAAGACCCAAAAGCGAAATGTTTTTTCATTAAGTTTAGAGATAACTACCAGGCTCTCTTAAAAAAGTTAAATGAGATCACAGGCAACAAAGTATCTGGCAAACTCTCAGGAGATATGCTTAAATTGATACCTAATGACGCTGACTCCTATAGGGTTGTTCAGCGCCATTTGACTAGTGAGAAAATCCCCTTCCACAGCTTAAACTTGAAAACAGAAAGGCCCAAAAAGGTAGTTTTGAAGGGGCTACCAGCAAACTATAACATTGAGGAAATAAAACTTACTCTAACATCCATGGGATTAGATGTAGTCCGGGTTTCTCAACTGAGAAACACTAAAACGAGATTCCCCCTACCGATCTTCTTACTCAGCCTTAGGCCCACGGAAGACTGGCAGAGGATTTACAGACTGACAAGGTTAGGATACTTGGCTGTGAAGGTAGAGGCTTTCAGAGCACGGGGCTTCAAAATTTGCTACCGGTGCCAGCAGTTCAACCACTCCTCTGAGAACTGCAGTATGCCACCAAAGTGCCTGAAGTGTGCGGAAGAGCATTTCACACGGGACTGCCAGAGACCCAGGACAGAGAAGGCAACGTGTGCAAATTGTAATGGAGACCACCCGGCGAACTTCAAGCAATGCCCGAAGAACCCCTGGAACAGAGGAAAGGCACCGGGGTATGCTCCCCCTACCCCAAAAAATCAGATACCCCCTTGGAGGCAAAAGGCCCTCGGACTAAACCCCCAGGCACCCCCTCAGGGCTCCTCGCACATAGTGCCACAGGAAAAAAGACACCAACCTTCAGCACCTACCAGATCGGTGTAAGAGCAGGCCCCCAAATCATCGACCTCCAGAGAATTGACCCTGGAGGAAGTAAGAGCAGCTACAGCTGCCATTAAAAAGAGATCGGAAATAGAAAATGCCAGACAGGCAAAGGATAGGCTTGACAGGAAGTTTGAGGATTGGAAACAAAATAAACGAGTCAGGGATGTAGAGATCGCGCAAACCCAGCTGTTAGTTAAAACGGGTGAAAATAAGCAAAAAACTATCGAGTTCCAAAAGGACACTCACAAAAAAGTGCAAACCGCGGTTGAGGCTGAGGAAATGGAAGCTGAGACTGAACAGACTGATAAATCTGATGCTGAAAAGATGGAGGATATCCTCAACCTCATCAGAGGATTTATTAGCATGTTCAATCTAGACGACATAAAACATCTGTTAATGCAGTTCGCAGAGTTAGTACAAAAAAAGAGCGATCCTATGGTAATAGTCTTTGAGGCCCTTAAAATAATCGCGGACTTTAAAAGTAACAGTGAGAATCAAACCCGTCATGGCTAGGTCCCAAAAAGAATCCTTAAAAATAATATTTTGGAATGCGAACGGCATATCTCCAAGAATAAATGAACTTAGGAACTATGTAAATGAAAATGACGTAGACGCCTTATTAATTCAGGAAACTAAAGTTAGAGAAAGTAAAAAACTAAACATAGCCAACTACATATGCTATCATAATCTTAGCTCAAATACTAATGCTAGAACGCCCCATGGAGGAAAAGCAGTATATATTAAAAGAAATATTCCCCACGAGGAACTAAACAACATAAATCTTCAAGGTATAGAAAATACTAGTATAAAAATTAAAATTAATAATACTAGCCCGTTTATCCTAACCTCAACATATGTCAAAAATATGAGTAGAGTAGATGTAGCTGCGCAACTGGAACTGCTTTTCGCGCGATATCCAAACACGATACTCGCAGGCGACTTCAACGCGCACCACCGAGCGTGGGGCTGTAGGAGAGCCAATTCACGCGGTACCCAGATACACAGACTGCTGAACACGACAAACACTAACATTATTGTACCGTCGATACCAACCTGCTTCTCAGGCGCCAACGGCTCATTTATAGACTTTGTCCTAACGCGAAACATAGATTACGCTCACACTATTAGTAACCTGGATGAATTCGACTCGGATCATCTGCCGGTACTGGTGACATTCGACCTGAACACACCTCTTCCAGCCTCTTTGGGACAAGAGAGGGTCAACTGGGAAGTATTCAAAAGAGCACTCTTCGAGCCGCACTTAGCAGTACCTAACATATTGAGCACGGCGGATATTGACTCTGCCACGCATACACTCACAACAGAAATCAAGAGAGCAATTGGCTCTGCCACAACACATCGTGAGTCTCCAAAAATGCCCACACTTTCCCACCATGTCAAACAATTAGTCAGGCAAAGGAATAGAATGCGTAAGACATGGCAGGCTAACAGAGATCCCGCCCTTAAAAGGGAGCTTAACAGACTCACGAGCAAAGTCAGGGAAAAAATTGTCGCAGAAAAGCAGCAACAGTATAAAGAACTAATCGAATCCCTTAGCCCAGAAGACGTATCGCTTTGGCAATTCGCAAAAAGACTCAGGAAACCTCAAATTAAGCTCCCGCCACTAATCGATGGTGCTAAAATCGCGTACTCAGACGAGGAAAAAGCCGAGGCGCTCGCAAGCCATTATGAAAAACGATTCCAACGAAACCACGATCTAATGTGTCAGGACACCCTAAGAATGGTTAGTCAAACTTTAAATAACTTCAGGAATTCCCCGGTAACGGCTGAGATTGACCCAGCCACCCCGCAGGAGATAGTAGAAATTATTAAAAATCTCAAAAACCATAAAAGCCCAGGGCACGACAAAATCAGAAATATTGCGGTTAAAAACCTACCCTTAAATGTAATATGTTACTTGACTATCTTAATAAATAAAATATTAAAACTAAACTATTTCCCCAAAGAATGGAAGGAAGCGATAATTATAACAATCCATAAGCCTGGTGAGGATGCCACAATTCCAGCCAACTACAGACCAATTAGCTTGCTACCGACACTTAGTAAAATTACTGAGAAAATTATTCTTAAGAGACTGAACACGCACCTTAGTGAGAATAACATTATCATTCCGGAGCAGTTTGGATTTCGGCCAAAGCACTCCACCACTCATCAATTGCTGAGAGTGGTAGAGTACATATCTTCTGGTCTTAATAACAAGACACCCACAGCTGCGATTTTTCTGGACATACAAAAAGCCTTTGATAAAGTATGGCACTGTGGATTAGCGTACAAATTGATCACTTTAAAAGTCCCTGACGCTCTTGTCAAACTTTTAATCTCATACTTAAATAACAGACACTTTCAAGTCAGAGTAGGAGGTAACTTATCTACACCCAAGCTCATTAAAAGTAGTGTACCGCAAGGTTCTATCCTGGGCCCGACACACTTTAACATATACCTGAACGACATCCCTAGGACTCCAAACACAGAGCTGGCACTCTATGCAGACGACAGTGCGATACTTTCAAAACACCCCTATGTCTCAGTAATGCACAGACAGCTACAACAACACTTAGACATACTCCAAACTTGGCTGGAAAAATGGCGAATAAAATTAAACCCCAATAAATGTCATTGGATTTATTTCTCTAGAAAACGTAAGCCTCCGCCGCCTCTGTACATAAACAACCATGCCCTAAAAGCGGAAAAATCTACTAAATACCTAGGTGTAACGATAGATTCCCACCTAACCTGGAAACAGCACGTAACGAACTTAAGCAAAAAAGCGTATATGGCCACAGGAGCCTTATACCCAATGATAGGAAACGGAAATCTAAGTTATCAAAATAAACTCCTAATTTATAAATCGGTCATCCGCCCGGGAATGCTGTATGCAGCACCCGTATGGGGATATGCCTGTAAAACTACAATAGATCTCCTAGAGACAAAACAAAACAAAATCCTACGGATTATCAGGAAAGCTCCCAGGTACTTAAGAAACTCGGTAATTAGGAATGACTTCAAAATAAAAACTGTTAGAGCTCAAATTAAAAAGCTAGCGCTTAAATTTTACAGAAATTTGCCATCCGTTCCAAACGAACTGTTATTCAATCTGCATGACTATGATCATCGCAAGGCCAAATCTCGTAAGAGACCCCGCGCTGTTCTAAACATCGATAATCGGAATTAAAAGATCCCACCTCAAACATCTGATTTTTAAATAAAACTCGCGACTATTATTTTATAAAAAAAAATATTCTAAACTCTAAACAGCCAAAACGCTAGGTAACCCTTAGATCTGCATCAACCCCCCAAACTGCTTAAACTCTAAATGTGCAACAAACTGCCACACTAGGAGCTAGGACAAATAATACAAAGTAGTAAATAAAAACCTCGAACCTCCAATTAGGGTCACTGAATTAATGTCACAGTTTGACGATAAGAACCACATATTGAAACTGGAGATTAAAGGCGCTTCGCGCCTGGTGCTCTGTTTTGTACGACACTACTGTCTCTTCAGCTGAAAAATAGGAAGTCACAGACTGTAGCGTCATCTGTTGTTGGCAATTGAAGTTATCGATCAGAATACGCTTTTAGTTAAATTTTGCTAGATCGTAATTTGACTTTTTATTAATTGTTTTAGTAGCGTTATTTGTATAATTTATTAATTGTTTTCAATTGTTACTGTTGAAATCTTATATCCAATATATGATACTGGAAATGCTAACCCATATTTGATTGAGTCTTTAATTACAATATATCCTGATAATTTCACTGAAAATTCAATATTATCTAAGGTTGATTTACTTGTTGAGAATGAAAATATTTCAGATATTTTACAAATTTTATCTAATAATGTACCTGATAGGCAATACAGTTATAACAGATTAATGTATTACATAATTGGTTACGTTGCCAGAAAATGTAAAAGAAAAATTAGGTGTGCTGAATGTGATAGCAGATCAGGGAAACTCTCTGACAAATGAATGTTATCATTCACGAAAGCATTTGATGATGTAGGTCTTATGTACCTCTCAATAAATCTATTTAATTTTATTAAAAACTTAGAGTACATATATGCAACGTGTTTCTTTATAAATTTACTTCACAGAGATAGTATAAGTGACTTTTTTGACACTTTGTCAAACTCCACATTAAACTTTATAGGATGTGAAAGCCACCAAATCGAACTGCTAAAAACATTTTTGAGATTTTATTTAATAACCGGACTTCATATTTATATAAAGATATCAACAGAAGTAAATATGCGCAAAAAAAAAACTAAAATTATAGTGTCTAAGATTAGTAAATGTAAATAATGTATTTGAATAAATAAAATGCATATAAAATATTTAAAAAAAATAATATTTTTTTATATTAAGGTATTTTTATTTTTAAATTTAATATTTATCTCCTTTAAAGTAGGTTTGTCTAAAGTCTTGTAGGTGTGTCCTTCTAAGTTTTGTTTTCTTTAAACATTTATTTTTCTGTAAGGAAGTATACATCTATATTATACTGATGGTTTTTAAAAGACTTTGTATAATATTACATTTATAATGTAATATAAGAAATAATACCTTATATGTAAATATTTTGTTCAATTTATATATATCATTTTTGTCAAGTGGTGCATATTTATTTTTGAAATCATGAAATTAATTCAATGAAGTTTGGATTCTAACATGAAGAAAAAAAATATTTAAACGTTATCAATATGATGTCAAATTAATTCGTGCAAAATTGATTTAATAAATGCACATAGTTATGATAAGTTGAATGTGTCTCATGCAGCGTGTAAATTGTTATAAAGTAATTTATCACAATGTTGCGTTTTCTCTGTATATAAAAACTAGAAATAAATCTTGACATTGACCAATTGGAGTGATGTACATAAGATACATTTAAATAAATAAATAAATAAAAACATTGTAATGAAAAGGTAATCAAGATAGAACATTCTTATCTTAATAGTGCTAAATATAGATATAAGATATGTATCCTCAAGGATTTATAGTAATATGCTATAAAGATAGACTGCCAGGTAAGGTTAATTATTTATTTAGTTATACTAAGATAAATTCTACTATATCTTTCCCCAAACACAACGCACAAAATGATTTATTTACAAAAACTTTATTCAAGTTTAATTTGAGCTATTTTATTTAATTCTTTTGAACGAAAGAAAATTTATATGCACTTCAGTCTACAAATGCATTATTTAAATATCTATATATATATATATATGTATATATATATATATGTATATATATATATATATATATATATATATATATATATATATGTATATATATATATATATATGTATATATATATATATATATATATATATATATATGTATATATATATATATATATATATATATATATATATATATGTATATATATATATATATATATATATATATATATATATATATATATATATATATATATATATATATATATATATATATATATATATATATATATATATATATATATATATATATATGTATATATATATATATATATATATATATATATATATATATATATATATATATATATATATATATCTCCCAAATAATTCCTTTCAGAGAGATTACGTCTGTGACAAAGCGAGTAATTTAAACACACAGAGGGACTTCATTCAATTCGTTCGTGAGAACGCTCAATATAATGTGACTGATGATGAGCCCTATGAGATTTTATCTTTTGTAAGTCCATTGGAGTATGTGGAACTTGATGTCAGATTGGACCTGGTTCTGAAAGTGAGAAAAAGCAACCTTTGCCATACAGCACTTCGAGATATTGCTTTAGAAACTATTAGCTCTCGTTTCCCTCCTAATGAATGGTTTCATGTTTACACTGATGGGTCTCTGTTGGATTTTTCTGGGGCTGCTGGTGCAGGCGTTTTTAGTGAACTTTTTTCTTTTTATCTGCATGTTGGATCGTTTACAATTCACTTTGATGGAGAACTCGAGGCTATCCATGTAGCTTTCCAACAACTTGCTGTCCGTTATATTCCAATTGAGAAGATAGTGATATTTTCAGATTCCACTTCTGCTCTGCAGGCTTTAACGGGCATCTAGGAGAATACGAGCTCCTATGTACAGAACTGTAGAAAACTTTTGGGGGAGATTGAGAGAAGAGCTGCTTTTCAATGGGTACCATCTCATTGTGGTTTTCACGGAAATGAGAAGGCGGATTTTCTAGCAAAAAAGGGAACTGGTATCCTTCAAAGGACTTGCAGAGACTTGCCACTCCATTTTGCTAAATTAGAGATTGAAAGAATATTCAAACATTCGTTTCGTAGTGTGGCTTTTCACTCTTCTAGAGACAAACATTGGAGTGTGCTTTGCGGATCTTATTGTATTCCCGATTCACCTCGTGCTGCAGCAGTGACACTGTTTAGATTTTTGACCAAACATGACTGTCTTGGTGCCTATTTGTATCGTTTTAATTTAACTACTTCGCCTGACTGCGTTTTGTGTACCTCTGGACAACCCATGACTGCTGCTCATCTGGACGAGTGTTCTGCACTAAATAATTTGGACTGCGTTGTTGAAAAGTATTAGAGAGCTCGTGGCCTAATGACCTAGTGGTCAATGGCTTGGCATTTGTCAAATAAAAATAAACAAAAAACATAATACATAATAATGGCTCACATAATGGAACACAAATAGAACACATAGCACATAATAATGGAACATGACACATGGAACGCACGCACACATGTTTTGAACATGGAATTTTGTCCATGTTGAAATCAACTGGAGTTCTCGCATCAGAATTCATTCTTCAAACTTTACAAGAAAGAGTGTGAAAAATCGGTATCTTGGTCCCAAATGATTATTACTACAGCCTGTTACCATTCACTTTACAGGGCTTGAAAAAATCTTTCATTTGATACCATAGTTGACAATGTACTCTCCCCACCGAGGGGGTAACTTGCCCCTCCCTCAAGTGGGCTAATGACGGCTTGAACAAAAAAAATTGTACCGCGGCTATTTTTCACAAAAATTATTGAAACTATTAAGTCTCGTGACCATGAGTCACACATAAACCTTATTACGCATGATTATGTCAAATTTTGTCCTATACTGTCATGTTCAAAAAGTATAAAATTTAGAATGAAGTTCAAAGGAAGAATAAAATTCAAGGATATAAAATTTCGTGAAAATTTATTAATGATTGTGGCTGTTATAGTGTACACAAGAAATCGACCACAGAATTAAGCCAAACAGACGGACAACACTTCAAAAATAGTCAAAACGTATTCGGAAGGTGTTAAATAATATATTGGTACCAAAATCTTGTAATCGAAAATTTTCGGTAAAATAATACTTTCTCAATACTACGTATGAGAATGTAAAATGTACAGAGTATAGTGAGAAAACACACTAGAAATCGACCACAGGCATACAGGCAGACAGACTAATATCACTCCAAAAATAATCAAAACACTGTTCAGGGGGTCTTAATATACTAGCATCAAAATCATGAAATCGAAAAGTCTCGTAAAATCAATACTTACATATAAGAAAGTAATACTATATCCTCCAATCACAACACAGACTAACGTAGCAATGATAGCATTGTGGAAATTTGAGTAATAAAAACTTGTTTGCACTTACTTTTCAAAGTAACGTACATATCATCTTGCATTGTTTGCATTGTGGATCTCAAGTAATGATCATCTGGCACAGTGTGTCTGTTGAGGAAGTTGCCGCAAGCAAAATGATAGAAGTCTTCGCAGGGCTCGACCGTGTGATCCAGCCTTTCCAGAATGCGGGCGGCTGAAAGGAGATAAAGACAAGGATTATTTAACCCCTTGAAGACTAGCGATGCAACGGAGAGATTCTCCCTTCTCCAGCCCATGGATGCATATTTGTTACGCAATGCAGACGGCTGCTACAGCCCTGCGATGCCAATGCGCAACGTAGAATTGGAACGAAACGTAATATTGAGATAAATATTTTTAGGAACACCAGATGGCGATGGAATCCTATAGTTCTTGTAAAGCTAGTTACTTAAATCATTGACCTTCACATTTTAGCTTCGGTGTTTGTGTTTCATGAGAAAGCTGACTAAGTTGATTATACGCTGGCTTCCAAAAGTTAAGCACGTACGATATAATCAACAAAAATGGAAAAGTAAAGCTTTGATTAATTCAAAATTGAACATGAAGGTAGCAAATGTGTTTATGCATTAAAGAAAAAGGAATTATGTACAAAGGTGAAAAAATATTTACTTTTCGTAAGTTATATGATGACGTCACATTTGGGTCATTAACGAAATGATGTTTAACAGAAAACAAACCAAACAAAACTTACATTAATATGGTATGTCACCACTCCGGACCATCACACAAACTTTACAACGATTTTCCATGCTTTCAATGTTGCTTTCCATGCTTTCAATCAACCATCGCAGATGCGAGCAATGGCCATTCCTCCAATAGAGCAGTTTTCAACTCTCTGAGACCGGTTGGAGGAGGTAAACGTGCAGAGACACCACGACCGAGGGCATACCAAGGGTTTTCAATGAGATTAAGGTCGGACGAATACGCCGGCCGCTTCATACGAGAAATGCCCTCATTTTCCAGGTATTCATCAACGATGCTAGCTCGATGGAGACGAGCATTATCGTCCATAAGGAGAAAATTAGAACCAACTGCTGCAGCGTAGAGTCTCTCAATGGGATCAGGAGTTCATCCCGATACCACAGAACCGCCTTTAAAGATGTGCAGCTCTGTGCGATATCCCATTGAAATTCCCGCCCACAGCATAACGCTGTCATCTCTGCGTGATGTTCAATGATGTTCTTGGCCTGGTTGCGAATGCCTCGTTCTCTCCAGACCCTTACATGCTTATCATCTGATTTCAGGGCAAATCTGGACTCGTCCGTGAACAGGACGTTGCACCAATCTGAGATCGCCCAATTGACATAATGACGACACTTTTAATTTCGTCCCTTTGGCTTGTACGTTTAGTGGAACACAAAAACGTGCTACTCTGGTGACTCCCTTCACTTGGAGCCTTCGGTGCACAGTACTTACTGGAAGATATTGTACTGGAAGATATCGTGATTGGCTGTAACATACGATATTTGTATACTGCCATCTACATCCGCAGCGATTTAACCTTCGAACTGTGCGGACGTTTTTCTCGAGCTCCCGTCGTAAGCCTATTTTTCGACCTGTTCTCCGAGACTTACTCGACCTTCCCTACTGTTCTCCCGTGACCTTCCAGCCACCTGCCTGCCCTTGTCTGAGGGATGAAAGATAATAAGATAAAGGATATAACTTAGATCTGTTTTTGGTTCAAGAAATCCACTTCAATCCAGGGAATCTCTGCAAGATTGCCACCCACAACTTATACAATGATGACAGGCCTCGTATTGGCAATCACACCGCCGGCGGCACAGCAATCTACGTGAGAAGTAATCTTCCGCACAGTCGGATTCCCTCCCCACCCCTTCAGTCTGGTGAAGCTACGGTGGTTAAGGTGAACCTGCCAAACAACCCTGCCATGACCATTGCGTCCATTTACCTGCCTCCTAGGTATACTAATACTGGCCTGACAATTGTTGACCTCAAAACTGTCTTCAAAATTCCCCCCCATGTGATAGTTGCTGGTGATTTCAACGCTAAGCACCAAGCCTGGCGGTGTGCGTCATCGAATTCTCGCGGCCTAGCCCCAGGTGACCCCACCCATCTTAATAGTATAATTGATTTTGCCATCACCAGCAACATCCCCTATACTTATCACATGGAAGTAAGTAACTAACTCCCCTCTGATCATCTCCCCATCTTGTATAACCTTGAATTGAATCATTTCTCCCTGGTTACCCCAGCTAAACTGAAAACTAGCTGGGTAACTTTTAAAAATCTGCTCACTAAAAACCCGTCCCCCCTCCCCACGACGTCGAATTGGACAACGGACCTCGCGGATGTGGGGATGGAAAAGCTCGGAAATGTGCTCCGAGAGGCCTACTCTGCATCTTCGAAGCCCAGGAACACCAAGGTCAATTATTACAAGGTCAATTATTACAAGGTCAATTGTTACTTCCTCCGGGTATACAAGATATGATTAGAGACAGGAACAGGCTCCGTAAGGAATGGCAGGTCAGTAGAGACCCCGACCTTAAATGTGAGCTAAACTTTCTTAAAGCGCAAGTTAGCTCACGGATTAAGGCCTTCACTAGTGCACGATGGAACACTTACGTAGAGTCCCTAACGACTCTGGACAACACCATATGGAGGGCAACCTCACGTAGTCGTAGGCACAAAACGTACATTCCAGCCCTTAACGGTCCAAATTGCAGGGCTATCTTGAACACACAAAAGGCTGAACTGCTCGCAGACAGCCTTAGAAGACAGTTTGAACCTCACCACGATGTAATCGATCCTCGGACGGTTGCATTGGTGGATCCCATGGTTGAACAATTCATCTCCACTTCATCTGCAAACACGCTCAGAAACGTAGAACATTCTGACATCACCCCCTATATTCAAAAGCTGAAGAGAAACAAAGCTCTTGGGATTGACCAAATTTCTACTAACATGATTAAAAACCTATCCAAATTCTATCTTTCCTATCTGGTATTCCTTTTTAATAAACTCCTTAGGTTAAATTATTTTCCACGGGCTTGGAAGGTGGCCATTGTGTCCCCCCTCCCTAAGCCCGGCCTTAATCATTCTGAACCTTCAAACTATCGTCCTATCTCTTTACACTCCTGTATCTCAAAACTCTTCGAGTATGTCTTGGTCCAGCATCTGGATGAGTTCTGCAGCCTTAACGATATTGTCATACCGGAACAGTATGGGTTCAAGAGTAAACACTCCACGCAACATCAGTTGCTTAGGGTTGCAGAGCACATTCACGAGGCTCGTTTCAAGCATCTCAACACCACTGTTGTCTACCTGGATATCAAAAAGCCCTTGATAAGGTGTGGATATCTGGGCTTCTCTTTAAACTAATTGCTCTTCACTTTCCTGCTCACTTTATTAAAATCCTTCACTCTTACCTAACGGGGCGTAGCTTCATGGTAAGGGTTTCTACTTCTCTCTTCTCTCCCAGGAATATTCTCAGCGGGGTCCCACAAGGTTCCCTTGTGGGCCCCAAATTGTTCAACCTATACATTAATGATCTTCCACGTCTCCCGGTGTCACCTTTGGCTTATACGCCGACGACACAGCCCTGCTTGCCCAACATAAATAAACACAAGTCGTGCACGATACCCTGCAAACTTACCTAGACTCCATGACGCAATGGTTAACTAACTGGCGCATCAAGGTCAACGTCAGCAAGTGTGCCGCTGTCAGTTTCCCCACCCCCCGCCGGACCCCCGCCATTAACTTAACTTTGAACAATGAGCCGATTCCCTGGCAAACTAGTTACAAGTACCTTGGAGTGTACTTAGATTCAAATCTTACGTGGAAACTTCACATCTCTGAAATCTGTCAGAAAGTGAAGTCTGCACTCGCCCATATGCACCCTCTCTTGGCTGGAAACAGCCGCCTGTCTACAAAAAATAAGTTATTGCTGTACAAGTCCTGCATACGTCCAATTATGACGTACGGATCTCCAATCTGGGGAACCGCAGCTGAGATTCACCTAAAGAAGCTTCAAGTTGTGCAAAATATTGCACTTCGTACGCTTATTAGGTTTCCGCGTTACGGCCGGCTAGAAGTTCTTCACAGAGATCTTAACATTAGACCCATTTTAGAACATATTCGAAATCTTGCTCAAAATTTCTTCAAAGATCTCAGTAGAGTAAATAATCCCACGCTAGATAGCATCCCGCGGCACAACCCAGCACACCCGAAGGCGCGCAAGCGCCCCAGGGTACTGCTGTGGCGGCGCCCGAAAGATGCATTTTTCCGCCCCAAGCTGGGTCGGCCCATCTAGCATTGTTTTATATCTGCTCTACCCCTCCTCTTCATTTTCTTTGAACTCTAGTTAACTCCGTGCCCCTCCCTGGCATTTGGGAACTCGCGTGTTATCGACGAACCTTTTTAGCTCTATGGTTATGTGTTTGTTACCCCCCCTGTTCTCAAGCTCAAGGTCCTGCGCCCCCTGGCGCACTTATATCTCCCCTCTTTCCTCCTTTCTCTCGCTGGGTGCCTGCTTGGGCCCTAGCACTCTCCTTTTTCTGTAAGACTTGGGGAAGGGACGACCTCGGTCGCCCTCCCAAGCGAACTTTAGTTTTGAAACCTTCACTTATGTCTTTCTTTCTTAGTATTTCTTTTTTCCTTTCCGCTCGGAGTTTAAAGGGGGGAATTCTTTCCCCTCCTGGGCACTCCGTAAAACCCCGTCCTTGAGACCTTGAGACCGCAGCGATTTTCAGCCATTCAAATTCAAATACGCTTTCCAAAAATTAAAATTTGCATTGCGTACTTAACGTTTGGTAGTCAGTGTACAAACAAACACACGTGCAATCTGTTGTTGTGGTTCTGATTTAAAAGGCATGGGACAGCTAGATTTAAAGAGATGGTTTCTTTCATGGCAATTATTCTGTGTTTATTTTAACGATGAGGGTCTTGGGTAGTATGTTTAGAAGGAGATTTGGGCTCTGTTTCTTATCACTGGTTTTCAGGGGGAGTGCGTTTGAGCCAGTATGTATTTCGTCAGAAGAATGTTGAAATAATCATACCGAAAAGAGTAAAATATATTTCTGAAACTAAAAAATTTAACAATTGATGAATGGATTTCATAGTAATATAATTGAAGAAAATGAAATAGTTGCTATGTACTTTAGTGTGAAAGTTTATTTAAATGATATCGATATGGATGTTGATGTTTTTAGATATCTTTGGTACAGATACTTAGAGTTCAAATGTCGAAGAATCCGCCATCTCTTCAATATCTTGATTAAATACAAACAGTTCCATACCTTTTAAAAGAACATTGATTTTTTTAATCTGATAATATTATACAAGCAATAGTTAACAAAATGAAGAAGTTTTCAAGGCTCATGTTTGAAAAACAATGGAGCAATTAGGTCACTCAAAATATAATAATACCCGTATATTTCTATACTTAATGGTAAATGCATTTTAAAGCAAAGTTTTTATAATATGATTTTTTGCCGCGTAAGACCACCGCTTCCTTTAGACAATGTAACAATAGTGTAGTCAAATACAAATTCTGGATGCTTTTATACACACAAATTTTTAATGCAATTCAAGTTTGCTATTTGAGTGACACTTTTTATTTTATAAAAAGTATAGTAAAACTTGAGGCGACTGAAGGTTTTTAAAACTCGAGGAATTTTTGACTGGTGTTCTAGTTAAAAATTTACCTAGAGTTGCAACGGGTTAACCTACTAGTTTTCAATTATTTTCTAATTTTTTTTTCATTAGAGTTAGTAGTGATTGCAAAATATTTTTCGATTTTTAATTTATGTCATTTCGAATTTTTAAACTGAATTTTTAACCTTATTTACTTACCTTAAAATTTTTAACCTTATTTACTTATCCTTAATTGCAATCATCTTATTTAAGTTTGTGCTGAATTTTGATTGTGTACTTCTTTAGTTTGTTTAGCATTAAAAATAGTTTTTTTTGCTTAAAAGCTGTTTTAAATTATGGAAACAAGATTTAAAAGCAAAATGTTTTGGGCACCACACATTTTTGGGTTCAGGTGCTTAAATCTCACGATTTTAACCTGTATCCCTCACACTGTATATAGATATAATAAACGGAAGATAAGAGAAAAATAAATAAAATGTCAAATGACTGTACTTGAATGGAAATACGTTGTAATAATAGTTTACTTCGCATATCTGTTTCTTCCTTTACATAAGTTGTTTACATATGGTATCTTCAGTATAAATTTCCCCATGACTGCTTCGATTTCCTGGGAACCTCGTTTCCACATTCCTACATATCTTGCATCCCTGGAAGAGGGGGGGGGCATACATAATCTATACTCATGTCCTAAGGCTAAGAATGATTATATACATTTCAATGGGAGAAATGCACATTTTGCTCTGCCACTTTTAATGTACTTTACATAGAAAAAAAAGTTCTGCTGGAAATAAAAGCACTTAGAACACTTAGCAGATACACAACAAATTGAAATATTGCATACGTATTTCATGAAGTGATTAAAATCCATGATTAAAATCCATGATTAAAACCATGATTATCCATGATTAAAAATTGAAATAGAAAATTCATTAAAAAATGATTTGGAATAATTAATTTCTTCATATAAAAACATGAAAATTTATTAAAGAATAACTTTTCACTTTATCACAAATTTATTATCTGAAGTCATTTTTCTATGATTTT
This sequence comes from Amaurobius ferox, assembly GCA_951213105.1. Taxonomy (NCBI): domain Eukaryota; kingdom Metazoa; phylum Arthropoda; class Arachnida; order Araneae; family Amaurobiidae; genus Amaurobius; species Amaurobius ferox. Next base: position 65,469,677 of record OX578155.1, on the reverse strand, counting down.
TATGATTTAACTTATATATAAAATTTTTAGGGAGGATTCACATATTAAATGCATGTAAAATTTAAATTTGTTGTGGTTTTGTTTAATGTTTGAAGCCCTTTAATTTCAAGTACATATTTTTTCTTTAATTACAAAGTGGGTTTATGAAATATTATATGGATTTTAATTCTTTCTTAAAGTCTCCTGGCTTGTGGTGTTTGGAATTCTTTTCTCATAAAGGAATTATTATCAAAAGAATTGTAAGAAAAGAAAAATCATAAAACTAAATTAAAAAAAATATTAGATCATAAAAACCTTTTTTTTGTATGTAACCAATAAAAAACGTCGTCCATCCTAGTTTCACTAAGTCCTTGTGTTTTTATACCTTTGCGTTAGCATATATCATGTTTGTACATTAAATATTAAATCCTATTTCAAGCACTTTTATATCCCTTTCAATATTAAGCTGTACCCCTGTATTCAACCGATGTAGTGCCATCTACCGCAGAAAATAAGCCGCTGGTTAGATTTAGCATCAAAAAGTGTTTGGGTCTGGAGTAGCAGACGATACTGGCTACATACGGTCTGGCGGAAACGCTTCTTCCTTCACTCGGCGGTCGCGAACGGGTGCATAATCGTAGAATTCCGTCGATCAGCTAGCTCTCAAGCATGGAGATGGCTTCACCATTTTCTGTCTCAATTTAAATTCTGAAGAATTGCGTGAAACAGTCCTCCACCCTTCTTCCCACATCGAAAAAATTTCGTCGTCGAATACGATAAAATTTAGTGATAAGAACATATTTTATTTCTGTTATCTGAAAATTTCTGTGAGCATCTTGACCCGTACATACTCCGCGTTTTATTATTGCGTTTGAGGGGGATGATCGACGGAATTGTTTCTTTTAGCAAAAAAATTCTAGTAAACGCCCCCTAATATTTTCTATGATTTTTAATCGACTTTGAGGGGATGGATCGACGGAATTGTTTCTTTGAGCAAAAAATTCCAGTAAACGCCGCCCTCTAATATTTTCCACGGTATTTAATCGACTTTGAGGGGCGAGTCGACGAAATTGTTTCTTTTAGCAAGAAATTTTAGTAAACGCCCCCCTCTAATATTTTCCATGAAATTTAGTCGACTTTGAGGAGGCGGATCAACGAAATTGTTTCTTTGAGCAAAAAAATTCTAGTAAATGCCCCCTAATATTTTCTACGATTTTTAGTCGACTTTGAGGAGGTGGATCGACAGAATTGTTTCTTTGAGCAAAAAATTCTAGTAAACGCGCCCCCTCCTAATATTTTCCACGATTTTTAGTCGACTTTGAGGGGGCGGATCGACAGAATTGTTTCTTTGAGCAAAAAAATTCCAGTAAACGCTCCTATCGATTGAAATTGATGCTCAATATACCAGAACACACTGAATCTGTGCTAGATGTATTAAGGCCACTTTCAGATCCCCGACATTCTTTCACTTATCTAAAAGGATTGATTTGTTCGGTCGTCATTGTGAAGTGCCTTGCTGCCCCAAATGGGAATCGAAACACAGATTTCCGCATTTGCCAGCCGACGCTCTACCGTTGAGTTACTGGAACGGAATTGAAAGTTTATATCGAAGTGGCACCCTTTAAAAGCTTTTGACATCAAAGTGGCACCCTTTAAAAGCTTTTGACATCAAAGTGGCACCCTTTAAAAGCTTTTGACATCAAAGTGGCACCCTTTAAAAGCTTTTGACATCAAAGTGGCACCCTTTAATAGCTTTTGACATCAAAGTGGCACCCTTTAAAAGCTTTTGACATCAAAGTGGCACCCTTTGAAAGTTTTTGACATCAAAGTGGCACCCTTTAAAAGCTTTTGACATCAACGTGGCACCCTATAAAAGCTTTTGACATCAAAATGGTACCCTTTAAAAGCTTTTGACATCAAAGTGGCACCCTTTAAAAGCTTTTGACATCAAAGTGGTACCCTTTAAAAGCCTTTGACATCGGACTGGCATCATTTAAAAGCTTTTGACATCGAAGTGATTAAATATTTCAAAAATAATTTCTTGAAGCGAGGACTCTGGAATCACTGGAATACATACAAATTTTTACTACTGGACTCTTTCAACTATTGGAATACATACAGATTTTTATTCCAGTAGTTGAAAATGTTTCCATTTGGTGGAAGTAAACTTTCATCCAAGTGATATCGAACTTCTTTTGAAGCATTTGAACTTTTTATTCCAGAATTTGCAGCCAACCATAGCGCGGTATGCGAGGCATTCGAATTTCTTCCAGTATTCGAGATATTCTAGTATTCGAGGTACTCCAGTATTCGCGGATAGTATTCGTCCAGCTATAATAAAAAACAGTAAATTTTAAAATTACAATCATAAAAGGTAAAAGAAATATGTAATTACCTGATTTGATGCATTCTTTAGAGTGGCAAATTCCACTAGAAATGTCTTCGGCTATTTTTAGCCTACCTGAAATAAAATATATATGTATACATAAAAACTCGTTCAAACTATTGTAAAAAAAATTCTGAAATTAATAGAATTCGTTAGCAATTGCATAAAGAGTTTTCTTCATATGTGAAAGTAAATGCAACTACATCAAGGTGTCTGCCAATAAGTGGTCGCATCTTGTGACACAAGAAGCAGTGTGACACGTGAAGTCTTGTGACACATTGTTGGCAAATGGAAAGTAGAAAAAAAAATTATCTGGAGTGTTGCTGAATTAGATTTTCTCATAGCAGAATCCATTTTTAGTAACTTTTTTTTTCTTTCAAATTTTGCAAGAGAAACTTTGAAAAAATTGGTTTCATGGGTCCGAATGATTGCAATTATAGTGTGTTACCAATCACTTTAAAGGGTTTGAAAAATATTTCAATTGATACCATATTTGACAATGTACTCCTCAGGGGGGGGAAGTTACTTGCCCCCTGAGGGAGCCGATGACGTCATGAGCAAAATATTTGTATCGCGGCTATTTTTCACAATGATTAAAACTCATCATCATTTAGTCATAAATATACCCTTTTATTCATGATTACGTCAAATTTTGTCCTATTCTGCCATATTAAAAAATATAAAATTTCGAATAAATTTCGGAGTTTTTAATCGAATTTTAAAAAAATTCTATCTAGTTCTAGATTTTTTGATAACAAAGCCGAATATACAATTTTGTGAAAAGTCATTAATATTTGTGGCCGCCATCCTGTACGCAAAAACTGACCACAAACATACAGACAGTCAAGCACCACTCCAAAAATAATCAGAACGTTTTCAGGAGGTCTTAAAACATATATTGGAATTAAAATCTCGATTTCGAAAATTTTCGAGTAAACAATAATTTCTCTATATTACATTACGTAGTATGGGAAAGTAAAATGAAAAGATAAATCCCACGAAGAAAGAAACACAGTAAAGTGTTTAAAAGCTATTTTTCAGTGAATAAAACTATAAAATTCCCCTACCTATGATAAAAAGTTTGAGGTGTAAAGCACATTTCTTTCCCTCCCTATATAATGCAATGAATTTATTTGTTTCAGAGTGAAAAAATGATGTATAAGATTTACGGCATAATGTTTTTAATGTTGCACTAACTGTACATTTGGCGCTTTTCCGGATGACAAAATGTAAAATTCTTTCGAAGTACTCAAATAACTTATCTTTCACACTCTAAATTGACAATTATCAATATTGATAGTGTCCGCAATAAACAATATACTCCGCATATTAAAATATTTGAATAATTAATTTATTAATTTGGCGTCATCTCGTCAACTTAGCATAGATTTTGCATATTTAACTATATTTTTGCCAATCTGGGGCAAAATATCACCAGGATGGCGATATTTCGCGAAATTAGTCACTAATTTTGCCAAATTGATCGCCTAGTGTTACAGATAAGGGGAGAAAAGAGTATTTCTTTTATATAAATTACTGTTGGTGAACTCTGTTAGGCGTTAGTACAAAACTATTATACGAAGTATCTTCTTTCGTGAATGAAACGAACTGAATCCACGAGAATAATGTTAACCAATTTTTCTTACAATATTATGAATAAAATGTTAACATATTTGACAATAGTTAATACTTTGTTTTAATTTTATATTTTTTTTAAATTATTTGAAAAACGTACAATATCTCAACGATTCCTGTCACAGTACCAAAATTTGTACTACTCGTTTCCTTATGAAAAGTTACATGAAAAATGATTATTTACATAATATTATTAAAGGTTCTGATTTTTTCATGATTTTTTCAAAATTTCATTCGAAAATCTAAGGATCTCCTGATCGATTTTTATATATTTAACTATATTTTTTTCAATCTGGGGCAAAATATCGTGAGGATGGCGATATTTCACAAAATTAGTCACTAATTTTGCCAAATTGATCTCCAAGCGTTACAGACAAGTGGAAGAAAGAGCATTTCTTTTATATAAATGACTGTTGGTGAATTGTTAGGCGTTAGAACAAAACTATTATACAAAGTATCTTCTTTCGTGAATAAAACTAACTGGATCCACGAGAATAATGTTAAATAATTTTTCTCACGATATTATGAAGAAAAAGTTAACATATTTGACAACAGTTAATACTTTGTTTTAATTTTATGTTTTTTTAAAAATTATTTGAAAAAAGTATAATATCTCAACGATTCCTGCTACAGTTCCAAAATTTGTGCTACTCGTTTTCTTATAAAAAGTTACATAAAAAATGATTATTTACGTAAAATTATTAAAGGTTTTGAGTTTTTGATGATTTTTTCAAAATTTCATTCGAAACTCTGAGGGTTTTCCGATCGACTGCTTTTAAAATTCTTAAGCTTCCAGTATCCACTGACTGTAATTTTTGTTCGAAACTTCGTTCGAAACGCCCCATTCGTTCGTGAGATATCGTCCTCTACATGACACACACACACATTCAAATCTTTTTTTATGTAGGCCTTTGGAAGAGCCTTTGGAAAGAAAGCTAGTTTTCCAAAAAGACCCTACAGTTTTGTAGAAAGACGGTTGTCAAATAACGACGGATTCTGCGATAAATCAGTACTCTTTATAATAATAATTTATAAATATATGGGCTTAGGATGTACCCAAATAAAGATGTTTCACTGTGTGTTTATTTTGTAACATGACAATCATAATTAACATGACAATCATAATTAACATGGCAATCATAATTTTGTAACTTAAAAATCATAATTTTGTAATATGACAATCGTAACTTTGTAAAATGGCAATCACAATTTTGTACCATGATAATGTAACATGATCTGTCATATTAACTGAAAGATAAATTATGACTTTGAATAGATTATATCAATCAAATTGCCCAATTATAAGCATTTTGTAGTAAGCTTTGCCTCACAGCAAACATGTATTTAGTAACCACCTATCTGAAGGACACTTTATAATGGCTTCATGACTAAACAGATTTTACAATTCACATGACAAGAGCGAGAATACATAAGTTTTACTGTATATGTTTATTTTGTAACATGACAATTATAATTTTGTAACATAGCAATTATAATTTTGTAACATGGCAATGTAACAGGATATGTCATATTAATTGAAAGATCAATTATGACTTTGGATAGATTATATCAATCAAATTCCCCAATAATAAGCATTTTACAGTAAGCTTTGCCTCCAGCACACCTGTATTCAACAACCCCCTAGCTAAAAGACCACTTTATAGTGGTTTCGTGACTATGCAAATTTTACAATTCATACAAGAAGAGCGAGAATAAATGAGTTTCACTGTATATGTTTATTTGGTAACATGACAATTATAATTTTGTACCATGACAATCATAATATTGTTGTTGTTGTTGAAACCCAGACCATCCGATCTACCAGAAAGGTGTAAGGTAACTGTTTGGACGGTCGGGAAGTGCCACCCAATTTAGACCGGAACCCAGTGGGGGAGGCATCCACAGGGACCGTACCCTCCTTCCCTACCACCAACCTCTCGGAAGGACTTTCGGACCCACATGTTTAACGTGATCGTACTCCGCATGAACACGGCGGCAATTTTGGCAGTGGCTGGAATCGAACACGGGCCTAGCGAGTGCAACTCCAGCGCGCTAACCAATGGGCTACCGCGCCCTAAACATAATATTGTAACATAGCAATGTAACATGATCTGTCATATTAACTGAAATATCAATTATGACTTCAGACACATATTGTCAATCAAATTTCTCAATTATAAGCATTTTACTGTAAGCTTTGCTTCGTAACACACATGTATTCAGAAAGGTCACTTTATCATGGATTCATAACTATACAGATTTTGCAATTCATACAAGAAGAGCGAGAATAAATAAGTTTTACTGTACATGTTTATTTTGTAACATGGCAATTTAATATAATCTGTCACATTAACTGAATATCAATTATGACTTTAGACAGATGATATCAATCAAATTGCTCAATAATAATCATTTGACTGCAAGCTTTGCTTTACAGCACACATGTATGCAGCAACCACTAAACTAAAAAACCTATTTATAGTGGATTCCTGACTATATATAGGTTTTATAATTCATACAAATAGAGAGAATGCACCATTTTATTAACACTTTACAGCATAGTTGATAAGTGTTTATGACATTGTTCGTTCATTCTGTCTGTCTGTCTGTCTATTCACAGGATAACTGCAGTAGAAATAAATTTATCACGTTGAAATTTTAGTATGTTATTACGACAGTCTGTGGGACATATGGGAATGTAAATGAATAATATCAGCCAATTAGTTTTGAATAGAACCCGGGTTGAAAAAATGGAATAAATTGAACCCTACGGGACCTAATTTTTCTAACATATTTTAAGCAAATTTAAAATTCACAAATTGCTTCGAAAATTTTAGAAAATATTCAAATTATCCCATAAAATATATAAAAAAAATTCAGCAAAATATGTTCGGTAGTTTTTTAAATAAAAATTAAAATAATAATTGCACCCTTATTATGTGAAGAGATAACATGCCCCACTTCAAAATAAAATATGGCATCCAACTTGTGCCAAAATCGCAATTTTTAAAGTTATTTTTAATTTATATTTAGTCTTGCATTTGTCCTAAAACCGCTTTATTTTTTTATTCTTTTCGGTGCATCTATATAACCAACGCAATTACAATATTTTGGAGTTTAAATGAACATCAAACTTTGGTTATTTCTACAACGAAGCTTAATTTTCATATATGGAAAAAGTAAACACATCAAGTTGTAAGATGAGTTGTATAAGAATAGCTGAAATTCTTTAACGCAAAATTATTTAGCTCTAGAGTCTGCAATATAGCTGATATGAATGAAACCATTCGTTGATTTTACGTATAAAAGCAGACCATTCTATAGTATTACTTTTTCGATGAAGTTTTAAGCATGGAGTTAGAAAGTACTTTTAACTCCATGGTTTTAAGTTTGTAAGCAAAATAAATTATTGTAATAGTGTGATAATTTTAAAAATATCGCCTCTGAATGAAAGGAATGGAAAAATGTTTATGAATGAAATGTTAATCCGGAGAGCCAGGCGATTTATATTTCGATGACGTTCTTTGAATAAAGTTCATTAGTTTTCGATGAGGTTTTCAAATATAATAAATTATTGTATAGTACTGCGATAATTTTAAATATATCACCGCTGAATGCATCGTATTTTAGAGAGGGATGTTGAAATATAATTGTATTTCAGTTGGAAAATGTTTCATAATCAATGCTTTATGCACGATAGACCTTTCTTGTTAGTATATGAAACGTGACTTGAAAACTTATAGGTTGTATTTCCGACACAATATTCAGAAAACAATACATTTTCTACAGAGACAGGGAAAAAATATTAAACAGAGATAAGCCCAAGTCAGTGAAAATATATATCTTCAGATAACAAAATGCAAAGTTTCTGAAAATCTATATTCAAGCTTTTTCAAAAAATGCTCTGGGCTTTTCTATTGCAAAAAATTGAAACCATCTTCGAAAATCCCATCTGTTTTATGTTTTCTTTATCATGACATGTCTTCTTTGATCTTCCTTTGTTATTAGTTATCATAAATATTCTTTTCCTGTATGAAGCTTTATTTTTACTTTATTTTTAATGCAAAACTATGAAACTAAAAAAATCTGATGTGGACAGCACATGACTTTCCTTATATAATGCAATGAATATACTACTTTTACAGTAAAAAAAAATAGGTTATTCTTATAGTAGATACTTATATTCTTTCCAAGATATTGTATTTTCGTCAATTAGTCGTCATTTTCATTGATTTAGCGTCATTTTTATCCATTTAGCGAGATTTTCGTTAATTTGGCAACATTTAAAAACTCGCCAAGTTGGCAACATTTCACCAAGTTTGTCGCCAAAATCTCGACAAACGTTATGCACTAAGAAATAAGTTGTTCTTATAGCAGATAAATAGCTCATCATCATCATATTTGGCACGACAGCTCAGGATGAGCCATGGCCTTCCGCTGAAGATTCTCCAGGACTGTCTATTTCTAGACCTGGTCTGGCAGTCTCTTGCTCCAATCACTCTAAAATCCGAATCAACTGAGTCAAGCCATCTCAGCTTTGGTCTTCCTCTTTTTCTACTAGTAAAGGGCCTTGCAGCAAACATCTTCTTTACCGGGTCCCTTTCATTCATTCTAGCAATATGAGAGGCCCAGTTCATTCGCTTAATTTTAAAATATTTAATAATATCAGGTTTCTTAAAATATCTCTAAATCTTCGAGTTAAAACGCCTCCGCCACAGGCTATTCTCCTCTACTCCACGAAGGATGCCTCTGAGAACCCTACGCTCAAAAACAGCAACTCTACCCTCTCCATTTTTTGTTAAAGACCATGTTTCCGAACCATACATTAGGACAGGCCTAATGATAGTTTTATAGATAAGAAACTTTGTTTTTCTAGAGAGGAAACAAGACCTCAAAGCAGGGCGAAGTCCAAAACATGCCTTGTGAAATACGATTTTGAACTTCAGGGATAATATCTTTTTTTGCATTAACAAAAGATCCCAGGTATTTAAAACCAGAAACAGTTTCAAACTCATATGGGCCAATTTTCAGAAAGTTGGCCGTATCACCAGTTGGTGTTTTCTGTACTGGCATATATTTGGTTTTAGAAACATTTACAATCAATCCCATTCGACTTGCAGCTACCTCCAAGGAGGAGAATGCTTCTCTTAAGGCAGGCACACTCCTAGCAAATATATCGATATCATCAACATAGGGCCGTAGGCCAGGAGCTGCACAGACCTGTGTATGATGTTTCCCCGCACATCAATTTTTGAATCTCGTACAGCCTTCTCCAGTGCGATGTTAAAGAGAATGCACGAGAGAGAGTCCCCCTGTTGTACACCATTATTGACACTTAGGGTCTCGGAAAAGACGACCAAAAATTTGATTTTGCATTTGGTGTCATGCAATGTGCACATCACAAGTCTAATCCGTTTAGCAGGAATATTAAATTCATACATTGTATCCATTAGATGCTTCCTACTCACGCGGCCAAATGCAGCCCTAAAGTCAATAAACAAATGGTGAGTGTTGAGTGTAGATAAATAACTATTGGCGTTCAAATACAAAAGTATTACTCAAAGTATCTTTTTTTCATGAATGGAACGAGATAGATCCATGAGAATGATGTCACCAAATTTATCGCATGATATTACATATGAAAAGTGAACATGTTTCTCAACAGTGAATATTTTTTTTAATTTATGGGATTTAATTGATACATTTGTTTGAAAAATGTGCAAAGTCTCGAGAACGGTTCATGCTAGCGTTCTAAAGTTTATGTCAATCGTTTTCTAAGGAAACATTACATCAGAAATGTCTATTTGGGTAACTTTATTAAAGGTTTTTATTTTTTTTTTTTTTTCAAAATTTCTCTTGAAAATTTAGGGACGTTCTGAACATTCGATTGTTTTTTAAAACAATAGGCTTCCAGTATTCAGGGATTGTAATTTCTATAACAAATTTCATACAAATCGCTCTATTCGTTCGTGAGATATCGTCTCTCCTCCCTCCCTCTATCCCACCCCCACGACACACAGACTTCACCTCAAAAATGTTCGATTCGTGATCAGGTATGCTTGAAACGTGCTCTCCCGTGGAAAACTTGAATTCGAATTTTCGACCCCGTCACACAATACTTTCCTTATACGTTATACTATGTATATAAGGAAAGTAAAAATCGACAGTGACATCAATATTCTTTCTTTGTGGGCGACGTATCTTTAGATTTTTCAAATCAGTTCAAAATATTAAAATATCGATTTTGAGATTACATTCTCAAAATTGAAAATACATTCTCAAAATTCAAATAATTAAAATATCGTTAAATAGTAAGTTAAGCCGTACGTTAAATCATAAGAAACAAGAAAGTTTAATCATGCATAAAGCATTGTTTATGAAATACTTTTCAAATGCAGTGCAATTTTACTTGCAATTTTAAATGCAATTTTAAAAGGCAATTTTGAATATTTAAACATCTTTAAAATGCGATACTTTCAGCGGTGATATTTTCAAAATTATCACAATACTACAATAATTTATTATATTTGAAAAGTTCATCGAAAGCAAATGAACTTTATTCAAATAACGTGATCGAAATATAAATCGCCTGGCTCTTTATATAAAAGCAGTGAATATTTAGTCTTAAATTTTTTTCCATTCCTTCCATTCAGAGGCGATATTTTCAAAATTATCGCAATACTAGAATAATTTATTTTACTTAAAAACTTAAAGCAATACGATAGAATCGTCTGCTTCTCTATGTAGAATCAATTAACGTTTCTTTCATATCAGCTATATTACAGACTCCAGAGCAAAATAATTTTGCGTTAAGGAAGTTCAGCAATTCTTATACAACTCATTCTACAGCTTGATGTGTTTACATTCTCCATAAGAAACAATTAGGCTTCGTTGTAGAAATAATTAAAGTTTGATAATCATTTAAACTCAAAAATATTGTAATTGCGTTAGCGCAATATATAGATGCAGAAAATGAATAATAAATAAAGCAGTTTCAGGACGGATGCAACACTAAATATAAATTGAAAAGAACTTTAAAAAGCACGATTTTGAAACACGATGGATGCCATATTTTATTTAGAAGTGGATCTCGTGAACTCTTCATATAATATGGGTGCAATTATTATTTAAATTTCTATTTAAAAACTAAATATATTTTGCTGAAATTTCTTTAATGTATTTTATGGGATAATTTGTAAATTTTCTAAAATTTTCGAAACAATTTGTGAATTTTAAATTCGCTTAAGAAATGTTTGAAAAATTAGGTCCCATAGGGTTCAATTTATCTCACTTCTTCAACCCGGGTTCGATCCTTATTGGGTAATATTATTTATTAGCATTCCCATTTGTCCACCGACCATCTCAGAAACATACTAAAAATTCATTTTGATAAAATCATTTTTACGACAGTTATCGTGCGGACAGACAGACAGACAGACAGACAGAATGAACAAAGTCATAAACATTTTTCAACTATGTTGTAAAGTGTTAATAAATCGTTTGGTTGAAGTAAATAAATGTAAAACATAATTTTTTTGCACCACAAAATTTTCTCACCATGCACCAAGACTGAATCAAAAACAAAACCTTTTTCCGAGATTTCTTTTTTAAAGGAAAATGCTGACTGTCTCAGAAAAACATTCCACTCTGACTTTGTGTTATTCACACAATCAAATTTTTATCTACCAGAAAGTAAATTGAAATTGAAGATGAAATCCTCCGCTTCTCTGCTGGCTATTTCTATTTCTTTTGACAATGTTATGTTTCTTTTTCTATTTCGACATGGGATTGGTAACATATGTATAGGAGTGCATTTCTGTCAGCGCGAAATGGCAATAGTGGTCAATAAATATGACACTTACACTGTTTATAAAACTTCTGAATATCAAAATCATTTCGAAATTAAAACATAAAAATGGCGCATATTTTACATGTCTGTCTAGAAGGAAACCAGGGTATATAAAGCATTATTTTAATCGATATGCAAAACATTATTTTCGGTATGTGAAACAATATTATTTTCCTTATATACATAATGTATAAAGAAAGTATTGTGACGGTGTCGAAAGTTCGAATTCGAGTTTTCGACGGAAGAGCACGTTTCAAACATCCCTGATCACGAATCAAACATTTTTGAAGTGATGTATGTGTGCGTGTGTGAAAGTATGTGTGTGTGTGTGAAAGTAAAAGTATGTGTGTGTGTGTCAGTGAGTCTGTGGAGACGATAAATGACGAACGAATGGACCGATTCGAACGAAAGTTGGTACAAAAATCACAATCCGTAAACACTGGAAGCCTATTGTTTTTGTACGCAATCGAATGTTCAGAACCCCCCTAAATTTTCGGGTGAAATTTTGAAAAAATTGTCAAAAAATCAAAGCCGCTAATAAAGTTACGCAAATAGACATTTCGCATCAAATTTTTCATTAGAAAACGATTGACATACATTTTAAAACGCTAACATGAACCGTTCTCGAGATATTGCACATTTTTCAAAAACATGATCAAAAAGTCATATAAAATTAAAAAAATACATTTCCTATTGAGAAACTTGTTCACTTTTCATATGTAATACCATGCGATAAATTTGGTGACATCATTCTCGTCGAACTAGCTCGTTCCATTCATGAAAAAAGATACCTTGAGTAATACTTTTGTATTTGAACGCCAATAGTAATTTATCTGCTGTGAAATTAACTTATTTCTCCGTCCATAACACTTGGCGAGATTTTGGCGACGAATTTGGCAGAATGTCGCCAACTTAGCGACATTTTTAATTGTTGCCAAAGTAACAAAAATCTCGTCAAATGGATAAAAATGACGGTAAATCAATGAAAATGACGACTAATTAAAAAAAATTCAATATCTCGGAAAGAATATTAAGTATCTACTATAAGAATAACATTTTTTTAACTGTAAAAGTAGTAAATTCATTATAAGGAAAGTCATGTGTTGTCCACATCAGATTTTTTTTTATATGCAAAACAATATTTCAATCGGTGTACAAAATACTATTTTCGGTATGCTAAACAATATTTAAAGCATTATTAGTATGTTACTTTATTTTCAATGTTTCCAGACATTTTTATTAATTATACTACTATTATTTTCTGTATATATATATAGCACAATTACAATATGTACGGGGAAAGTATTGTGACGGGGTCGAAAATTCGAATTTGATTATTCGACGGAAGAGCACGTTTCAAGCATCCGTGAACTCGATTCGAACGCTTTTGAGGTATATACACTGCTCACAACTGAAATCGCAACAATATGAAGAATTTGTTGTATCCCTATTAGGGTGGGCCGAAGAATTTTTTTTTTTTTGAAATTGTTTTAGTACTAGTGCGGAAAACTTGGCCAGTGTGTCACACAATACTGACAAGAAATTTCAACGATTTTTATCAATACTTAACCGGTCCCCTCTGGCCTTGAAAAAATCGAAAATCACACAAAAACAGTGCATTAAAAATTAATTTAGATAAACAAATAAAAATTAAATTGAATTAGTACTAATGCTGGAAAGTTGGTCAGTGTGCTACACAATACTGACAAAAAAAAATCAATGATTTACCTCAATATCTAGTCGGGCCCTGACACTGTTTTTGTGTGATTTTCGATTTTCGATTTTCTGAAAGCCAAAGAGGCCCGGCTAGATAATGATGTACATCATTGATTTTTTTTGTCAGTATCGTGTGACACACTGGCCAACTATCCCGCAATAGTACTAATTTAATTTAATTTTTGTTTGTTTTTCTAAATCAATTTTAAATGCACTGTTTTTGTGTGATTTTCGATTTTTTCAAGGCCAGAGGGGCCCGGCTAGGTATTAATAAAAATCGTTGAAATTTCTTGTCAGTATTGTGTAGTTGTTGAGACCCAGACCGTCCGACCTACCAGAAAGGTGTAAGGTAATGTTTGGACGGCCGGGAAGTGCCACCCAGTTTAGACCGGAACCCAGTGGGGCATCCACAGGGACCTACCCTCCTTCCCCTACCACCAACCTCTCGGAAGGACTTACGGACCCACATGTTTAACGTGATCGTACTCCGCATGAACACGGCGGCAGTTATGGCAGCATGCAAACTATCGGACTGCCGCGCCCGAAAAGTGCCAACATCACGCGGTGTTCCCAGGTGGTCACCCACCCAAATACTAACCACGCCCGATGCTGCCTGACTTCGGTGATCTAATGAGAACCGGTGTTTTCAGCACGGTACGGCCGTTGGCTGTCAGTATTGTGTGGGCAAGTTTTCCGCACTAGTACTAAAACAATTTAAAAAAAAAAAGTTTTTCGGCCCACCCTGATCCCTATGAAATTTACAGAATATAATTGTAACATGGATATGTGCAAATGATCAAAAGGTCATACCTGGTAAATGAAAGCATGGAACTTTATTAACATTAGACCAATATGGAATAGGCCTACCGCGAGCGGATATGCAGGATTGAATACGGCGATGCATCCCGTCAATGAGATAATCAATGGTGCGGTGACGGATGGCATTCCACTCAGCATGCAATTGGGCTTGTAACTGAATATCATTTGATGGAATTGGGACTCTTAATCGGCGACCCATGGTGTCCCAGATATGCTCAATTGGCGATAAATCCGGAGAATATGCTGGCCAAAGCAGGATTTCAAAACCTTGTAGACTATTCATAATTACCCGTGCTGTATGTTGCCCGGCATTATCTTGCTTATAAAGCAGTCCAGGCCTGGCTGACAGATATGGCTGTACCATAGTTCTTACAATGTCAGAGACGTATCGTTGTGTCTTGATACTGCCAGAAATGTAGACCAAAAGTGTTCGTCCACCAAATGTTACACAACTCGAAACCATGGTACCACTTTGGCTGTGTGGCGACTGATAGAAAGAGCTTCCTGGTGGCGTTGTTGAAAGCGCCGCCACACGCAAGTACGGCCATCTGGCATGCCGGAACAGAATCGTGATTCATTCATGAACAGAATGTTTCGCCATTCCGTCGATCAATTGAGTCTCACTTGACATCACTGGAGACGACGTAACCGGTGAAGACGTTGAGACGGTAGGTGCCGAAAAGTCGTCTTCCTTGGAGTCTTGCGTCATGCAAACGGTTTCGAATTGTTTGCGTCGAAGCCACGTTACCTGTATTGTGGGATAAATGCCGTTGTAATACGGTTGCTGTGGTAAACGGCTTCCGCGCAACGCCTGTCAGAAGAATACGCTCTACACGTGGTGTGGTACACCTGGAAGTTTCACTCCCTGATCTTCGTGTCGTTTCGTTGTCTCTCAAGAACCGTAACACACATCACGACCCAATAGTTCAGCGAATCTTCGAAGGTTCATTCCGCCCTCATGTAAAACAATGTTTGTTGCCGTTCTGCTGACGACAACTGAACGCATGCGGTACGTCGACATACTCTTGACATACTGGGATGATTTTTACAACCTGAAACCAATGGCGCTACTATTTAGCTGTGATATCGCTCCTCCTTGACCTGACGCTTTTATGCTACTCGGCAAGGTGTTACGTCACAATGCGTAACGAAACTGTGATCATTTGCATCTCTCGCCTTGCTGTTTCCGTTGCATGATTTACATAAAGCTACACCTACAACTTTATGGTTTTGTGATTTCAGTTGTGAGCAGTGTGTGCATATATATATATATATATATATATATATATATATATATATATATATATATATATATATATATATATATATATATATATATATATATATATATATATATATTCTCGTTCATCCAGTTTCCCTATGAATTAATTATTTGTTTAGTAAGAATTTTCATCTTTGCTTCATGTTCATATTCTGAATTGCTTATACGGGTTGTTCATATTCTGAATTGTTTGTCGAGTCTCCTGCTTAGACTCATTGGACGGGTCTGGGAGTATTACTGTGAACGTTCGTACTGCCTACCTGGTAGTATTTCAACTTGTTCATTCCGGTGCTTTTAGATAATTTAGGCAGTTTAGGTTGATCGTGTATACACGTGGTGAAAGAAGATGGGTTTATGCCGCATGGTAATACAAATTTTCTTAATGTTTCCTATCTTCATTTTTTCATTTTTTGATGCCTGTAGTCCGAGTTTGAGCATTTATAGTAATGTACTATTGCTCCGTCTGAAACAGACATTTGTTTGGGTTAGATAGAATTCAATGCTCAGACTTGAAGAGGAATTTAATTCTGACAAATCGAATTTGGGCCGGTGCTGTTCTTTTCTCTTTACGTCATTATGGCCGTAATTTTGCTTCTATGGTGATGTTAATATTATTTGAATATTTTATTATTACATATTTCTAATATATATATATATATATATATATATATATCATTATGGAAAGTATTTTACTTCAATAGATTATATATTTTACAGATATGTCGATGATCTTATTTGCTTAGTACATACAGAAAATTATCTCATAGATATAGATTTCTATCCAGACAATTTGGAATTAATTCCTAATGAAGCTACTATTAGTAATAATAATAATTTTTTGGATTTAAATCTATATATTGATCCTTCTAATAGAATTGTTGCTAATTTATATGATAAAAAAGACATTTTTAATTTTAACATTAATAAAATCTTACCATTTAATTCCTGCAACTCGATTCAATTATTTAGAAATATTATACTTAATGAGCTTTTTAGAATTTATAGATTATCTGATAAAAAATTTCATGCTATGCATATAAATAATCTCAAAATTACCAGCAATTTATATAAATATCCCTCTTATTTAGTAAATAGCATAGTTAAAAAGTTTAGATTAGCTGGATTTTCATGAATTCTATTCATAGTATCTTATATAAGCCAGACATCACGTTTCTTTTGTATTAACAATACTTTTATTTTTACATCCTCTTAAACATAAGTCTTACTATTATTAACCCCACATTTTTGTAGCGCTTTTGGTATATTATTACTTTTTCTTACCTTTTCACATTACTGTTTTTCCTTTCTTACGAATGGCAACAGTAGATCATTTCTTTTTTCTTTGTAAATGGCAACACTGGTCTCTTCATTCAGGGTTCCAGGGTTCGACTGGTTCGGTCATATGCAGTGTTTGTTCCAGGTATTCAAGTTTTCTTTTATTTTTCCTTCTTTATGTATGTTGTCCAAGTAGAAATAGTTTATAGATATAATCTATCTATTTCTTCAGAAACATACATATTTTGTGTTTGCTTCGGCAAAATACTTGGACCCGAAGAAGAAGAGTTTTGCGAAGTGAACAAGTCCATTTTTAAGGCCTAGCCCTTATCCACGTGTATAGCAATAATGCTTGATTTTTTATGTTTTTCTATTATAGTTTCCATACCATTGAAATTTGTTGATTTTCGACTTGATGATTCGTATTTGTATTTTTTTCCATTTAATTGATGATTTGCTATTTTATACTTTTATTTTGTGGGTGTTTTAGAAAGTCAAGTTTTTCAAGTTGCAGCTTCTCAATTTTCTTTCATTGGACTTTCAAACTATTATTATTATTGAAATCATTTTATTTATATGCTGCATTTGCGCAATAAATTAAATGTATTTTGCATTGTCATTCTTTTTACTTAATATCTTTAATTTCTTTACATATTCACATTTGCATAGCATCCTTCATATTATTTTTAGCAAGCTACGGTAATTATGAAATAATTATATATATATATGTGTGTGTGTGTGTGTGTGCGCACGCGCGCGATATCTCAAGAAGAAATGGAGCGTTTAATGCAAATTTGGAACAAATATTACATTGTGGAATCCCACTGATTTTAATTGCAATCAAATGTTTGAAAGGCCCCCCAAATTTTTGAATGACATTTTGGAAAAAAAATTATTAAAAACTCAGAGCCTTCAATAATGTTATATAAATATAGACTGTCAGATACTCAATTAGAAAGATACTGACAAACACACACACAGAGACAAACAGACACACATAGATAGACACAGAAACAGTCACGCACAGATAGACACTAACACATAGACAGACAAACACGCACACACATTCACATGCACATGCCACAATAAAAAAATGGCAGATTCAGGTTTTAGGGTGATCAAAACGTGTAGATCCGTCGAAAACTAAAATTAAGATTTTCGATTCCTTCTAGTACTTTCACTATACAATACTCTGTACTGCAGGTAAAATAAAAATGGAAAATTTATACTAAACAGAGGGGAATTTTTTTACGAAAACAGGCTATCACTGTGCTGGATAGCAGAACAACATTTCAGGATATTTAATCACTTTCAAACCTTTCAGTGTCGCCTAGAAAACCGCAAACAAGAAAGAAACAAAGAAAAATCCTTCTCCCTAACAAATGAAACAGAAAATTGTATTTTCCATTCCAATTTACTTTTATGCCCTACACACGTTTCTGTGTACAGAATTTGCTGAACATCATGTAGCGGTGAGAGGTGCTTTAAGTCAGCCAGACATTTCATTTTAGGAATGAAATTTTGGGGAAATAGGTTTTTACTTTCCCTAGTATATAAGGAGATGTAAATGGAAATTCTAATTTAATGCATAGAGCAAGGAAAACTTCTGAAATATATTTAAGCATAAAATAATGATAATACTGCAACATACTGTATAAACACTGGAAGATTATTGTTTCTAAACGCAATCGAATATTCAGAACTACCCTGAATTCTGAATCGAAAGTTTGAAAAAATCATCAAAAATCAAAACCTTCAACAAAGGTACGTAAATAGTCATTTTTACTTTCCTTATATACATAATGTATAAGGAAAGTATTGTGACGGGGTCAAAAATTCAAATTCGAGTTTTCGACGGGAGAGCACGTTTCAAGCATCCCTGATCACGAATCAAACATTTTTGAAGTGATGTGTGTGTGTGTGTGTGTGTCAGTGAGGCTGTGGAGACGATAACTGACAAACGAATGGACCGATTCGAAAGAAATTTGGTACAAAAATCACAATCCGTAAACACTGGAAGCCTATTGTTTTTATACGCAATCGAATATTCAGAACCCCCCTAAATTTTCGCGTGAAATTTTGAAAAAATCGTCAAAAAATCAAAACCACCAATAAAGTTACGCAAATAGACATTTCTTATGTAATTTTTCATTAGAAAACGATTGATATAAATTTTAGAACGCTAACATGAACCGTTATCGAGATATTGCACATTTTAAAAAAAAAATATCAAAAAGTCATATAAAATAAAAGAAAAAATATTTCCTTTTGAGAAACATGTTCACTTTTCATATGTAATACCATGCGATAAATTGGGTAACATCATGCCCGTGGATCTAGCTCGTTCCATTCATGAAAAAATATACTTTAAATAATACTTTTGTATTTGAACGCCAATAATCATTTATCTGCTGTAAGAATAACTTATTTCTTAGTGCATAACGTTTATCGAGATTTTGGCGACGAACTTGGCGACTTTTTGAAATGTTGCCAAATTAACGAAAATCTCACCAAATGGATAAAAATGACGCTAAATCAATGAAAATGACGACTAATTGTCGAAAATTCAATATCTTGGAAAGAATATAAGTATCTACTATAAGAAAAATTAAAAATTAAAAATTAATAATATTAATATAAATTCATTACATTATATAAGGAAAGTCATGTGCTGCCCACATCAGATTTTTTATATATATATTGTGTAGATATTGCGCATTTTACAAATAAATGTATAAAAAATCACATAACATTAAAAAAAAGTATTAACTATTGTGAAATATATTCACTTTCCTATGTAATATTATGTGATAAATTTGTTATCCTCATTCTTGTGGATCTAGCTCATTCCATTCATTAGAGAAGATACTTGGGGTGATACTCTTGTATGTCGGAGCCATTAGTCTTTTATCTACTATAAGAATAACCTATTTCTCCGTCTATAACGGCTGGTGATATTGTGGCGATGAATTTGGCGAAATATCGCCAAATTAGCGGCATTTTTTAAGTATTGTCGAATTGACGAAAATATCGCCAAATTGATAAAAAAAAATGACGCTATATCAATGAAAATGACGACTAAATAATGAAAATTCGGTATCTTGGAACGAATACTACAAGAATCTACTATAATCTACTATATTCTACTATACTTTGGGAAATAGTTTTATATTTGGACGCCATTAGTTGTTTATAAACTATGAGAATATGATTAAAATTCAATATCTATGATTAAAATTCAATATCTTGGAAAGAATATAAGAATATACTATAGGAATAACCCAGTTTTTCGTCTATAACACTTGCCGAAATTCCTGCGAAGAATTTTGGCGACATATTACCAACTTGGGGAGTCTTTTTCAATTCTGCTATATTGACGAAAATGTCGCCAAATTGATAAATATGTCACCAAATTTAGGAAAATGACGCTAAATAGGAAGCAATGCTTTGCAAATTTTTAATTACATCATATGATGGGCATACCTTCTAGCATATAAGAAATGCGTTTCTCTCCGTTTGTTTGTAATACTTCAAGGTACATATGGCGAACTTGTAGAATAATCTAGCGAAATATAGCGAACTTGGCGATATTTATCCCCAGATTGACGAAAATATCGTCAAAATTTCAAAAATAACGCCAAGTTGGTGGAAATGACGTCTAATCGATGAATTTATTATTAAAATATTTTAATATATGGACTATATTGCTTATTGAGGATGCTATTAATATTGATAATTGTTAAGCTAAAGTTGCGTAAAATCTAAGTTAATTGCGTGCGAAATAGCTTTACATGTTGTCATCCGGATAAGCGTCACTCTAACAGCATTTTTTTCACAGTGATGTAAGATTTACGTCACACTGTGACTTTGGGACGTCACCGGACGTCGCAGTACGTCTCGGCAATGTCATATTGAGGTCACAGCGAAGTCATTTTGGTCATTTTCATGGTCGTTTGTGACGTCGTATATTAACTTGTTTGTGACGTCACATTGTAATTGCCATTGTAATGTCGTCAGATTCTTACGTGTTAATTAAATTGCGGAAACGTCACAGAATACAGTCACAATGAAGTTACAAAGTTACTAATACGTAACGTCGCATAGAAGTCACAAATATGATGTCACATTGTGCCCCAGGTGTCACGTGACTACAAAGTCACTGTCACACATGTGACGATCTTTGCTGTGAGGGAAAATGTACAATTCAACATTCAAACACTGTGCTGTGCACCTTTTCATCATTTTTAACTGTGAAAGAAGTAAATTCATTGCATTATGTGAGGAAAGTCATGTGCTGCCGACATCAGATTTTTTTTCCTTTCATAACACGACAGGGCATTCCACGGTATACAATCAATATATAAAACGTTTTCGAACAGAGATAGTGACTGTCTGCTGGATCAATACGTTTATTCCGAAGATATCTTTATTTCTTTACGGCGCACTCTCTTTATCGGGAGACAAGGAGCTGTGAAGATATGCATAAAAAGCGTAAATCATCTTCTTAATGTTGTATTTATCGAAATGGAATGAAGATTCATACGGACTTAAAGCACAAGAAGTTGCGCATTTACGATCGCTATCATCTATAGCCTAGAGATTTACATTATGAAGGGAGATAAAATACACACAGATTTGGTATATCGCAGAAAAACCATGCAAATGTTGTACGGTTTTGAGCAAGAGGCTTTTGTCAAGTTGAAGAAGATTGAAAATTTTCCACTTTGATTGTCTCAAACTATATTCTATAGTATAGAGTAATAAAGTATTATTTTCACGAAAATTTTGGATTTCGTGATTTTGGGATTAATATAGATTTTAGGAAGTTCTGAACACGTTTTGAATATTTTTAAACCGACGTCCGTCTGTCTGTCATCGATTTCTTATGTACACAATAGCCCCACATAAAATTTCGTCCATGTTTTCAGTTTCTAGGACTAGAGATTAACGAGGTATTAATAACAAGAAAGATCAATCATGCTTAAAGCATTGATTATGAAACACTTTCCAACTTCAATGCAATTTTACTTAAAAAAGTCGAAAATGAAATACAGTCCTCGGTAATATTTTAAAACTTATCACAATACTACATTAATTTATTATATTTGAAAACTTAAACCTCCATTGAAAAAAATGAACTTCATTCAAATGACGGCATTGAAATATAAATTGCCTGGTT
Organism: Amaurobius ferox; assembly: GCA_951213105.1. Lineage (NCBI taxonomy): Eukaryota > Metazoa > Arthropoda > Arachnida > Araneae > Amaurobiidae > Amaurobius > Amaurobius ferox. The sequence goes on along the minus strand of OX578155.1, from coordinate 65,447,557 downwards.
TAAATATCTCTAAAATGCGATACATTCCACGGAAATATTTTTAAAACTATCATCGAAATTTATTATTTCGATAATTTATTATATTTAAAAACTTCATCGAAAACAACTGAAATTAATTCAAATGACGTCATAGAAAAAATAACACGCCTGGATCTCTCTATAAAAACAGGATTTCATTCATAACTTTCTCCCATTCATTTCATTCATCACAATACTATAATAATTTATTTAATTTAAAATTTAAGACCATGGAGCTAAAAGTAATTAAACTCTATGCTTAAAACTTCATCGAAAAAAATCGTCCGTCTCTTTATAAAATCAATTAATATTTCATTCATATCAGCCATGCAGACTCCATGGACTAAATTATTTTGTGTTAAAGAAATACAGCAATGCTAATACAACTCATTCTACATATTTTGCTGTTTACATTTTACATAAGTGAAAAATAGGCTTCGTTGTAGAAATAATCAAATTTGGATAATCATTTAAGCTCAAATATATTGTATTTGCGTTGTTTCAGTATGCGAGAGGGTCCTGTGATCGTTTCATATCATGGTCACGTGATCGTTTCATATAAGAGGTGTAATTATTATTTTAATTTTTATTTAAAAAACTACTGAATATATTTCGCTGTTTCTTTTTATATATATTTTATGGAACAATTTGAATATTACCTAACATTTTCGAAGGAATTTGTGAATTTTAAATCCGCTTAAAAAATGTTTGAAAAATTAAGTCCCATAGGGCTCAATGTACTTCATTTTTCCAACCCGGGTTCAATCCAAAACTAATTGGGTGATATTATTCATTTATATTCCCATAGGTCCTACAGACCGTCTGAACAACATACTAAAATTTCATTTTGACTCATTTTTACGGCAGTTATCGTGCTGACAGACAGATAGACAGACAGAATGAACAAAGTCATAAATACTTTTCAACTTTTTTGTAAATTGTTAAAAACGAACTTTCCATAGATAGAGATAGCAATATGCAGACGATATTTTTTCCGCAAATTTATTTGAAAAAGGACAAGAAAGATCAAACATGTATAAAGCATTGATTATGAAACACTTTCCAACTGCAAAGCAATGTTATTTAAAAATCTCTAAAATACGATACATTCAGCGGCAATATTTTTAAAATTATCACAATACTACATTAATTTATTATATTTGCAAACTTAAAACTTTATTGAAAAAAATGAACTTCATTCAAATGACGTCATTGAAATATACATTTGCCTGGTTTAAACATCTCTAAAATGCGCTACATTCAGCGGTAATATTTTTAAAATTATCACAATACAACATTAATTTATTATATTTGAAGACTTAAAACTTCATCGAAAGATATGAACTTTATTCAAATGACGTCATTGAAATATAAATCGCATGGCTCTCTATGTAAAAGCTGTAAATATTTCATTCATACACTTTTATTCCCTTTCTTTCATTCATCACAATACTACAATAATTTATTTTATTTAAAATCTAAAAACAATGGAAGTACAAGTAATTTAACTCTATGCTTAAAACTTCATCAAAAAAATCGTCTGCTTTTCTATGTAAAATCAATGAACGTTTCATTCATATCAGCTATATTGCAGACTCCAGAGCTGAATAAATTTTGGTTAAAAAAATTCAGCAATTCTTATACAATTCATCTTACATCTTTATTTGTTTACATTCTCCATAAGTGAAAATTAGTCTTCGTTGTAGAAATAATCAAAGTTTGATGACCATTTGAACTGAAATATATTGTAATTGAGTTGTTTCAGAATGTAGATGCACAGAATTTAAGCAAAAATAAAGCGGTTTTAGGACGGATACTGCACTAAATATAAATTAGAAAAAACTTTAAAAATCATGATTTTGACACAAGATGGATGCCATATTTTATTTTGAAGTGGATCGCATGATCTCTTTATATAATATGGGTTGTTGTTGATGAGACCCAGACCGCCCGACCTACAAGAAAGGTGTAAGGTAACAGTTTGGACGGCCGGGAAGTGCCACCCAATTTAGACAGGAACCCAGTGGGGGATGCATCCACAGGGACCGTACCCTCCTTTCCCTACCACCAACCTCTCGGAAGGACATACGTACCCACATGTTTAACGTTATCGTACGTTAAACATGTACGTTAAACATGAACACTGCGACAGTTGTGGCAGCGTGCAAATCCAGCCCGCAAACCACCGGGCTACAGCGCCCTAAATGTGCCAACAGCACGCGGTGTTCCCAGGTGGTCACCCACCCAAGTACTAACCGCGCCCGATGCTGCCTGACTTCGGTGATCTAACGAGAACCGGTGTTTTCAGCACGGTACGGCCGTTGGTTTTATATAATTTGGGTGTAATTATTATTTAAATTTTTATTTAAAAACTGCCGAATATATTTTGCTGAAATTTTTTTCATATTTTTATGGTATAATTTGAATATTTCCCAAAACTTTCGAAGCAATTTGTGAGTTTTAAATTTGCTTAAAAAATGTTTGAAAAATTAGATCCCATAGGGTTCAATGTATATCATTTTTTAAATCCGGGTTCAGTTCAGAACTGATTGGGTGTTATTATTCATTTATATTCCCATAGGTCCCACGGACCATGTGAACAACATACTAAAATTTCATTTTGATTAAGTCATTTTTACGGCAGTTATTGTGTTAACGGACAGACAGACAGAATGAACAAAGTCATAAACACTTTTCAACTTTGTTGTAAAATGTTAAAAATGATATCATGTTATTAAACAACGAAATTAAACCCAATAAGTTTATTCGGCAGATGATTTTTATTAAATATTTTTCAATTTAAATAATTAAGAAATGTATATAAAATAAATTTTATCGGAATTGCATTTATGACTAGATTGCATCAATTGCTGTTTACGTGGTGAACAGTTAATGAGATTACAGATATCTTCAATTTTTTAAGTCATCTTTTGGCATATATTTTTCAAACTTATTTATTGGATTTAACTAACTGTTGTGACAGAATAATGGTGGCACTAACCTCATTTTAACGCTTTTATTTTGGCATGTTTTGATCAAATATCATAGCGCTTTCATATATTCATATATTGATAAAATTTCATAATTTTTGTAAATTTGCTTACAAATTGGAAAACGATTGTTTATTCTTCAGACCTTTCCGTGAAGTTAATTTTGTATAGCGAGAACACAGATTCTTATATTTCGTTTTAGTAGAATTAAATTAAACATTTGAATAGAATGTTTTGAATAGCAATGTCCTCTAGAATACTATAGGAATTTGCACGTAATCACGATTTTGAAGTTTCTTTATATTCTATATTCCGCACAAAGAACTAACTCGTCAACAATAAAACCGTTATAGGGAGCATTTTCCTGAAAAGAATGCTGCCATTGGCGAAATGCTGTCCTAATCAGGAATTCTACAAATAATTACCTGAAGTGTGGCTGAACTCGAATTTCTCATATCAGAATACATTTTTACTTTCCTTATATACATAATGTATAACGAAAGTATTGTAACAGGGTTGAAAATTCGAAATCGAGTTTTCGACGGGAGAGAACGTTTCAAGCATCCCTGATCACGAATCGAACATTTTTGAATTGATGTCTATGTGTGTGTGTGTGTGTATGAAAGTACACATGTGTGTGTGCAAGTATGTGTGTGTGTGCGTGTGCAAGTATGTGTGTGTGTCTGTGAAAGTATGTGTGTGTGTGTGTGTGTGTGTGTGTGTGTGTGTGTGTGTGTGTGTGTGTGTGTAGCGAGTCTGTAGAGACGATATCTCATGAACGAAAGGAGCGAAATTCAGTCCATTACTTTTTGAGCTAGAGTGCATAGAGTCTTTCGCGGGTCGTTTCGCAAAAAAAGGCGGGTTCTGTTATCCCGAATTATACTCAAAACTAATCAGCAACAGATTCGTCCACAAGTGACTTACCTACGAAATTTTATGAAATTCGGTCAATTAGTTTTTTAGTTAGATTGGATACAAAATCTGCACAGACAGACTGATACACACAGACACACACACGTCACGCTAAAAATAGTTTTTTTGTATTCTAGAGATCTCTAAACGTGTAGATCCGTCGAAAACTCGAGTTGCAATTTTCGATATGATTCCAATACTTTCCCTATACATTACCATGTGTTGAAGCGAAAATAAAAATATGTAATTTAGAATAAATTTCACCCGATTTTAAAAAGTTTCGCTCGAATTAAAAAAAAAAATCTATTTAGTTCTAGATATTTTATAACAAAGCCGGATATAAAGTTTTGTGAACATCCATTAATATTTGAGATCGATACTGTGTAAACAAGAAGTCGACCACAGATATACAGACAGACAGACGAATATCACTCCAAACATAGCCAAAACGTGTTCATGAGGTCTTAAAATATATATTGGCATAAAAATTTCGAACTCGAAAATTTTCGTGATTACAATAATTTCACTATACTAAATTGCATACTATGATAAATTCGAGATTCAAATTCATACTTTCTTTATTTCTTTAAAAATTCATTAGATTGAGTTTAATTGCAGCAACTAACACTAAATTTGCATTTTTAATTCAATTTTTGTTTCTATTTGGTAATTGGACATTTTTTCGATAGCGGCGTAACAAAAATGCAAGAAATCTCAAGAGAACGGTTACTCCTAAAGTGTAATAGAGTGTGTTATATTCTTTTCCTTGAAGAGAACAGATAAGTTAATTGATACAAGAAGTTAATTGATACATTTCAGCATAGGTAGTCATTTTTTTTTTTTAGATTTTGGCGCTTTTTGCGGGCCACTTCGTAAGAAAAGGCAGATTGTTCTTTTCCGAATCATACTAAAATCTAATCAGCACCAGAGTATCCCACAAGTAACTTATTTACCAAATTTTGTGAAATTTGGTCAATTAGTATTTTAGCAAGGGTGGAAACATAAAAATTTTGAGGGGCCATTTCGTAAAAAAAGGCTGGTTTTTCTTTTCCCAATCATACCAAAATCTAATCAGCACCAGAGCATCCTACAAGTAATTAATCTGCCAAATTTTGTGAAATTTGCACAATTAGTATTTTAGCTAGAGTGGATACATGAAATTATAAAGGACCATTTCGCAAAAAATGGCGGGTTCTGTTTTTACGGAGCCTACCAAAAACTAATCAGCATCAGGGTCTTACACAAGTGACTTACATACCAAATATTATGAAATTCGGTCAATTAGTTTTTTAGTTAGAGTGGATACTTACATTGCACAGACAGACAGACATACAGACAGACACACACACAGACAGACAGACAGACACACACACACAGACAGACACACACACACACACACAGACAGACGCACAGACAGACACACAGACAGACATACACACAGACAGACACACACACAGACGTCACGCTAAAAATAGTTATTTCGTATTCTAGAAATCTCGAAATGTGTAAATCCGTCGAAAACTCGAGTTGTGATTTTCGGCATGATTCCAGTACTTTCCCTATACATTACCATGTATTGCAGGGAAAGAAATTAAGAAGTATATAGTCAAATTGAAAGAAAAACAATCAGTTTTGGCTGCTGTATATGCTAACTTTTATTAAGTTAATATAAGTCAAAAATGTGAATAAAGAATACATTTTTTGTTGCGAAAATTTAAGGAACTACCTAATTATCAATAACATGATTATCAAAGTTCGAATAAATAAAAATTTATAGTTTAAAAACAAGTACAAAGGTAGTGAGGAGAAAACATTTATTGTAATGAATAATTTTTTGGGGTGCTAAAAGGCATTCTTTAGAATCCGGTATAATGTAGGAAGTGTAAAGTAATAGAACTTTCTTTGCAAATCCATTTGATTTTTCAGGAAAAAAACGTTCTTTAAATTTTGCTCTTTTACTTTGACTTTCCAAGAAAAATCGAAAAAAGAAATGATGCATAGTAGAAAAAATGTCACTTCCTTTTCTGTGTTGCAAAAAGATCGGAGATATAGAGATCATATATCACAATCCAGACATCTTTGACTTGCCAGAACTTAAAAGCATTTCATACACACATTTATGTGCTTGAAAGATTGAGACTTCTAAAATGATCAGAAATATAATATATACTATGTTGCCAAAAGCAGTTTTTAATAAATCCTGAAATATAGCTACATGGAGTAAGTAATTTATAAAGAATATAGATTTTTGAATGAACGGATAATGAACTTTGACGTGGTTCAATACTTACTTCTCAGGTTTTTGACTAAACCAATTTACAAATTTTGTAATGAGTTAAAAATGTACATTACAATTTTTTCTTTCCCTGCAATACATGGTAATATATAGGGAAAGTTTTGGAACCATGTCGAAAAACGCAACTCGAGTTTTCGGCTAGTCCTAGTTCGGCTAGACCGAGAACGGCTAGTCCTAGTGTAATGGGGTTGGTCTTATTCTTTTCCTCGTTAAAAATTACGTATAGAACAAGCATTTAATGGATATATTTCAGTATACGTAATTTTTTACTTTTGATATTGTCGATTTTTTCGGACCATTTTAGAAAAAAGACAAGTTATTTTTTTTCGAATCGTACCAAAAATCTAATCAGCACCAAGATGACCCACAAGCGACTTATCTACCAAATTTTGTAAAATCAGGTTCTTTAGATTTTTAGCTAGAGTGGATACAAACTTTTGCGGGCCATTTCGCAAAAAAAGGCGGGTTCTTTTATCCCGAATCGTACCCAAAACTAATCAGCACCAGATTCGCCCACAAGTGACTTACCTACCAAATTTTATTAAATTCGGTCAGTCAGTTTTTTAGTTAGAGTGGATACAAAATCTGCACAGACAAACACACAGACACACAGACGTCACGCTAAAAATAGTGTTTTCGTATTCTAGGGGTCTCGAAACGTGTAGATCCGTCGAAAACTTCAGTTGCGATTTTCGGCATGATTCCAATACTTCCCCTATACATTACCATGTATTGCAGGGAAAGTAATAAGTCCAGTTATCAAATGAGAATGAAAATTGAAATAAATTTAATTAAAATAAAGAGAACGTGGATATAAGTCTGCAGGGAAAGTCATGTGCTGCCCACATCAGATTTTTTAATATGTTAAACTTTAAAGTTACAAACCATAAAAAATTACAAGATTTTTTTAAAAAATGGACCTCGATAGCAGGTCGTCCCTGGGACCAGGAAAAAGTGACCTGTTGTCGGGTGTTGTCCCTTTTTTATACAAGAGAACAAAATACAATTTAAATAAATAAAACAAAATTATGAATAATAATTCGTATTAAACATTAAAAATATATTATGAAGCATTTATATAAAGGAACAAAATATAGATATTTACAGAATACAGATTTTTGAAAGAGCGGAAAATGAATTTTGATGTGGTGCAGTAATCACTTATCAAGTTTTTAACTAAACCAATTTAAGAATTTTGTAGTGAGTTAAAAAATCTGATGTGAGCAGCACATGACTTTCCCTGCAGACTTATATTAACGTTCTATTTATTTTAATTAAATTTATTTCACTTTTAATTCAATTTTCGTTCTCATTCGATAACCGGACTTATTTTCAAAGGTGGCGTAGGGAAAGTACGAAAAACTAAAATATCTGGAGAACGGCTAGTCCTAGTGTAATGGGGTTGGTCTTATTCTTTTCATCGTTAAAAATTACGTATTAAACCAGCATTTAATGGATATATTTGAGTATACCCAGTTTTTTATTTTAGATTTTGGCAATTTTTGCGGGCCATTTTGCAAAAAAAAGCTGGTTATTTTTTTCGGAATCATACCAAAATCTAATCAGCACCAGGGTGACCTATACGTAACTCATCCACCGAATTTTGTGAAATTCGGTCCATTAGTTTTTCAGCTACAGTGGATACAAGCTTTTGCGGGCCATTTCACAAAAAAGGCGGGTTCTTTTATTCTGAATCGTACCCAAAACTAATCAGCACCAGCCCCGCCCACAAGTGACTTACCTACAAAATTTTGTGAAATTCGGTCCATTAGTTTTTTAGTTAGAGTGGATACAATATCTGCACAGACAGACACACAGACAGACACACAGACAGACACACACACAGACGTCACGCTAAAAATGGTTTTTTCGTATTCTAGAGGTCTCGAAACGTGTAGATCCGTCGAAAACTCGAGTTGTGATTTTCGGCATGATTCCAATACTTTCCCTATACATTACCATGTATTGCAGGGAAAGTAAAAAGTACAAAAGTACATTACAATATATTAATATGCAACACTTTCAGAGTTCACTTTGACCATAAAATCTTGCAATTTCGTCTCAGGAGCTCAAAGGTAGAGCGTCGGCTGGTCAGTTCGGAGATCAAGGGTTCGATTCCCGGTTGAGGCAGCAAGGTTCTTTATATATATATATATATTCTATAAATATTCTTTACAAGCCAAAACTTACAAAATTAAAACCAAAATTCACACTTCTAAGGCTCAAAGCAGCTCAATAAAGAGGATTCAAATAGCAAACCATAAAGGAAAGGAATGAATATGGAAGCTATGTACCAAAAATAGGGGGAGTTGTGGCCCCCACTCCCCGGTTAAGCAAGTTTTATGTCGCGACAACACTCCCAGTAGCCGATACATTGCTATAGAAGAGAATACAAAAGTATAAAAAAACAAAGTGAAAAGAAGTCACATGATCGTAAGAATTTCATCGTAAAGAATTTAAAATTTAAAATCTCTACGTTTATCGTAAGGAATTTCAAATTTAAAATCTCTGCGTTTATCGTAAAGATACGATAAACTTTACGATACCCGATCTTTGCGATCTATAACGATATTATATTACTATTCCTAAACTTTACGATCCGAGATTTTAAATTTGAAATAAATTATATTATTTTATGTAATTCCTGTTTACAAATGAATGTGTTCAGAAACATCATTTTAAATCAACTCATTCGCAGCAAACGATTAAGTAGCAACGCTAATGATCGTTATACTAACGACATTCACTTCCTCCATGGTTCTATTACACAAGGTTTTCTGAAGAGTTTTTGAGTGACATCATATTCAGTTTTTATGATATAACCGTAACTGACAGCTACCGTTTATATTTAAATAAAAGACCAAGTGACATGTAAATTTACTGGCTTTATGCCAAGAGCTTTCAATACACATGAAGTTGCTGTGATTGATCCTCTTCATCGAAGGTTTGTTTATGTAAGTGAACTATACTGTGTACTTCTTACAGCAATATTTGAAGTATTTGATATTGACGTACAGTATCTGCTTCAATGATTTTTATAAATGTTTTTTAACAGATTACAGATATGTATGGATAACAGATATATGGCTAGTGGTGATATTAGATGTTTTTATTTAAATTGAGATATAAGGATTTTTACGGTCAATGATTTCTCCTAATACGGGCTAATCATGTGACTTCTTTTCACTCTGTTTTTTGATACTTTTGTATTCTCTTCTATAACAATGTATCGGCTACCGGGAGTGTCGTCGCGACATAAAGCTTGCTTGACCGGGGAGTGGGGGTCACAACTCCTCGGCCTATTTTTGGTACATTGCTTCCATATTCATTCTTTTCCTTTATTGTTTGCTATATATATATATATATATATATATATATATATATATATATATATATATATATATATATATATATATATAATGTTTTGGGAACACTTTCCTGTTTCAAACTAAATCATAAATGCTCTAGGACATAATATTATTTTATGAACAAAATGCAATTTGAAACTTGCTAATGTGAACTGCCTCGAAATATAAGCTTCGAAGGAAAAAAATAAGCCTCGAAAGAAAAGAAAAGGAAACCAAGAAAATTTATTCTCAAGAAAGACTCTTCTTGGTCAGGACAATTGAGACACAGAGTGTGGTTAAAGCTACATAATTTGATTTCCAATCCTTAAGTAACATAATGGAGCAAAGTTAACTACCAGAACATTTTTGTTATTAATTAATTTTGAATGTTGGTCAATTGAGACACAGAATGTGGTTAAGGCTAGAGAATTTGATTTCCAATCCTTAAGTAACATAATGGAGCAAAGTTAACTACCAGAACATTTTTGTTATTAATTAATTTTGAATGTTGGACAATTGAGACACAGAATGTGGTTAAAGCTACATAATTTCATTTCCAATCCTTAAGTAACATAATGGAGCAAAGTTAACTACCAGAACATTTTTGTTATTAATTAATTTTGAATGTTGGTCAATTGAGACACAGAATGTGGTTAAGGCTAGAGAATTTGATTTCCAATTCTTAAGTAACATAATGGAGCAAAGTTAACTACCAGAACATTTTTGTTATTAATTAATTTTGAATGTTGGACAATTGAGACACAGAATGTGGTTAAAGCTACAGAATTTGATTTCCAATCCTTAAGTAACACAATGGAGCAAAGTTAACTACCAGAACATTTTTGTTATTAATTAATTTTGAATGTTGGACAATTGAGACACAGAATGTGGTTAAAGCTACATAATTTGATTTCCAATCCTTAAGTAACATAATGGAGCAAAGTTAACTACCAGAACATTTTTTTTTATTAGTTAATTTTGAATGTTGGACAATTGAGACATAGAATGTGGTTAAAGCTACAGAATTTGATTTCCAATCCTTAAGTAACATAATGGAGCAAAGTTAACTACCAGAACATTTTTGTTATTAATTAATTTTGAATGTTAATATATAGATTAACATTAAGTAGCAACATAGTAATACCTCGCCTTGGTTGCTCAAACGACCAAAAATAGTGAGAAAAGAAAAGCCAAAACCGAAACGGAGCATAGTAACTTAAATAAAAGTAAAACACCAACAACTGCACCAATAGCAGAAGATAGGAATCAAAATCCACAAATCATACCCCTCCCCCGCCCACATTGGAATCCCAAGTAAAGAAATTATTATTGAAATAAGCTCTAATGCCATTGACTAAGAAGAACCCGTAAAACAAAAGAACAAGCTTTTTCCATCATCGATACTATCCAAATGTTTAAAGATATCTCAAAATTTTCGAAGTAATTGATATTACAAACCTTGTTTAGCTTTTAAAGAAACTAGGAAATATCTTTAAATCAGAAATATCTATAGTAGACAAAAGAATGTAAATTTTAAAATGCTTAGATCACCATTTCAACAAGTCCCCTGCCAACAAAAAAGGATCCACCCCCCTGCTAATGCCTTTTCCATAATATGCTGGACTGCAAATAGTATAACTAAAATAAACGAACTCAGTGATATTGCCGAAGAACAAAACCTACACATCCTCATACAAGAAACTAAAATAAATGGCCCTCACAACAAAATCTAAATCCCAAAATACACTTTATATCACACACCCCGTCCAGGCACTCATGTCCAACAAGGCGGCTACATCAAAAATCATCCCGAACACACACCCCAGAATACCATTAGCACTAACATCCTTGAACACACATTCGTTAAATTTAAAATCCTTAAACTCTCACTTCATCTAAATCGGATCCATTTATGCAAAGCACAACTCCACACACGAAATCTCGGACAATCTCTCTGTCTTACTTAGATTGAACAACTGCTCAATTTTGATGAAGGACTTTAACGGCCACGACTCACCAGGAGGTGCTTGTCCAGGAGCATGACTAACTTAATTATTTTTACCTCTCTCTACGCATATGATGACATAGGAATTAAGAACGCTCGCATTTTGGTCTCGGACTCTCAAGAGGGACCAAATTTATTAACTGCGACTGTCAACTTACTCCACTGATGGAATTAAAGCAAACTGGATAAGGAGCTATGAAGGAAGACATTAAAGCAATACAAGCCGGACAAGAAGCTGTGAAAGAAGACATGAAATCTGGACAAGAAACAAGGACAGTAAAGATTGAAGAAAATATTAAATTCGGACAAGACGAGATGAAAAAAGCGATGAAAGTCGGACAACAAGTGATGAAGCAAGATATGAAAAAAATAAAAGCCGGACAAGAAGCTGTGAAGGAAGGCATGAAAGCCGGACAAGAAACAAGACAGTAAAAATGGAAGAAAAGATTAAGTTCGGACAAGATGAGATGAAAAAAGCGATGAAAGTCGAACAACAAGCGATGAAGCAAGAGATGAAATAAATAAAAACCGGACAAGAAGCTGTGAAGGAAGACATAAAAGCCGGACAAGAAACAAGGACAGTGAAGATGGAAGAAAAGTTTAAATTCGGACAAGACGAGATGAAAAAAGCGATGAAAGTCGGACAACAAGCGATGAAGCAAGAGATGAAAAAATAAAAGCCGGACAAGAAGCTGTGAAGGAAGACATGAAAGCCGGACAAGAAACAAGTACAGTAAAGACAGAAGAAAAGATTAAATTCGGACGAGATAAAAAAAAGATGAAAGTCGGACAACAAGCGATGAAGCATGAGATGAAAAAAATAAAAGCCGGACAAGAAGCTATGAAGGAAGAGATAAAACAAGATATTAAAGCCGGACAAGAGGCGATGAAAGACGAAATTAAAGCCGTGAAAGGAAATGTTTAAGAAATGAAAGCGAGACGAATCGAAATAATGGAAGAAAATAAATCTGTGATGAAAGGAGAAATTAAAATTGTGCAAAGCTAAATGAAAGACGGGCAAGAAGAGATGAAAGAAGAAATCGAATCCATACAAACCTATATGAAAGCCCGACAAAAAGTGATCAAAGTGGTGCAGGAAGCGATGAGAGCAGTACAAGAGGATGTTCATCAGAAATTCATCAACATGAATGAAAATGTTAAGATGATTGAAAAAAGACTAATGCCTTTTGAGGGAAAATCGCAGGTCGCTAATCCAGATTTTTACATTCCGACATCATGTTAAGTAAAATAGCCTACATATGCTGGAGCATTTAGATGAATTTTCGGGCGCAAGTCGACATCACTGCAGAAGCAAACGAATGGGACAACAACAACAAAAGCAACAAAACAAGAAAGATCAATCATGCATAAAGCAATGATTATGAAACACTTTCCAACTGAAACGCAATTTTATTTAAACATCTTTCAAATGCAATATATTCAGCGCTGATATATTTTAAATTATCACAGTACTACAATAATTTGCTATATTTAAAAACTTCATCGAAAGAACTGAACTTTATTCAAATGACATCATCAAAATATAAATCGTTTGGTTTTCAATGTAAAAGTAATGAATATTTCTTTCATATATATGGCATTCAAAATATTTAAATTATATTATTCCTTCTTGTCTAAATTTCTTTTCAATTAACGAGAACTGGATTCCAAATTGATTTGTTGCTAATCATGACGTCAACAAACCTTTTAGCGTTTTCTTAGCTAGTTTTAAAATGTATTGTCAATCATTATTAATGTGTTATCATAAATTATTCAGTGTCCTACAAATATTTTAAAATTATTTTAATAATGTTGATAGTTTTGTGATATTTTGTAAAAGACTAGCAGTATGCCCGTTCTTCGTACTGATTATATACTACGAGAAACTTAAAAATTAGAATTTGCAGTGAAGTTTTAATATTTGGACTCTATTTTTGAAATTTAATAATAATTCTAACAAAAACAAAATTCTAATGTGTGCAGCACATGACTTTCCTTGCAGACTCAAATTCATATTTTCTTTATTTCTTTTATAATAAAATTAATTGAGTTTAATTGAACCTAATAACACTAAATTTGCATTTTTCATACAATTTTTGTTTTTATTTGGTAATTGGACATTTTTCCGAGATTGGCGTAACAAAAATGCAAGAAATCTCAAATATCTTGCGAACGGTTAGTCCTTACGAGAACGGTATAATGGAGTGTATTATCTTATTTTCCTCTTCAAAAATTGCGTATAAAACAAGAATTTAATTGACACATTTGATCATACACTACTTAGTCTTTTTTTTAGATTTTGGCGATTTTGGCGGGGCATTTCGTAAAAAAAAAGGCAGGTTGTTCTTTTCCGAATCGTACCAAAATCTAATCAGCACCAGAGTATCCCACAAGTAACTTATCTACCTAATTTTGTGAAATTTGATCAATTAGTATTTTAGCTGGAGTAGATACATGAAATTTTTGCGGGCCATTTCGTAAGGAAAGACGGGTTTTTCTTTCCGAATCGTGCCAAATTCTAATCAGCACCAGAGTATCCAACAAGTAATTTATCTACCAAATTTTGTGAAATTTGGTCAATTAGTATTTTAGCTAGAACGGATGAATGAAATTTTTACGGGCCATTTTGCAAAAAAAGGCGGGTTCTGTTTTCATGAATCGTTCCAAAAACTAATCAGCGCCAGGGCCACATCCAAGTAATTCACCTACCAAATTTTATGAAATTCGGTCCATTAGTTTTTGAGTTAGAGTGGATACATACATTGCACAGACACACAGACAGACAGACACACACACACAGACGTCACGCTAAAACTAGTTTTTTCGTATTCTTGAGGTCTCGAAACATGTAGATCCGTCGAAAACTCGAATTCCGAGTTTCGACATGAAATGATTCAAATACTTTCCCTATACATTACCATGTATTGCAGGGAAAGTAAAATGGGTGAGTTCTACCGTGCTGAGATAATGAAGACAGATAGTTACATAACTTACAAGTTTATGTATACTGTTAATAGCAGATATATCCAACATTGTTCATGATTTAAAATATGTGCAAATTCCTGCAGTATTCTAAATGACATTTTTACTCAAAACATTCTATTAAAATATTTCTTTTAATTCTCCTTTCACTTAATTCTTTTAAATTTAATTCCCCTTTCTGTGCATTTTATACAAAATTATATTCACAAGCAGATCTGTAGAAAAAAACATCCTGATTCCGTTTACAAGCAAATTTTGAAATAATTTGAAATTTATTGAAATTGGATCAATATATGCTGAAATGAAAGCGTTAAAATGTTATCACATTTATTCTGTTTCAACATTTGGCTAAGCACAATATATGAGTTAATTGACTAAACATAATATATGAATTAATTAACTAAACACAGTATATGAATTAATTGACTAAACACATCATGAGATTTTGCCCAAATAAAACATATGAGGTATTAAATTGAAAATGTTATTAATTCCCGTAATATTTAAACACGAAAGCTGTAATTGATGTAATCTAGATAAAGATGAAATTCTGATCATTTAAAAAATTTTCTTTTATATCAATTCCTTTACTATTTAAATCTGAAAAAATTTTATGATCGTCTGCTTAATAAACACACTTGATTTAAACTCGTTCGTCGTCGTTGATGAAGCACCTGGCGTTGCCGCCTTTATCTTCTGTGTTGAATGATTACTTGTGGTGTAGATTTGACATTACTTGTATGCACATAAAAGTTCGTTGATGAAGAACAACCCCTGATGGGCGGGTCGTCGTCGTAAGAGCTGGCGCCACTGCGTCGAGGTGATGAGGCACGTTGGGAAGTCCATATGCAACATGATGAGGCACGTGGGATAGACTGTTCACAATCTTCGGGGTATGTGAGGCACGTGGGAATGAGTTCAATGGCTGAACAGGTGATGAGGGAAATCCACACTGAGACTTCTCTGCTAGCCGGCCAAAGTTTAAAAACTTAAATTTGGGGGGTTTGGGATTTGATGACTCTAGTTATCATTTCGACGATTTGGAAAGTTTTTGTCATTGCGTCTTCGTCGCCTTTGAGAATTTTAACTACATCTTTTAAGATACTGCTGAGTTTATTAATATCAATGTATTGTTCTACCTCTTTGTACAGACTTAGAAACTCTAGAAAAGCATTTGCATTTGCAGATTGAGGGATTTTGTCTGATACAGGTTGAGTATGGGCTAAGTGCTCGCCAGTAGTTCCTCCTACCGTTTCGGCACTTGCCGGCTCTTCCTGCACAGGGGAGGTTATATTAGTGGGGAGGGGGGAAAGTTATCCTCGCCAAGGGTGGGTGAAGTTTTAGCAGATTTTTGTACCTTTTTCAATTCCTGCGTTTTTTTCCTAAACCAGGGGTTTTGGGGACAGTGCCTAAAATTGGCAGGGTGGGATCCTGAACAGTTGGCGCATTTCGCCGGGGTGTCCCTATTTTTTGTGCAGTTTCTCGTGGGATGACCTTCGCCACATTTAAGGCAGTGGGGAGGGAGGGTACACTCGTCAGAATGATGGTTCCAAAGTTGACAATTGTAGCACATTTTATGGCCTCTCGCCTTAAAAAGTTGAACTTTGATTTGCATGGAAAACAGGGATTTAACTTCATAAATCCTCGCCCATCCCTCCGTCGGCACAAGTCCAACCAAGAAGATGGGGAGGGGGGTCCTATCACGCCTATTCCTTAGCTGCGTGATTCTAACAATTTTAAAACCAAGCGCGGCAAGCTCTTTTTTTATTTCCTCAATACTGGTATTAGTGGGCAAGCCCTTTATTACTATCTTCCTCGGCCTATCCGTTTTGAGGTTTAATGAACTGAAAGGAATCCCCTCACGGGTTAAGTGAGCCTGCACACGCCTGTAGTCCTCAACGGACCCAGGAGTGACCCGGATCACTCTTCCCATGAGAAGACCCTGAACTTTGCACTCTAAAAACTTGTTTAAGTCCTCTATGAGGGCTCCCCAATTAATTGTGGAGTCCACATAGAAGGACGAGACTTTTTCCTTAGGGGGGGATGGCGCCTCAGTCATTTCGACTTCATCGTCATTTAATTTGCTAAATTTATTTTTGGTTTGGATATCCTGGGATTTTAGTTTAGAAGTAGAGGGTTTACTACTATCAGAAGTTTTTAACTTTTTGCTTTTAGGCTGGGTGATATACCCTTCAAGATTACTAAACATTTCGTGTTTAAATTTAAGATATAACTCGTCCTCTGTTTTAGTTTTCCTATCTCTATATATATCATATACAAGATTGTAAGATTTCCTATTAGTAAAAGTACTAAGATTAGGGTGGCTGGCTAGCAGATTGGAATCAGAAATGGTACCTGATAGTATTGTCCTGATCATCTTGGCTCGATCGAAGTCGATCCCGTCTTCCTCCAGCTCCTCTTCAAGTCTGGCGATGATCCAGTCGTAAATCTTGAAGTGGCTGTATATTTTCCACTCAGCAGAGTCTTTCTTTAACTGGTCGCTATCACATCCCAGGGTCTTGATGTAGGCTGCCGCGTAGCCGGCCGCACTTGGGGTATGCTCGTCCTCCGATGAAGAAACAGTCTCTCCTTGATCCTGGTCATCCATGATCTCGGCCCAGTTCTTTTCATTACTCGCCCGCTGTAACACGTGCTTGGCTGACACTCCTTGTTGCGCCATTTTCACGACAGTTGGTTCCACAATCTTTACACTGTCCATATTGAACCGAAGTTCAGTATAATCCACACCGTTGTCCATCATAAGCTGTTTCCAGCCATGTCTACCTCTCCAGTCTCTCAAAAGATCCACATCCGTCTTCACTGGCTCCGCAGCATACTGCTCGCACGTGTATCCACCATGCTTGAACACTAAGTCCTTCCAGGCTTGAAATCCCTTTGCTTCCACTGGCGAAATGAACAAGTCCTCCACACTCGTAATAATCCTATGCACATCCATCCCCTTGACACTTGATTTAATTGCGTTGCTAAACATCATGATACAATTTTCTTAATAAATTTGCGGAAGATATATCATCTGCATAATATTATTTCTATGGAAAATTTAATTGTGTGATTTTTTTTTCATATCTCGACAATCCCTGGTCCTTGAAACTGGAAACATGGACTAAATTTTAAGTGGGGCTATTTCAAGGCTACCCACAAAATTTTCATGAAATTCTATGCATCTGTTTTACCGTGATGATGATATAGATAAACACACAGACAGACAGATAATTTTATTTATATAGAAAAAAAAAATTATTCTCTTTTTAAGATATTGTCAATAGTAAGAAATCGTAGCAATAAAAATGCAAAATAAAGTTATGAAAGTAAAATAATAATGTAAAATGTAATACATCATACATCAAATGGCATACTTTTAATCGTTTGACAAGTAAGTAATTGTATGTAAAAGATTTAGTATCTTAATATATTGTATGTATATTTTTTATTATTTGTTATGGCATGCTGAAATTTTAAAAGAGTGGATTAAGAAGTCTTTTATGATTAGGTTGTGCACACTTTTACTTTCCTTATATTCATAATATATAAGGAAAGTATTGTGACGGGGTCGAAAATTGGAATTCGAGTATTCGACGGGAGAGCACGTTTCAAGCATCCCTGATCACGAATCAAACATTTTTGAAGTGATGCCTGTGTGTGTGTGTGTGCGCGTGTGTGTGTCAGTCAGTCTGTGGAGTCGATAACTGACGAACGAATGGACCGATTCGAACGAAATTTGGTACAAAAATCACAATCCGTAAACACTGGAAGCCTATTGTTTTTATACGTAATCAAATGTTCAGAACCCCCCTAAATTTTCGAGTGAAATTGTGAAAAAATTCGTCAAAAAATCAAAACCGCTAATAAAGTTACGCAAATAGACATTTCTTATGTAATTTTTCATTAGAAAACGATTGACGTAAATTTTAGAACGCTAACATGAACCGTTCTCGAGTTATTGCACATTTTTCAAAAAAATTATCAAAAAGTCATATAAAAAAAAAAAAAAAAAAAAAATTCCTATTGAGAAACATGTTCACTTCTCATACGTAATGCCATGCGATAAATTTGTCTTTTAATATATATTTACTTTTCATATATATTTAAAATACTTTTTCATATATATTTAAAATTCTGCTGATTCTTGCCCTATATTACTTGCCTTGTTTTAAATGGTAGCTAAAGGTCTGGGCATTTGCACAACACATCCGATAATTTAAAAAAATGTACAATTATTTATAAACAAAAAAAACCCCAAAAAAGTGTCTCAAAACCAAAAATTTAGTTTTGAGAATTTTTTTTTTAATTGGGGTATGGGACATATGCACAAAACATTCGAAAATTAAAACAAATAATTGCCGTGTAGACTTTGAATTGCACAAATGTCACTAGAACAGCAATGCACTCGTCCCAAAACAAAAGTTAACTCACTTGTTTTTTAAGTTGGAAATTTTCAATATTAGTCGGAAAAATTCCCTTCACCCCCCCCCCCCCCCCCCCCCAGTTAAGATTGGCCACTTACGTCTCTGGAGGCACATTGAGTTCAGAACTCGCACAAAGCGTTGATTTTGTGGAACTTCGTAAAAACGTTTCACGAATTTTTTCAACCACTTCGATTTTGGCTCCTGGTCGTCCTGGGCTGGTTTCCTTACACAAGCAGCCCGTGTCCTCAATCTGCTTCACCCACCGTTCGATGTTGTGGCGATGCGGTGGTTCTATACCAAATTTCGTGCGAAAATGTCTTTGAACGACGATAAACGATGATGTTTTGGGGTATTCCAAAACACAGTACGTTTTCTCCTGCATGGATGGCGCCATTTTGATTAACAGTGCCTCTAGCGGCGATTTCGTAACCGGAAGATTTTTCGCTGTTGCCAGATAAAACTTGTATAATTGTAGCTTCAAAATTAATTTGTTTCGGCTAAATAAATCAATTACAGAATTTGTTCTATGCTATTCTTTTTGTCCCATTCTATATGATACACCCTGTATAGAGAGCTCAGAGTAGGGGTGTTTCAATTCTGACCTCCCGGTACTTATCTCTATTACAGTATCAGAGCATTCCAATTACAGGAATAGGAACATCACCTTTTCATCTGTTAATGAATTGCAAACTGCGAATAAAGCCAACAGCATGTGGAGGAGCGCTGAAACCCGTCATGCAGAAAAAAACTCAGGAAAATGTGAAACAGAGGCAAAAGAAGCAAGCTCAGTTTTAAAATAGAGCTGCACATGCAAGAATGGATTTGGGGTCTAGTCACCCAGTTCTGCATGGTGGCAAAGGTCACGTTGTTGCAAGGCATGGATTCCCTAGATGTTGAGACAGTTAAGACAGGAAGGGTGGGGTATATCATAGGAATAAACACCATTTGCGAAAAAAAAAATTAACTCTTTCAAAGACATTGTTATAGTTTGGATTATTCTCCTGAGAGAAGTGTTCAATCGTCCAATACATTATTGTTATTATTATTATTATTATTATTATTATTTTAAGCTTTTATTGAGACACAGCTTGTAAAAGCACACATATCTTGCATAAAATAAATTACTTCAAAAATTATTTAAAGGCTACATTTACAAGGCCAGAAAATTCACTTTTATTGAAGAACGGCATAACCGCACATGCTAAAGAACTCTTTATTTCTTATTTTTAAATATGTTTTAAAATAAATGCAAGAGACATATGTGAAACGTAATGTCTTCTTTTTTGATAAATTTCGAGTTACATCCATATGCAAGTTAGGAAATTCCCATCATAAGCTTTTAAAAGCGAAAGAAAACGTACACTATTTATGGAACCTTAGGAAAAGACCATGCAATTGAAATGGAAGGAGGGTTGCGCAAGAAATATGCCCGCAGGGGAGTACAGCAGTCATGTAAGTTGGCCCAGTCTTCGCATGAAGGTTGCCATAAGTCACTCTACCTTTATCTCACCTAGATGATTAAAACAGAAGAGGGTGGAGGTGTATCATAGAAATACATGCCATTTGCGAAAGAGAATTCCACCCTTTCAAAGACGTTATAGTTTGGATCATGCTCCAGAGAGAAGTGTTCAGTAATCCAATACAAATATTCAACTTTCTGTTTTATAAATATTCTACCTCCTCTTTGAAGGTGTGTATTAAAATTTGGAAGAGTTACTAAGCCACCTGCAAGACAATTCTCTTTAGAGAGTAAAGTAGTGAGATGTAGCATAGCCAATTTGTAGTATAACTGCAACTGTGAGTTAAATGATCTTAAAATAATGCAGCAAGCATGATCTAATAAAATATCTAATATAAATTATATTATCTAACCTAATGAAAATATTTTACAATTTAATATTTTATAAGTAATATAAAAACATGACAAAATAAACATTATTTAGAATAATATTTACAAGATTAAAATTTGAAGAGCAGGGGTATGAATCGTATATATCGACACGCCTACATTTCTCCACGCCCACTTTTACCATTCTGATTTCTCTTTTTGCATTGTAATAATCTTTATTTGCAATATATGTAAAACATGGGGTAAATTTTTCAGCAAATGCTTTTATTTCAAATCAATACCCGAATGTGCCAAAATGACCATGTAAAAATACGGAAATTAAAATAACTTTTCGGTGTGGATTTACTATTGACAATAATTTTGCCATTTTATATCTAAATTTCATAGTATTTTATTTATAGTTCACAAGGTTTTATATAAGTTTACATTAATAGATATTTGGGCACCCTTAAAATGTTATCCGTTTTGTGTGTAACTATCTTCCTACTGACTATAATAAGAGTGCAAAAAATTAAAATTAATATATTCAGTGTACTGTCTACAGTTTCCAATAATATTTTGAAAGTTATATGTTATATAAAGAGTAATTTCCGTTTCTTCGATTGGACAGAAACTTGAAGCAAAATCAATAAGCCTGTTGCGCAATAGGGCTTCAGTGATAAAATTAAAGTAGAAGTTTGAGTGCCAATTAGGAGGTAACACTTAAGTACCACTTTTTTGCATACTTATCCGTGCACTGACAAGCAGAGTCAGTGTTTAGGGATATTAAAATAACTTTTCGATGTGGATTTACTATTGACTTCTGGCATTTTGAATCTAAATTTTATAATATTTTATTTAGCCGACGTGGTTGTTGAGTGGTCAAGGCAAGCGTTTCCGTAGCAATCGCTCAACCGCCACGTTGTGGGTTCGAGCCCCACGTAAGGCATGGATGTTTGTGTTGTGGGCTCAATGTGATCCGCCCCCCTCTGGGGCAACGTCAATGGACGGCTAAATGGTTCACACTCTGGCCGCTGTAATAAAGGCGAATGACGAAGGTCAAAGTGCCTGGCCATTTAAAAAAAAATAAATAAATAAATAATAATATTTTATTTATAGTTGACAAGGTTGTATTTAAGTTTACATTAGTATATATTTGGGCGCCCTTAGAATGTTATCCGTTTTGTATTTAACTATCTTCCTACAAACTAGAAGACTGCGAATAATTCAAATTGATTTACAGTTACCAATAATATTTTGAGAGTTATATATTATATCATGAGTAATTTCTTTTTTTATTAAGATGATTATGAATATGAATTAGAATCAAGAAGCCTGTTGCCCAATTGTGCTGCAGTGACAAAATTAAAGTAGTGAAGTAGAAGGTTGATTGACAGTTAAGAGGTAACACAAAGGTACCACTTTTTTGTATATCTATCCGTGCACTGAAGACAAGCGGAACCAGTGTTTACCCTTAACGTCGAATTTCGCTCTCTTTCGTCCTTCTTAGGGTTTAGATATGTAATTTCTATTTGCGGAAAATAAAAAATCCAGGTATATTTGCTGCTTTCTTTTTAATTAATGTTTTAAACTTACCATTTAAACATAGCAGCGGCAATATTTGTAAATGTATGTCTTGTGGAATTTGTATTTCATGTTGCGCTGTATATTTTGTATTTGCAATATTTTTATCTAAATCTTGCAAACAACACAAGAAACTATTTTAAAATACTTTAGCCCGCTGGATACTCTCTTTTGTGTTAGATGGTTTAAAAAAAAAATTAACTCATTGGTGAAGTGTCTTGTTTGGCCCCCAGAAAGCATATTTTAATTTACTTAGTATTGAATGTTTTATGTTGAATTAGAATTTCCTTTCTTCCATGTTTGCTGCCATATAAAAGTTTTCTAACATAACGAGTGTAAATATGAATATAAGCTATTTTGATTATATTTTTAATATTTCCTACTCCGGAATAAAACCAGGGACTAAACCAGGTTTTTTGGTAAGAAACTTAAAAAAAAAATGAATGGGAATTTTGAAAGTTTCCAAAAAGCGGGAATTTTCAGTCATTGCCTGTTACATTGCAAAAGAAAGTATATGACCCAAAATTATTTTTGCTTCCTTTATATGCATAGCATAATCTATAAGGAAAGTCTTTGTAACCGGGACGAAAATTCGAATTCGTGACGGGAATGCACGTTTCAAGTATCCCTGAGCACGAATTGAACATTTTTGAGATGATGTCTGTGTGTGTGTGTCAGTGAGTCTGTGGAGACGATATCTGACGAACGAATGGGGCCATTCGAATAAAATTTGGTACAAAAATTACAATTCGTGAATACTATAAGCCTATTGATTTTAAACACAATCGAATGTCCAGAACCCCCTAAATTTTCGAGTGAAATTTTGAAAAAAATCAAAACCTTTAATAAAGTTACTCAAATAGATATTTCCTACGTAATTTTTCCTTAGAAAACAATTGCCAGAAACTTTAGAAAGCTAGCATGAACTGTTCTCGAGATATTGCAAATTTTTCAAATAAATTTATCAAAAAATCCCATAAATTTAAAAAAATATTAACTTTTGAGGAAAATATTCACATTTCATATGTAATATCATGCAATAAATTTGGTGAAATTATTCTCTTGAATCTAGCTCATTCCATTCGCGAGAAAAGATACTTTGAGTAATACTTTTGCATTTGAACTCTAATAGTCATTTATCTGCTGTAAGAATAATTTATTTCTCCGTCGCTTGGTGAGATTTTGGCGACGAATTTGGCGGAATGTCGCCAACTTAGCGACATTTTTAAATGTTGTCAAATTAACGAAAATCTCGCCAAATGGATAAGAATGACACTAAATCAATGAAAATGACGACTAATTGACGAAAATTCAATATCTTGGAAAGAATATAAGTATCTACTATAAGAAAAACTTATTTTTTTTTACTGTAAAATTAGTAAATTCATTGCATTATATAAGGAAAGTCATGTGCTGCCCCCATCAGATCTTTTGCATTCGGAATTGTAAATTGCTGAAGCGTTGGAAATTGAGGGAGATTTGTTAAATGTGTAAAAAAAAAAAATATTTAAATTATGTGACATTCTAATTAGATATAAAAATGAAAATACATTGTTATTTAATTTGTAAATATTTTAAACGTAAGAACACTCCGAACGATTAATTATTTATTACAAAGGGGTTAATTTATTCATATTCATTTAATATTAGAGGATAATAAGAAATCTATATTAGTTCTAATAACATTTTAATAATTTAGTGACTAATGTAATTTGCCCATATTTAATAAAATTTTCGAAATTCCAATTTTTTTTTAAATTTTATTTCAATAGACTTTACTTTTAAAGTAAAACACAGGTTTAAGAAATTCATCTAAATGGCGTTCCATCATTAAGGTTTAAACTTCGTAATGTACCGGATTAGCGAGAGCATGTTAGAAACGAGTAAATTAGTTTCTTCCCATCAAAGTTTTCAATTGCAACTCTAGATATAATATGGTTTATTGGTGTATAATGAAGTTTTTATGTTGATTGCTACTTTAGAAAACTATCGGAACACATTTAAGTAAAATCGCTGTTTCAAGACTAATTAATTAAAAATAACATCACCTGGTTTCAAGGATATAAAGTATTCAGTTTGTTTATGTTTTTCGAAAAGAATAATATAAGTTTATTACGTATATACCATACCAAAAACTCCCAACACTACATATTTAAATTTTGCCCATGTAAAATTATTTTTATTTTTAGTATTTTAAGTTATATTTTTAACACAAGAAATATTAAATTCATTCCGTTACCTCTCTTTAACACGAGATACTTCCGCACGATTGATGACTTTTGGCCCCGGATGATGTCGCGCCTTATTATGTTCTCATTGGCTAGAGCTGAACTGGTTCAACTAATGCTCCTAAATATATAGGCTGACGCAACCGCCATTTTAACTCCAACAAATTCATTCAGTCAGTTATCGTCTGTCTATGCTTTTTCAATAACACAAGCATGTCATAGGACTGATATTTGATACGCAATTCCGCTGGTGCTTCGGATTTCAAAAAATTATAACAATGATTCAAGAAAGTTGTCCAGAATGTTTTAATATTCTCCAGATTCAGAGAAAAGCAGCCTTCTTTTTGCCATGCGCTGTCATCGCTTGAACTGGGAGTCAAGATGATTGCTGTTGTGCCAGCTAGTATATGTAGGAGTCTTAGGTTCAACCGTATATATATATATATATATATATATATATATATATATATATATATATATATATATATATATATATATATATGAGCCTTAGGTGTAATTTCTATAATCCATCTCTATCACCCCCACCCCACCCCCACCCCCCCACCCCCATCTCAGAAAAAAAATTCTGCGCTTGACACATTCTCCTATTATTCAAGATACTGCAGATAACAATGGTGTAAACTGGCTATCAAATGTTGCATCTTTCTGTAATAAATTGTTTATGAGAGTATTTTCAGTTGTAGAAATAACCTTAATACAGAAGTTCATAGTCTTCTGTGAATAAGTTGTTGTCTTCTGTTAAATACTGGGGACTATACATTCTTTAAATTTTCCCATTGGATATGGAATTACATTCGGTTTTCGTTGGATCTATATTCGACAACGAAATTAAGCTCTGTTTTTCCCTATTCCGTCGTTGACCTACCCCCCCCCCCCCCAACTTTCTGAGAACCTAGCTACGCCTCTGGTGTAAACTGACTAGCCGTTTTTACCTATTTTAGTAATAAATCGTTTACGATTTTATTTTTAATGGAATAAACGATCGGTTTTAAAAAGTTTATAATTTCTTGTACTATATATTTTATTTTCTATATTCCCTAATAGCTAAAGCATGGAGGTAAAAGTTTATATTATGAAAATGTCAATACCGTTTGAGACAATAATTCAGTGGCGGTGGGTTAAGATATGTAGCTCTGTATTCTATACATTTCTATGGCGAAAGACATAAAATATTTAATTAAATTTTCAATTTTGTAATAAATCATTAGCGGAATGCAAAGTAGAACTGAAACAATAAAGAATATTCCTACTAGGGATTGCTTTCCCGGGATCTCGGCTGAAAAGTGAATACCATAATACCGGGATTGATGACGCTAGAATTCTGGTATTTTTATCAGATTTACATGCACATGCTAAATACCAGTGTTCATGCTTACTAAATTAAACTTTACCCGAGTTTATCAGAGGAAAACATCCATTTTGAGATTGAAGCACGTTTTGTAAAAACTTACTTATTAGCTAGAAGTAAATGATTTGAAGAAAGGTGGTTGTTCTCAATCCTGAAATCAGTTTCCGTCAATAGATGGCGCTACTTCAAACGTATTTGTAGCATATTGTTTCAGAATTATGTCAGCTGTTTAGTAGTAATATCTAGTGAGTTTATTTTAGCATCGAATGTTTATTTTCGTCTAGCTTTGTTAGGGTAGTTCATGTTCTTTCTTTATATGAATAAAATACATGTAGATTAATTCGAAATGACTACATCTGATAAAAGTAGCACTAAGATATACGAAGAGCATAAAAGTTCAAAAGTGTGAGAGTTTGAATCTGTTTGGAAATACTTTTACGTGAAGCCAATGGACAATCGGCAAAATGTAAGTTGTGTAAAAAAATCATAAACACAGAAGGTGGGTCGACAAAAGAGCTTCATGTGCATTTAAATTATATTCACGAGATTAATGTTTTGAAACGAAGTAAAAATAAAAATGAAACTAGTTCCGGCTTTCAAGGAAATAGTGTTGCCAGTATTAGCGATATTGTTAGAGATACTAAAAGAAATATTTACAGTTATTTTACAATAAATGAGACTACTTTACCGGCTATATTAGCTAGAAATAATGCATTTTCTTCAATAAATAAAAAAATCCTGAATCCCCCAGGATACCGGGATTGAAGGTCTTACGATCCCGTAATCCCGGGGTTGAAAATTATCTAAGGGATTGCAATCCCTAATTCCTACGCATTCAAAATTATTTTACCTTTCAATTGTTTTTATCTCCATATATTCTATACTCTATCCTACAACTATGAAAAACCACTGTTTAATTATACCCATAATTAAGGAACCTTTAATTTAAAAATAATAAAGAAAAACATATACTAAATACTACGCCTTTTTGTTGTGTCAACTAACAATTGCTGCTACTTTACTAACACTAGCGACACCTACATATAATTCTCAAAGCGGTATGGTTTAGCATGTCGTTGTCATTTGGGGTATATTTAAAGTCATTGCATTTAAAATCTTATCGAGGCAGTTCGTCCTGGGTCCGACACGGAAATGTACTCGTTATATATATATATAATTACTCATAAACCGGAGCACGTATAAAATGTAAAATTTGCATATTATTGTATTTTGGTGTATATTTTATTTTTCTGAATTTTAAACTTTATGGGGATTACCGGAAAAGACAATGACATGTAAAACTTGAAATTTCTAGCTACTCCGTTCGGTTTCATGCATATTTTCCACCTCCTGAAATCTAAAAAACATTTTATACTACAGTTATATAAATAGTAGTTAAAACAAATTAAAATATTAAATCGGCTATTTATTACATAACTTTTGAAAATTAACAAAATTAATTTTTGAATGTTGGCATACTAAAGTCGAAGCGAAGGTTTTTCCGGTAATAGGCCTAGGGGTGAAAAAGTCCATAGATGGGCTAATCTTATGTTTTACAGTGAGACAATTGAATGAGTCTATTTTTTAATTTAGTTTATGATTATTTGAAGTAAATATATGACTATGTTTATATAAATTTACTGAGAGTAATGTATATATTAATGTGACAGATGAATGTATTTTTAAATCCTGATTATTTTTATAGTTCCAAAAATTATAAAAGTACAATCATGTACATATTTTTCCCCGCCCGCAAAAAAAAAAAAAAAAAATAATCGCCAAGCGAACGATAACACACCAAATCTGGCAGACGTGCTTTGCTTACATCGCAGTTCAGTTGGTCCACCCCAAGGTAAATGGAAGTAAGAGAGGTAGGCCATTCGTTTCTGGCAACCTACTCCTGTCCAGAGTTCTTGGAATTACTGACGTCACTGGTCCCTAGCCGGACCTTTCCGAAGCGTGGGAAAATGTGTCGATGGTTTTAACTCTCGCGTTCCTAATGTTGAAAATAATTCAAAGCACTCAGTTTTTGGAAATAATACAAATGACCAAATGCAAATTCTGAGTCAAATGCAAGCGGATATTACGGAACTCAGAGTCATTTCTAAAACTTCAATACTGCCTTTCCAAAAAGGCATTCTTGTTTTAAGAGCAAGCTTAAAGGAACTTTATGATGACATGAAAGAAAATAATATTAAATACATAATGACAAGTTAGAGTCAATCAAGATGCTTTAGAAAATATATTTTCCCAAATTAGAGGTCTTGTACGATTTTATAACCATCCTCTTGCTACTGATTTCAAATCCCGACATAAAACATTATTGCTTGGGTCTAAGCTTCCTATGCCAATAAATACAAATGTGGAAAATGACCAAGATCAAGCACTAACTGCGACTTTATTTTTCAAATTAGAAGAAAAGGACTACGCAGCATCACTGCAGATATTGAGTCTCAACAGGACATTCATTTCAGTCCTGTTGTAAATGAAAAAGAAGCCTTGCGTTTTTTTTTGCAGGATATTTGGCATATCGTCACAAAGAAGCGCAGTTAGGAACTTATTCATATCTAGTGGAATCAACATCCGAAAATGACAAAAAATGGATTGAATCTTTATCAAGAGGTGGTTTAAATGTTCCACATGATACCTGGGTAGAAACAGTCACCAAATTATAAGATATTTTTTTTAAACTACACGGAAATTTTATTTCTAATTCAAGAAATATTTTAGAGAACCTCCAACTGAAAATAAAAGAAAAATTTCCTGAAATAGCTCTTGATGTTGTAAGAACATATACCAGAACCAGAACCTTCTTTCGAATAAGGCACATAAATGAACAGATGAAAAGAAACGCCATGAAAAGAAAAGCTGAAAGAATTTCTGGTCATTCACGTGAAGAAATGAAAAATAAGCAATGGAGAGAGAGCTTTAAATTTTAAGGTTTAATCATGACCTAGTAGTTAGGAATTGGCGGGCTGCGCGTGTTAGGTTTTCATGGCTTTCCTAATATGTAATATAAATGTGACGCAGCTTCCCTTAAAAAGTCCTCCATGAAGGCATTCCTCCTTTATAGAATGGCCAATTTTAAAATTATCCTTCTCTCCCAGAGGGGAAAATCCGTAACCCAGTCATTTGATCACTGCCCTTTGTAACACCAGAATTAGTTGAAAGATCGTGAGATCAAATCTAGTAAAGTCACTAAAGAGGTATTGGGAGATATACCCCCCCCCCCCCCCCCCACAGAAACCTATCGAAAACTATTGAAGTTAGAAGTAAGGATATTAGGAGAAATAGGAAAGAACTCATTTCATTATCGCCCCCCCCCCCCATTTTTTCTGTCGACGCAATTGATTAAAACGTACTGACCAGTTGGACATGTTGGCTTTCATTGATTTTCAAACATATAGCGTAAATAAGGCACAATTTCGATAGCCGTTCCTTTATGAAAGGCATTTTCAAAATCTGGTCAAAACTGAACTTATTTAATCAATATCTCGTCCCATCTTTTTACTTTTTTAAATTTTTTTTTATCATGAAGTACCCATACTCAAAAATTGCCTATCGTTATATGAAATTCAGTGCTCATTTAATTTCTTGAATAATTCAATTTTTTGACCATCATGAAACAATAATAATACATAATTAAGGAAAATAATTATACTGATCTTTTGTATCGTACAAAATATGATTTCCACATTTGTTCGCATTCGGAGAAGTCTTTAAATAATTGGATTTCGTACACATATCAATTTCATCATGAAAAAAAATAATACGAGCATTTTTCTGCCTGAAATCTTTAAGGACATCACATATTTATTTATTTCTATAATTTTGAAAACTGTTTTTGAATTACATTCAGCAAGTCATTCACTGTCTTCTAATTTATTTTATCATGTCAAGTCTACAAGCATGATAGTTTAAAGCAGTTCGATAAAAATGGACAGATTTTGGTGGCTTATTATTCTAGTCTCAGATAGAATAATAGTGCCTTGTATTTTAGCTAAATCCTTCGATATTTTACTATGTACCTATTAAAGAAAAACTAATAACAATTTTAAAATGCAGAAAATATTTTAGCATAGTTTAAACAGCTCAATTGCTAATGTCATCGTTAGAGATGCTTAAAAACAACTCTAACAATACAGTCCTAAATAAAATTTACCATAACTAGTTTTATTTAATATTATATTCTTATATATGAATAATAAAATGTAATCTATCATTTACTCGGTAGAAATTTCAATATACTATATGATGTATACTTAAATTAAGAAAATTGCTGCGGTATTCAATGTATTTCTTATGACAGCACGGGCTACGGACCTGTCTTTGGGACCAGTGACGTCAGTCGCGAAGGGAGGGGAGAATTCCAGCTGTTGGCGTACAATCTTTGGCTAACCTTACCTTTCAATAGACCTTGGGTCCACCCTAGAGCTCCTACACTATGATGTAACATGAATAAATCGATGTAACATGATGGATATGATGTAACATGAATAAATCCTTAATACATATATAATTTGAAGCAATTATTAAGTTTAGAAGAGAGAATAACACATTCAGGACTACAAACCAAACCACGTTTACTAAGATAAGACTATAACAAATAAAAGTCAATAATAATACATACTACAGTTACCGAATTTATAAAATGAATGTTACAAATAAATACTTTATATAAAAATAGAAGTTTCAAATACAATATTGTAAAATTTAGTTTTCACAAATATGCTCCTGTACCGGGTATTCAATGATTCTGCCGACTATTTATATACCATTTTTTTATTCCCTCCTCATTTCAGGAAAAGCGAAATTACCTAAATCTTTTTCTAGTATGTTTAGAGCAGTTTGGTGAAAACACCCACCAAAAATTATTTCAATAGGACTTCCTGAAGTGAAAATACGAATAGAGCTAATGCTAATGGTTTAAGCTTTCGGCCTGGATGGGCTTCAATATGTTTGACGAGTCAGCTCGTATATAGAGGAGCCTTTGTCCATCCGTTGTCTACGTAATAATAAAGGTCGGGATATTTCGATTTAGAAAGAAAAGGATGCGTAGTTCCAGAACAGTTGGTAGATGGCGCTGTTACGTCCTGTAAGAGCTGATTTATTACTGTCGAAGTTCTTATAATCCTTGTATTTTTAGATTTATTTACGTTATCTAATAATTTTAAATTCGTATCTGTTTGCGTATTATTTGTTTAATAAATACAGATATTTTTTGTTTAACCTAGAATATTTTTAGTTTTGTAAATGAAAAAAAAGGTACAAAATTAATGTCTAATATGTTTTATCATTTAATAAGAAGGGAAAAGTTTTTAATTATTATTGAATTAATTATTAAAATGTTAAAATATTTTTTTACAGGGAGAAGGAAATATACCTGTAAACATGCGCGAAGCCAGAAATTTCCATAGGGGAATGTCAGAAGCGAATTTTTTTTTCAATTTAAAAGCGAAATTATTTTATTAACAAGTTTTTTTTTAATAATTTAAAAATATTTCAATTTTTTATTTTAGTTATTAAATAAAAATTAAGTTTTATAAATTATATTAAATAAAAATTATTAAAATATTTTTAATTTTTTTTAAATCCAATTTTTCACTAACATGCCATAAAGTACCCCCCCCCCTCCCCTCCCGCCAGGGAGTTCTCCAGGATTCATAAACTGGGGGGGGGATGTATAATTAAAAAATATTGAGGGGGGGGGTCGACAGGGTAGATGAATTTAAATCAACTTCATTTAAATCAGGAGTCAAAATATTTGATTTAAAAATAAATCATTGATTTAAATCTCGTATTTTTTTTTTAAATTATTTATTAAAATCAATGACTTAATTAATTAATTTTAAACAACATGAACATGCATTAATTTATTTCATATTTATAAGTTTGGGTTATATATTTGGTGAGATATTTGGCGACTAAATAGTGGAACAGACATACAGACCTAACAAATTATATAATTATTTAATATGTATTTAATATATTAGATGTTTAATATGTATTTAATATATTAATATATGAAATGGATATGTATTTAATATATTAAAATTTGTTAAAGAAAATAGCTTTAAGAAATAATTCAAATTTTTTTGATAAATTCATGTAATTCCTTACAAATATTTTCTTATTTTTTTAAGAATTAAAATTTCTCCTTATCCCCTTTTTACAGCTTTTGCAGATATTCTGATTTAAATCATGACTATATTAATGAAGAAATACTTATATTTCAATTTATTTTTCTTTGCATTCGCAATCGAGTATAACTTGAATTTCCTTGATTTTGATTCTCAACGTTAAAATCATTTATTATGTATGATTTTTAATCTTGTAGATTTAAATTTGTTTTGATAATGTAAATTTAACTATTTAAACTTCACAGCCAGCAGCTTAATTTTTAATTATTTTTACAATTCCCACTAGAAATGTTCATTAAATGTGAATATACAAAGCAATATTTGGTGCAATAGGTTGTAAAATTGTAATATATTTTAATATACTAAACCACTAAGTTCCATATAATGCAGATAATGTATATATTTTAATTATTTATTTAAGTTACATGAAATATATTTTTGTTATATATTATTCATAAAGAAGTTTTTAGTGGTTGTGAGAAAAATCAAACAAACCCAATTTAAATAAAAGTCCAATTTGAAACAAAAAAAATCTAATTTAAATAAGAAAAATCCGACTTATTTGATTCTTTTTTTAAATAAAAAAATCACCAACCCAGAAAGCAGAGCACATGTTCCATCCTTGAGAAAACTGTGAAAACCAACGTTTTCTCTCATAGTGCAATCAGTGTTCGATTTTGAGCTGAGATCGTAGAAATCGATCACAGATGGCAGCACTACCGTTTCGAGAAGGACTCATTACAGAACATTATATTTCTATTTTCAATTATACTAATTAATATTCCTTAAGTATTATTTTATGTAATCCTGTCATTTATATTTTACTGTATGTTTATTGATATTAATATGCTCCTTTCAAATTATTTACGAATAGATGGCGCATTGAACCACGCGAACTTGAGTTTCGTTTTAAGGAATGTGGCAAGTGTAGCGCTATGAGCCATGTGTTAAAAAACCAAGAGTCAAGTCTATCTGTGAACCGCTATAGGCGGTTAATTATTCTTTTGTTAATAAAATCTCAATTCTTATCCATGCAGTATAACAATAAATTCTTTGGAAGTTGAAGGAGGTGTCCTGTATTCTTGTTGCTGGATATTCAAATCAAAGGTGAGTGCTTACTCACTTATTCCTTTTTAAATCTTTATATGACTGTAGAACCACAATTCTGAAATCCAAAAACAGTCTATTCTATACAGTCCACTGATCTCTAATGAAAATTATTCTATAAGTCTCGACATGGTTTTGGTCCGTCTATAACCGGAGGACCTATGGATATTTAAGTCTTTTGAAAATTCTATATTCTTATTCAACATGAGTTCTAATTTGGAGAAAACTAAACGCAAAAGATCGACAGTGCGGAGTATAACAACTAAATTGATAAATAAAATTAAGGAAATTTTAGATACTGACACTGTTGATGAAAATGAATTGAGGGAATTGAAGGAAAATTTATTGGAGAAAAAGGATCAGATTCAAAGTTTAGATAGGGAAATTGAAAATTTAATAGAAGATTTGGATGAATTAGATTCAGAAATTGAGAGCAGTCAAGAATATTCAGAGAAAATTATTTGTTATAAAATCAAAATCGAAACTAAATTAGAAAATAGAGTTGTAGGAGGAGGTCAATCGGCAAATAATTCATCGGGTGAAAATGTTGAAAGTTCAAAAGGAAATGTCAACTTGCCGAAATTTGATTTGCCTAGTTTCAGTGGGAATATTAATGAATGGCTCAGTTTTAAACAGATTTTTCTGACAACAATCCATAATTGTTCAAAATTATCGGAATTACAGAAATTGCAATATTTACAAGCGTCAGTTATTGGATCAGCTAGCAAATTAATCAAAGGATTTCCGATAACTGATTCTAGTTATAAAAATGCTTGGGAAACTTTGATTTCCAGATACGACAACAAGAAAAATCTGGCATATGCGCAGTTATCCAAATTCTTTAACGTTAGACCTGTGAAATCAAATAGTCAAAGGTCAATCCTGGAGCTGTTAGACACATGCAACGAAGCAGTAAGAAATTTAAAGTGCTTAAATTTTGAATCGAATCCATTTGTTGAATTAATTCTTGTTTATATAGTGCAAGGGAAGTTAGATGACGTACTCCGAAGACAGTGGGAGCTATCGTTAGATAATGAATCATTCCCTACTTATGAAAATCTTATTGAGTTTTTAGAGAAGCAAGCTAGAAGCTTACATGATATTCAGGAATCAAACTCTAAACTAGAATTTAAACCTAAAGGGTTTATAAAGAAATCAGTGTCAAATGCTGTTGTTACAAGTACGATGGGGAAATCACCTCGGTTATCATGTCCGGAATGTAAAGATAATCATATTCTGTGGAAATGTCCAAAGTTCCAAAAATTGAATCTCGATGAGAGATGGGGTGCAGTTAAGAGACATAAGGTCTGCGTTAATTGCTTAAGGGCAAATCATTTTGCTGCCAAATGCTTAATCACAACTCACTGCAGATTTTGCAGTGATAAACATCATACTCTGCTTCATTTTGGCAAATCCGGGTCTGCAGTGAATGACCAACCTACTGTGGAAGATTCTATAAATCATAGCATAAGTAATCAAAATGAATCCTCAATCCAGACTAGTTTTTGCGCAAGCACAAATACAGATTGCCAAACATTGTTATCAACAGCGATCATTCAGGCCAAATCTAATACCGGGAAATTGATTCCATGTAGGGCCTTGGTTGACTGCGGAAGTCAGAAGACTCTAATATCCAAAGACTGTTGTAAAAAATTAGGTCTACCAGTAAAGAACACTAATCATAAAATTTCTGGTATTAATAACATCGTTGCGGAAACCTCACTCCACGAAGTTAGTTTGGTTTTTACACCATACTTCAATCACGAACAGTTCAAGATTGAGGCATTAGTTGTAAATAAGGTTACTGTAAATCTTCCTAACTTTACATTACCAACAAACACTTGGCCACATTTAGAAGGGTTGAAACTGGCTGATCCTAACTTTCACATTTCTAGGCCAATCGATGTATTAATCGGTGCAGATTTATTTCCCTTAGTCATTATTGGTCAATCTATTCTCGGTCCAAAAGGAGCACCAAGTGCCATAAATTCGAAACTTGGTTGGTTATTATCTGGTATAATACACTCAAGTAATTCTGCTCCTAAATCTATTCTAAGTTGTCATGCTATGGTACAACTGAACAATGATCTTCAAAGGTTTTGGGAGTTAGAATCCATTCCCAAGGCTATTCCAACTTCTTCTTCTGAAGTACTCTACTCAGAAACTGTTACTCGCACAAAATCAGGGAGATACATGGTTGATCTACCCTTTAAATCAACTCCTGTTCTAGGTAATTCAGAATCACACGCCTTGAAGCGTCTGCAATTCTTAGAAGGTAAACTTCGAAAAAACCCTCCTCTTAAAGAAAAATATGATTCATTTATGAAAGAGTATCTTGAGTTAAATCACATGGAACTTGTTCCAACTTTAGAAATAAAGTCAAACCCAAATCATTTTTACCTTCCACATCACGGAGTCCTAAAGGAGGATAGTACTACAACAAAGCTGAGAGTCGTTTTTGACGCCTCTGCGGTCGGATCCGAGGGGCATTCGTTGAATGATTTCCTAGAAATAGGTCCAAAATTGCAACCTGATTTGCTCAAGCTTCTCTTAAGATTCCGAACATATCCAATCGCATTGACAGGCGATATCGAGAAAATGTATCGCCAGATACTTGTCAATCCAATTCATGCAGATTTTCAAAGAATTCTTTGGCGATTTCGTGCAGAGGAGTCTGTCAAGAGTTATAGATTACTAACTGTAACTTATGGCACATCTTGTGCACCGTTTTTAGCAATTAGAACTTTACATCAGTTGTCACAAGATAACAATTTAGAGTTTCCAGAAGCGGCACGAGTCATTCTTGAGGATTTTTACGTTGATGACCTTTTGACTGGATGTAATTCTGCTGAGGAAGCTACACGGCTGGTGGCTGACTTAAATCATGTGATGAAGAAAGGTGGTTTCACACTTCGAAAATGGTCATCGAACGTACCTGAAGTACTCGATAATCTATCTGAAGACCTTAAGTCTCCAATTCACACTGTAAACAT
Source organism: Amaurobius ferox (assembly GCA_951213105.1). Classification (NCBI taxonomy): domain Eukaryota; kingdom Metazoa; phylum Arthropoda; class Arachnida; order Araneae; family Amaurobiidae; genus Amaurobius; species Amaurobius ferox. The sequence continues at coordinate 65,411,331 of OX578155.1, read as the reverse complement.
TGATGATGATGTTTCGGTTAAAATTCTAGGTCTGGTTTGGAACGCCATGGAAGATAGCCTGCACATTAATATTTCTGAGCCTAAATCGGTACACACCAAAAGAGAGCTGTTGTCAGTGGTTGCGCGGATCTTTGACCCTTTAGGATTTTTGTCGCCCACCACCATCATGTTGAAAATAATGATGCAAGAACTTTGGAAAGATAAAGTTTCCTGCGATGATCCAATTCCAACTTCCATCCTTAAAACATGGACTGAATTCCGTTCTCAGATGAAAATTCTAAAATTAATTAAAGTTCCTAGACATTTGAAAACTTTCATACCATCTGATTCTCAAGTCCAATTGCATGGTTTTTGTGACGGTTCTGGTAAGGCTTATGCTGCGGTTGTATACTTGCGGGTTACTTCTGCAGATGAAAAAATTTCAGTAAGTTTGATTGCTGCAAAAACTCGTGTCAGTCCTCTCAAACATATCACGTTGCCTCGAATTGAGCTTTGCGCTGCTATGTTACTTGCACAGTTATGTGCTACAATTATTGAAGCTATGCCCAAAACTATCCATGACATATTCTTGTGGTCAGACTCTCAAATCGTTTTGAGTTGGATTCATGCACCACCCACCAAGGGAAATCAATTCGTAACTAACAGGGCAAATCAGATCAAAATCCTGGTCCCATTGGGAAAATGGAGGCATGTGGCATCATCCATGAACCCCTCGGATTGCGCTTCCAGGGGCATTCTACCACAAAAACTCTTAAATCATCACCTTTGGTGGAGCGGCCCTGAATGGCTTTATTCAAATCACTCCCTTCCAAATCCTGAAGTTGAATCGCTGATGGTTGAGACTCAAGCCCCAGATGAAAGTTTGAGCCACGTCGCACAAGTTAAAATCATTCCGGAATTTTTAAGCAAGTTTTCATCCTTTACTAAGCTACTACGTGTTTTGGCATTTTGTCATCGTTTCATTCATAATTCCAGGAATCCAGCTGCACAACGCACAGGGAATTTAAGTGCATCAGAGCTAGCTAATTCTAACTTGTGTATAGTTAAGATCATTCAAGAGCATTCATTTCATACCGAGCTTAGGCTATTGAAAGCTCAGCAACCGTTGCCTTCTAATAATAAATATTTACCATTGAACATTTTCGTGGATGAATCTGGGCTCATTCGAGTTGGAGGACGATTATCACAGCATCCATTGTTGAACCCTGATCAAAAGCATCCGATGCTTTTACCAAAAGGTCATTTTGTTACGAGCTTGATCATTAAGCACTATCACGAAAAGCATTTTCATGCGGGTGCACAACTAGTGCTCTCCCTTATTCGACAAAAGTTTTGGTTTGTTGGTGGACGATCAACTGTGCGTCAAATTTTAAGCAAGTGCGTTTTGTGCAAAAGACTTAAGGCTCAATCTTGCCAGCAAATTATGGGTAATTTGCCTGCTCATCGAATCACACCAGTACGTCCATTCTCCAATGTGGGACTTGATTTTGCTGGTCCATTTATAACTAAGCCAAACGTTCCTCGAAGCAAAATCAAATTAAAATCGTACATTTGTGTCTTCATTTGCATGTGCACCAAAGCACTACATCTAGAAGTTGTTTCTGATTTATCCGCACAAGCCTTACTCGCAGCAATGCGAAGGTTTATTGGACGGAGAGGCCTGCCTTCCAACATTTACTCTGATAATGGAAAAAACTTTAAAGGTATTTCAAATCAATTGAAAGAGCTTTTTAAAATGCTTCAAAAGGCAGACATTCAAGATTTTGCTTCTAGTCATTCCATCACGTGGCATTTCATTCCGCCGTATTCTCCACACTTTGGTGGCCTTTGGGAAGCGGCAGTGAAACTTACCAAAAATCATTTGCTTAAATCTTGCAAAGCGAGCATATTCACCTTCGAAGAGTTAACTACTCTATTGTGTCAGATTGAAGCCTGCATTAATTCTAGGCCTTTAACACCTATATCATCGGATCCTTCTGACCCACGAGCTCTTACACCTGGACATTTTCTGATTGGAGCTCCCCTCTTGGAAATACCTGATTCAAAACCGCCCAACACACTCAATTTGTCTGCTCGTTGGCAAGTAGTTCACAACCAGAAGAATCAATTCTGGACTAGGTGGTCCAGAGACTATCTTCATCATCTCCAACAGCGACCTAAATGGAGGTCTCAGCAGCCAAGCCTCAAAATCGGAGATGTGGTCGTTCTTCATGACACTCAGTCTTCCCCCATGCAGTGGAAACTCGGTACAATTGTGAAAACATTTCCAGGACCTGATCATCGAATACGTGTAGTTGCCATCCAAACACGTGACTGTGAAGTGACCCGTCCGATTTCCAAAGTGACTCTTCTTTGCCCGGGGCGGGAGGATGTTCGATTTTGAGCTGAGATCGTAGAAATCGATCACAGATGGCAGCACTACCGTTTCGAGAAGGACTCATTACAGAACATTATATTTCTATTTTCAATTATACTAATTAATATTCCTTAAGTATTATTTTATGTAATCCTGTCATTTGTGGCCTTTGGGAAGCGGCAGTGAAACTTACCAAAAATCATTTGCTTAAATCTTGCAAAGCGAGCATATTCACCTTCGAAGAGTTAACTACTCTATTGTGTCAGATTGAAGCCTGCATTAATTCTAGGCCTTTAACACCTATATCATCGGATCCTTCTGACCCACGAGCTCTTACACCTGGACATTTTCTGATTGGAGCTCCCCTCTTGGAAATACCTGATTCAAAACCGCCCAACACACTCAATTTGTCTGCTCGTTGGCAAGTAGTTCACAACCAGAAGAATCAATTCTGGACTAGGTGGTCCAGAGACTATCTTCATCATCTCCAACAGCGACCTAAATGGAGGTCTCAGCAGCCAAGCCTCAAAATCGGAGATGTGGTCGTTCTTCATGACACTCAGTCTTCCCCCATGCAGTGGAAACTCGGTACAATTGTGAAAACATTTCCAGGACCTGATCATCGAATACGTGTAGTTGCCATCCAAACACGTGACTGTGAAGTGACCCGTCCGATTTCCAAAGTGACTCTTCTTTGCCCGGGGCGGGAGGATGTTCGATTTTGAGCTGAGATCGTAGAAATCGATCACAGATGGCAGCACTACCGTTTCGAGAAGGACTCATTACAGAACATTATATTTCTATTTTCAATTATACTAATTAATATTCCTTAAGTATTATTTTATGTAATCCTGTCATTTATATTTTACTGTATGTTTATTGATATTAATATGCTCCTTTCAAATTATTTACGAATAGATGGCGCATTGAACCACGCGAACTTGAGTTTCGTTTTAAGGAATGTGGCAAGTGTAGCGCTATGAGCCATGTGTTAAAAAACCAAGAGTCAAGTCTATCTGTGAACCGCTATAGGCGGTTAATTATTCTTTTGTTAATAAAATCTCAATTCTTATCCATGCAGTATAACAATAAATTCTTTGGAAGTTGAAGGAGGTGTCCTGTATTCTTGTTGCTGGATATTCAAATCAAAGGTGAGTGCTTACTCACTTATTCCTTTTTAAATCTTTATATGACTGTAGAACCACAATTCTGAAATCCAAAAACAGTCTATTCTATACAGTCCACTGATCTCTAATGAAAATTATTCTATAAGTCTCGACAATCAGAATTGCAATACGGTACACAACAATGTACCATTTTTACTGAATTCTTTTTGCACAATATTGTTATATTAATGCTATAAAAATCAGTATAATTTAATAAATAAATACAAATAAATACAATAAATTTAATAAATAAATACAATAATTAATAAATAAAGACAAATATAAAATTATAAGAAAAAAAAACTTTACCAAAGACAAAAACGTACCCAAACCCTCACGAATGCATCATTGTTTACATTGAAAACCCGCGAAAAAACAGGAAATAAAAGCGATCCTAGCGAACACTTTAGTGAACTAAGCTATCGTCCATTTTTTTTTTTGCCGAAAATAAGCGAATTTTCCCGGCCTTTATTATTATGTAGGCAATGGTCCACCTTACGCGCTTTAGTATCTATGCGTTGCCTATGTATGACATGCGACATCCCATACTAAAAATGTTGCCATAGGGCCCTAAGGGAGTGAGTGATCTTTATATATATATTCCGTGGTGCAAATGGCACAGTAATCCCCCCCTCCTCACAGTCCCCCCCCTCCTCACATCACAAACTTCCCTTTCATATTAAAAAACAAATTAAAAAACGTAATGAAACCAGACACAGATGGCAAACCACCCGTTTCCCCCCTTAAAGACTCACTTAAACAACCTGAACAAGCAAGTTAAATTTCATATCCATACACATAAACAAATTCAATGGAAACGTTTCATCAACACACTCGCTCCCACAGATTACTCTCTTTGGGAATTCGTCAAAAAAATCAGAACTCCTAAAACTCGCATAACCCACCTAATTACCAATCAAGGCATTGCCCGAACTAACACAGAAATAGCTAACGCCCTTGCAAATAAATATGAAGAGCAATTCTCAGAAAACCCTAATTTAAGCAGCCCTCAAATTGAAAACGAAGTAACATCCAATCTAGCCTCTTTTCTTAACAGCCCCCCCAGATCCATTACCAACCATGCCCCACCCTCAGAAGTAATTAAGGAAATCAAAAAACTTAAAAATAGAAAAGCACCGGGCAACGACAATATAAACAATAAAGCAATTAAATCCCTTCCCCTTAATATCATCTATTACCTCACAACAATCATAAACTCCATCCTCAAACTAAACTACTCCCCAAAGGAATGGAAGACAGCTGTCGTAATCGGTATCCCGAAACCAGGCGAGGACCACACCCTGGCTCAAAATTATAGACCCATCAGCCTTCTAAACTCTCTAAGCAAACTTACGGAGCGAATTATTCACAATAGGATCAGACAACACATCGAAACAAATAACATTATCAAACCCGAACAATTTGGCTTTAGGCCCCTACACTCCACAACACACCAGTTGGTCAGAGTCACTGAATTCATTTCTGAAGGTCTTGAAATTGGCCTCTCCACTGGTTTTCTCCTTATTGACGTCTCGAAGGCATTTGATAAACTTTGGCATGACGCATTAATATACAAACTAATTCAGCACAACATGCCAGACTCACTTATCCATTTAATAAACACCTACCTTCGGGACAGATCATTCATCGTCCGCCACAACAACAAATACTCCAATCACAAACCACTCAGGGCAGGAGTCCCACAAGGCTCGCAATTGGCTCCGACCTTTTTCAATCTATACATAAATGATATACCCAGAGCACCTAATAACCAACTTGCAATGTACGCGGACGATACTGCCATTTACACTAGAAGCTCAAAAAGATTCGTAATTCGCTCCAGACTTCAAAAACACATCAACGCAATTTCCGCCTGGTTTTGAGACTGGAAAATAAAAATAAATGAAAGCAAAACCAAATGTCTACTCTTTTCAAAAAAGAATAAGAAACCTAAAGAAATTAAAGTAAATAACATAATCATCCCCTATGTTAACACAGCCAAATATCTCGGGCTAACCTTTGATGCAAAAATGACTTGGAAACCACAAATTAAAAACATAATCAAGAATTTCCATATAGCCCGAAACAAGTTGTCCACCATTCTTCATTCCCCTTTTGCTAGCTACCAAAACAAAACATTACTTTATAAAACTGTACTACGTCCGATCTTATTATATGGCTCTACGATATGGGGTTTCACCGAAGCCAGCAACCTAATCAAAATCCAAAGAACCCAAAACAAAACCCTGCGTCACATAAGGAAAGCTCCCAGATATCTTAGGAAAGACGTCATTCATCGGGACTTCGGAATCTCTAAAGTCAATTATCAAATCGCCAAAAATGCTACAAAATTTTTCAAAAATTTAAACAGAATACCAAATGAAGAGATATGTAATCTTCCTGAATATGATGCGCACCAATGGAAGTTCAGAAAAAGGCCAAGAGCCTCTACAATACTAGTGTAAGCCAATCAGAAATCACCATTCTAGAAATTCAACAACTCGATAAATGAAAATAGTAATGACAAGACTTCTTAATACTCATTCTCGGTGTACACAGCTGCACATCCCAAAATACTTATATAATTATATATATATATATATATATATATATATATATATTAAAAAAAAAAAAAAAAAAAAAAACTTAATAGTGATCTTACATCTCTCTTTTACTCTCATCCCCCTTTTCTGGAGCATTTTATGTCATTTCAGAGTACATGATCTTTAAGTCTACAACTCGGAGATTCGGCCTAATATGGCCAGGCGCTCCATAACTGCAACCCCAATGGATGGATGGCACAGTAATGTAAATTTGCTGTAAGCCGACCTTATCGGTCAACTGACTGACTTGATAATATGGCAGTTAGAGACTCCGATTTGATCAAACGAAATTTTATTTTAGGTAGCGCATTTTTATTGTATTATTACTGGTTGTTAAAATTTACTTTTGATTCTATTATTCCCGAAAGTTTATTTTTAATTCATATTGAAAATTTGGGTGTCAATTCAATTTTGATCTTATATTCGAATTTTTGTCAATAGTTATTTATTATCATTAATATTAAAAGTAAGGTGATTACATGATATATGAATACCCAATTAATAATAGTATAGAAATATAATAAAAGATAACTTTATAGAAGGAGATGAGTAAAAACGGTAACGATAGTAACATCAAATGACATAAAAACGCTTACAGGTAAAACAATTACACACAATAAATCACTACAGCATAACATTTAAAAAGATAAACCGGTGAATAATGACATTTAAAGCCGGTAAATATATAACAATCAATACTAAAAAAATTTTCACTTTCAACTGAATTATAAGCAAATAACCAGTCTTTGATGGAACTGGAAAAGGAACGATAAGTGACAATGCTGATAGATAAAGACTAGGTAGATTATTATTAGGAATTAAAAAGAGATAAAATTTCTGAAACTTTGTAGAAATGAATTAAGGAGGTCTTATAATACCCCGCCTTAGCCCAATGTTACATGTACCTACATTTTTATTTCTAATATAAAGCATATTAAGAGGTTTGGGAACATAGATGTCTAAATGTCATAATCATAGAGTCGAGCAAAAGAGGGGGAAATGGTGCCTGACGAAGGTTACATAAGACACATGAGGTTTACAAGACAAATTGACATTGTTTATCTTGTTACCTTCTTTATATAGATAGTATACTGTACAAGGGAAGTAATGTGACGGGGACAAAAATTAGAATTCGAGTTTTCGACAGGAGTACACGTTTCAAGCATCCCTGAACACGCGTCGAAAGTTTCTGCAGTGATGCCTGCATGTGTGTCTACGAGACTGAGTCTGTGGAGACGATATCTCACGACTAAATGGAGCGATTCGATAGAAAATTCGGTTAAAAAATGACAACCAATGAATACTGGATACTATTGTTTTTAAACGCAGTCGAATGTTTGAAAGACCCCAAATTTTTTGTTAAAATGTCGAAAAAATCAACAAATACACAAAACCTTCAATAAAGTTATTCAAATAATTATTTTTATATAATTTTTCATTAGAAAACAATTGGCACAAACCACCTTAGAATGGTAGCATGAATCGCTTTCGAGATATTGCATATTTTTCAAATAAATTTATTGAAAAATCATATAAAATTAAAGGAAGTATTAACTGTTGTGAAATATATATATATATTTAATATGTAATATTATGCGATAAATTTGTTAACATCATTTTCGCGGATCTTAGTATCTTAACAATTTGCCAATAGTCATTTGTCTGCTATAAGAATAATCAATTTTTCGGACCATAATGCTTGGCGAAATTTTGGGGACTAATATAGCGGAATATAGCCAAACTCACGACTTTTTTTAAATACCGCCAATTTCATAAAAATGACGTCTAATTTAGGGATATTCTATATCTTGAAAAGTGTATAACCCATTTCTCCGTCCGTCCCAATAACGCTTGGAAATCATAGTGAAAAATTTGGTGGCAAATTCCAAACTTAGCGAGTTTTCCAAATGTTGCCGTATTGATAAAATGTAGCTAAAACGATAAAAATTTTGCCAAATTGATAAAAATGACGCCAAATCATCAAAATTAATTGTGTTTTAAAAGAGGATTGTACTGATGTTTCGATAGCGTTTTTGTGTCAGTCTAACCATTCCATTTAGCTACAAACTTGGCGAAAATTTTAAATATCGCCAAATTGATCAAAATATCACCCAAATGAACAAAATATCGCCAAATGAACGAAAAGTTCACCAAATCGATTAAAATGTCGCTAAATTGATAAAAATGACGCCAAATCAATGAAATAATTTGTATTTTGACGGGAAACAGTATTGCAATATCTCGGTAGCGTTTGTCTGTCCGTCCAACCGTCGAGCGTGGCAACAAATTTGGCAAATTTAAAAAATGTCGCCAAATTCACCAAAATGTCGCTAATTGAACGAAAATGTCGCTGAACTGATAGAATGGAACTAAATGTTTTTTTAATTTTTTAGTTAAAAAAAACTTGACAACTACGTTGGGAAATGTTAAACCATCAGTTAAAAACACTGGATTTGCGTATGGAACAGACAGCAAACAGATTTTCCATATTAAACGTATATAGAGATAATTAGTTTGTGAGAAAACATGAAAATACATTATGTTTGTGAAGATAAAAAATGAAAAAGTGCAGAAATCATTTGCAGAGAAACTAGACCGGAGGGAATGTCATAAACCGCCTACACATTTTTGTTGATTTAAAAAATATATATAATATTTTTTGTTTGCAACAGTAAAAAGTAATATTTTTTGTTTGCAACAGTTTGCAACAATAAAATGCTCTACATTCAGCGCTGATATATTTTAAATTATCACAGTACTGAAATCATTTATTATATTTGAAAATTTAAAACTTCATCGTAAAGAAAAATAACTTTATTCAAATGACGTCATCGAAATATGAATTGTCTGACTCTGTATGTAAAAGCAATGAATACTTCATTAATATCATTTTTATTCCTGACTCCAGGGATAAATAATTTTGCGTGAAAACAATCCCGCAATTCTTATACAACTCATCTTGCAATCACTTGTTTACATTTTGAATCCATTAAAATTAGACTTCGTTGTAGAGATAATCCACGTAGTGTCGTACAAGACAGAGCACCAGGCGCGAAGCGCCTTTAATCTCCAGTTTCAATATGTGGTTCTTATCGTCAAACTGTGACATTAATTCAGTGACCCTAATTGGAGGTTCGAGGTTTTTATTTACTACTTTTTATTATTTATACTAACTCCTAGTGTGGCAGTTTGTTGCACATTTAGAGTTTAAGCAGTTTGGGGGGTTGATGCAGATCTAAGGATTACCTAGCGTTTTGGCAGTTTAGTGTTTAGAATATTTTTTTTTTTTTTTTGTAAAATAATAGTCGCGAGTTTTATTTTAAAATCAGATGTTTGAGGTGGGATCATTTAATTCCGATTATCGATGTTTAGAACAGCGCGGGGTCTCTTACGAGATTTGGCCTTGCGATGATCATAGTCATGCAGATTGAATAACAGTTCGTTTGGAACGGATGGCAAATTTCTGTAAAATTTAAGCGCTAGCTTTTTAATTTGGGCTCTAACAGTTTTTATTTTGAAGTCATTCCTAATTACCGAGTTTCTTAAGTACCTGGGAGCTTTCCTGATAATCCGTAGGATTTTGTTTTGTTTTGTCTCTAGGAGGTCTATTGTAGTTTTACAGGCATATCCCCATACGGGTGCTGCATACAGCATTCCCGGGCGGATGACCGATTTATAAATTAGGAGTTTATTTTGATAACTTAGATTTCCGTTTCCTATCATTGGGTATAAGGCTCCTGTGGCATAGTAGAGATAATTAAGGTTTGATGATCATTTAAACTCAAAAATTTTGTAATTGTATTGGCATATAATGTAGATGCTCAGAAAATACACAGAAATAAAGCGGTTTTAGGATGGATGGAACTCAAAATATAAATTTAAAGTGACTTTAAAAATCACGATTTTTACATAGGGGAAAAAAGATGAATGCTTTATTTTATTTTGAAGTGGGTCACACGATCTTTTCATGTAATATGTAATATGAGTGTAATTATCATTTTAATTTTTGTTTAAATATCTACCAATCATATTTTGATGAATTTTGTTTTATAAATTTTATGAAATTGTTTAAATGCTTTCTAAGATTTTCCCAGCAATTTGTGAATTTGAACTTCGTTTAAAAGATGCTTGAAAAATTAAGTCCCACAGGGTTTAGTGTATTTCATTTCATTTAGCCCGGGTTCAGTCGGGAACTAATTTGGTGATATTATTCATTTACATTCCCATATGTCCCACAGACCGTCTCAACAACATACTAAAATTGCCGACGCGGCGGCTGAACGGTCAAGGCAAGCGTTTCCTAGCGATCATTCGGCTGCCGCGCCGGGTTGTGGGTTCGAGTCCCACCTTCAGGCATGGATGTTGTGTCGTTGGGCACGGTGTGATACTACCCCCACTGGTGAGCTGGGGCAACGCCATATGACGACTAAAAGGTTCACGGTTCTGGCCAGTGTATAGGGGAATGATGAAAGAGTCAATTAATTGCCTGACCATTGGGGGCGAGAAAAAAAAAACTTACTTAAATTTCATTTTAATAAAGTCATTTTTACGGCAGTTTTCGTAAGGGCAGACAGACGGAGAGATAGAACGAACAAAGTCATAAATACTTTTAACTATGTAGGAAAGTCTTAAAAATTGTAAAAACCATTTGAGACTATATGGAAAGTCGTAAAGCTCCCATACCGGATTGTTTTAAAATTAAAAAAAAAATGATAATTTTTTTTTATTTTTTGAAAGCTAGACGATTTGAATTTTCGTTGGAAATAGCCCCTATATATTTCACATTTTAACTCTTCTACTTTCCAAAACAAGCGAGAGAAAAAATATAAAAAGTAGGGGAGAAAATGCACTTCTTTTCTGATATTATAAAATGATTGAAGAAATGGAGGTTATATATCACACATTTGACGCCTTTGAACTGGCAGAAGATTTTTATACACACTGCTTTGAAATGAGAGAATGTTGAAATGAGAAACGTTTGAAAGAAATATCAGCACTTTTACAAAGCTATCCAAAAATATGTTCCCCTGATGGCACGAAAAATGTTTTTATAAAACTGTGAAGAAATATGAATGCATGGAAAAGAAATTGTTTTGAATAACATGCATTTTCATCTGTATAAAATGGAGTGGGAGGCACCAAACGAAATTAAACTCAGATATGATGTAACATATTACTTTTAAACATTTTCCAACATAGTTGAAAAGTGTTTATAACTTTGGTCATTCTGTGTGTCTGTCTGTCCGATCGGACGATAACTGACGCAAAAATGATTTTATCAAAATGAAATTTTAGTATATTGTTGAGACTGTCAGTGGAACATATGGGAATGTGAATGAATAATACCACCAATTTAGATTCGGATTAAATCCTGGTTGAAAAAGTTAAATACATTGAAGGCAGTAGGACTTAGTTTCTAATAATTTTTTCAAGCAAAGTTAAAATTCCCAAATTGCTTCTAAAATTTTAGGAATCATTCAAATTGTCCTATAAAATGCATAAAAAAATTTTCAGTAAAATATGTACGGTAGTTTTTTAAAATAAAAATTAAAATAATAATTACACCCATATTATATGAAGAGTCACGTGACTCACTTCAAAATAAAATATGACATCCATCTTTTTATTCCAGTGTAAAAATTGTGATTTCTAAAGTTCTTTTAAATTTATATTTAGTGTTGTGATCCGTCCTAATTATTGAGTCTTTTCTGTGCATCTATATTCTGTACCAAGGCACTTACAATGTTTTTGAGTTTAAATGATCATCAAGCTTTGATTATTTCTACAAAGAAGTCTAATTTTAATAGATGCAGAATAAGTATACATGTGTATACATATGAATGCAGAGTATGTATACAAATGCAAACAAGTAATTGTAAGATATTTTTATTGGAATTGCTGAATTTTTTTCACGCAAAATTATTTAGCTCTGGAGTCTGGAATAAAAGTGATGTGAATGAAGCTTTCATTGCTTTTACATAGAAAGGCAGACGATTTATATTTCGATATCGCCATTTGAATAAAGTTCATTATTTTCGATGAAGTTATAAGTTTTAAAATATAATACATTTTTGTAGGACCCGGATAATTTAAAATATATCAGCGCTGAATGTATCGCATTTTAGAGATGTTTAAATAAGACGGTATTTCAGTTGGAAAGTATTTCATAATGAATGATTTATGAATAATTGATCTTTCTTGTTATGAAATAAACTTCGAAATTTTTTTATAATTTTATACCATTCTGTAGAAAACTTCCTTCGTTTACTGCGTAGCTGAATGATTAAGGACACAAGATATTATGAGTAAGGACATAAGATGATTAAGGACAAAAGATGATTAAGGACATAAGATATTATGATTAAGGACATATGATGATTAAGGATATAAGATTGCAGATACTCACAATATCCAGAGCTCAAGAGGTCCTATACGTTCAAACGTTTCCACCGTTATCAGTAATAAAAAGGTTTTCTCAATTATCAATAAACGCACTAAATCTAAAATATAACTACATGAACTTGTCTAAAAGTGCCCACCCGGTGGCTGAGAAGTCTTAGGCAAGTGTTTCTTCGTGTTATATCCGCTGTCTTGTTGTAGAAATGAGTTCCACCTACGTGCAACGATGTTGTGATATCCATTAAAATCCTTGTGTGTTCCGCCCCCTCTGGTGCGCCGGGGAACTGTCATATGACGAGCAAAATTGTTCTAGATACTGTCGCTAAAAATTGGCAAATGATGAGCGAACAAGTGCCTCGCCATTAAAAATATACCACTCTAAAAGTGCAAATAGCTCTAAGTTACAGAAGAGATTAGTTCTTTGTTCGATCACAAAATTTAAATTAACCTAAATGTGTAGTGAACTTTCTTTACTCAAGACAGTCACTAAATAAATCGCCAAGTGTAATACCAAATATTTAGTACTTTCTTGCTATACATAGTAATGTATAGGGAAATTATTGGAATCATGCCGAAATTCGTAAGTCGAGTTTTCTACGGATCTACACGTTTTTGGGACCTCTAGAATACGAAAAATATATTTTTAGTGTGACGCCTCTGTGCTTCTGTCTGTGCAATGTATGTATCCACTCCACCTGAGAAACTAATTCACCGAATTTCATAAAATTTGGTAGGTGAGTTACATGTCGGTGACCCTGCTGCTGTTTAGATTTTGGTAAGATTCAGGATAAAAAACTTGCCTTTCTTTTCGAAATAGCCCTCAAATATTATTTGTATATATTCTAGCTGAAAAACTGATTGACCACATTTTACAACATTTGGTAGATAAGTCACTTGTGGGTAACTCTGCTGCTGGTTAGATTTTGGTACAACTCGGGAATAAAAAAATCTGCCTTTTTCTCTAAAACGCCCGAGAAATTCGTCAAAAGTTTAAACAAAAGACTACGTATGCTCAAATATATTATTTAAATGCTTGCTTCATACATAATTTTTGACGATGAAAACAATATGACCAACCTCATTACTTTAGGACTAATTGTTCTGGAGATATATAATTTTTTCGAATTATTGCTACGCCACCTTTGAAAATAAGTCCGATTAACAAATAAAACTGAACATTAAATTAAAAGTGCAATTTCTGTGCAATGTGAAATAATTATGGTTATTTTGTGCAATTAAACTCAATTTAAGGAATTGTTGAAGAAATAAAGGGAGCGTTAATATGAGTCTGCAGAAAACGTCGTGTGTTGCAGACATTCGATTTTTTTAATTTTATGTTATAAAGCCTCTTTCAAATTTTGAAGGGTATAAAACAAATCTGAGTTGGGCAGCACATGACTTTCCCTGCAGACTCATATTCTAGTTATCTTAATTTCTTCAATAATTCATTATATTGAGTTTAATTGCACAAAATAACGCTCATAATTATTTAAAATGACACGGAATTGACATTTTTAATTCAATTTTAATTCCCATTTGGTAACTGGACTTATTTTTGACGGTGACGTAGCGAAAATGCGAAAAAACTAAATCATCTCGAGAACGGTGTAATGGGGTTGGTCTTATTCATTTCATCGTAAAAAATTACGTATAAAGCAAGCATTTAAGTGATATATTTGAGCATACATAGTTTTTTATTTTAGATTTTGACGACTTTTGCGGACCATTTCGCAAAAAAAGGCAGGTTATTTTTTTTTTCCGAATCATACCAAAATCTAATCAGCACCAGGGTGACCCACAAGTGACTTATATACCAAATTTTATAAAATTTGATCAATTAGTTTTTCAACTAAAGTGGATACAGGCAATTTTTGTGGGTCATTTCGCAAAAAAAGGCGGTTGTTTTATCACAAATCGTACCAGAAACTAATTAGCACAAAGGTCATTCACAAGTGAATTACTTAATTTTATTTAATTCCGTCCATTAGTTTTTGAGTTAGAGTGGATACAGATAGACGAACAGACAGACAGACAGACAGGCACAAACACACACATAGGCGTTACACTAAAAACAGTTTTTCGTGTTCTAGTGGTCCCAAAACGAGTAGAAGCGACGAAAACAACAGTTGCGATTTCCCAAATGATTCCAGTACTTTCCCTATACATTACCATATATCGTAGGGAAAGTGAAAATATTAACTTCTTCTTACACAATTTTCCTTCTGTCCCGATAAATACCGTAACAAGAATGTTCATAATTCCCAGATGATACGTGATTAAAATCCAAGTATTCCTGCATCGTACGTTTAAATTTGAGGTGTCAAATTATATTTTTCTCTTATTTTACTTGATGCTAATTGCTTTCTGTTCTCCCTGACGTGCGTTGATTTTGGCGAATATGCTAACTGTGATGTGATGACGTCAGAAGTTATGGTCATTTCCAATGAGGAATTTGCACACGTGGGGAAAATGCCCAATTTTATATTTTCCTGGTAATTTTAGGCTTACTATTTTCAAATATGTCACATTAAATGTCAAAATGATTTTGAATAAATTAAAAATTAAAGTTTAAATAAGCGAAAAATGACGCGATGTCATGTGATCTTGAAACGTTACGTGATTGGCTCTGACGTCACTGTGCATGAAGTATCAGTGTTTACGTTTTAAAAACAACGCTAGATCAATTCGCTTCTTCGCATTCATAGTTCAGAAACCATTTTTTTAGCCGTAAATTTTATAATCTTTTATAATTTTAACGTATATTTTAATTGTTTTCAGACGATATTGGTGACAACAACGTGAACGGCGACCATAGTCAGTAGAGGGTTGGCTTTCCTGGATCGAAATGCACTATATAATAAGCGCGAAAAGCTTTTTTCAGGCAAATGAGAATCAAATATTGTATTTGCAAACAATATCAATCGTAGTAAGCGCTATTTGTGAAATTGTAACTCAAAATAAATTAAAATAATCGATGTTTATCAAAGTCCTTACAAGTGATAATTTTCATTAAATATGGATATAATAAAAGATGTTTCTTTTTGACATTTTTACTTTTCCTGCAATACATGTATAGGGAAAGTATTGGAATCATGTCGAAAATCGCAACTCGAGTTTTCGACGGATCTACACATTTCGAGACCTCCAGAATACGGAAAAACTATTTTTAGCATGACATCTGTGTGTGTGTATCCGTCTGCGTGTCTGTGCAATGTATGTATCAACTCTAACTTGGATGTGACCCTGGTGCTGATTAGTTTTTGGTACGATTCGTAAAAACAGAACCCGCCTTTTTTTTGCTAAATGGCCCTCAAAAATTTCATTTATCCGCTCTAGCTAAAATACTATTTTACCAAATTTCGGTAGATAAGTAATTTGTTGGATACTCTGGTGTTGATTAGAATTTGGTACGATTCGGAAAAGAAGGATCCGCCTTTTTTTACGAAATGGCCCCCAAAAATTCCATGTATCCACCCTAGCTAAAATACTAATTGACCAAATGTCACAATATTTGGTAGATAAGTTACTTGTGGGGCACTCTGGTGCTGATTCGATTTTGGTACGATTCGGAAAAGAACAACCTGTCTTTCTTTAAGAAATGGCCCGCAAAAAATCACCAAAATCTAAAAAAAAAAGACTACGTATGCTGAGATGTATCACTTAATTTCTTGTTTTATACGCAATTTTTGACGAGGAAAGGACTATAACACACTCTATTATACTTTAGGACTAAATCGTTCTGAAGATATTTGACATTTCTTGCACTTTTGTTACGCCGCTATCGGGAAAATGTCCGATTACCAAATAAAAACAAAAATTGAATTAAAAATGTAAATTTAGTGTTATTTGGTGCAATTAAACTCAATCTAATGAATTATTAAAGAAATAAAGGAAATATGAATTTAAGTCTGCAGGGAAAGTCATGTGCTGCCCATTTCAGATTTTTGATGTTTATTTTATTTACACGTGTTTGCTTAAAATATTGTTTTCCCTTTGAACTTTGTTTTACGGTTTTCCGTATTGTACGTTTCTTTCCTCTGATCTGGTGAAAGAGTGAAATCAGTGTTCAACTACATTTTATATTTGAGAGCCGTTTTATCTCAAATTCTAGTGGGAAAATTTCTGAAATTTACACAATTATTATCTAATATCCTCAATTGCCCAAATATGGGAGACTAAACCACGCCTATCTCATAATCTTTAAAAAATTGTTAAAATTATCCTAAAGTACTCTTTGGGAACTACGGACAAGCCGAGTCTAGAGTTATCCCGGAATTTGCCGTTTAATTTTTCTAAGCATTTTTCATGAATAAATATTTCATAGGGGAAATTTTCTAAGAATATTATTTGTAAATTTGTCGAAAAGCTCAAATCTTGAACCCCTAAATAACGTCTGTTTTGCAAATATTAGTGCCCAAGCCTCATTTCAATTTTAATATGAATAATAGATTGCAAAGCTGACTTCTATGATGAATTACAATAAATAAATATTTTCCTCTCTCAATACCGCATTTTTTTTCGAACGAACATCAGTAGTAAAATCAATTTAAAAATATAATAATCAATTTTATACTGAATAAATTTATAAATTTTTGGTGATAAGAATTGAATATATCAATGAAAATCAGCACAAATTAATTTAATGATGTTGGCCTGAGAAATTACAATGTGCTACACGATTAGTCCAGTGATTGATAATTTATTTAAGTGCAATTTTATATGTGCCAACATACCACACCGTATACATAAATGTACTACTAATACGCTATGCAATGATTAATTGTTAATACTTATGTTAGTTAAATCGTACATGAACCTATAAAAAACTTGAAAGGTATTTACGAGAAAATTGAGACCGAGCCTTCGTCTAATAAAATACAAAATCTGATGTGGGCAACACATGGCTTTCCTTATATAATGTAATGAATTTACTACTTTTACAGTAAAAAAAATAGATTTTTCTTATAGTAGATACTAATACTCTTTCCAAGATATTGAATTTTCGACAATTAGTCGTCATTTTCATTGATTTAGCGTCCTTTTTGTCCATTTGGCGAGATTTCCGTTAATTTGGCAACATTTCAAAAAGTCGCCAAATTGGCGACATTCCGCCAAATTCGTCGCCAAAATCTCGGCAAGCGTTATGCACTAAGAAATAAGTTATTCTTACAGCAGATAAATGACTATTGGCGTTCAAATACAAAAGTATTACTCAAAGTATCTTTTTTCATGAATAGAACGAGCTAGATTCACGAGAATGATGTCAACCAATTTATCGCATGGTAGTACATATGAAAAGTGAACATGTTTCTCAATAGCAAATATTGTTTTTATTTTATATGACTTTTTGATAATTTTTTTGAAAAATGCACAATATCTCGAGAACGATTCATGTTATCGTTCTAAAATTTATGTTAATCGTTGTCTAATGAAAAATTACATAAGAAATGTCTATTTGCATAACTTTATTAGCGGTTTTGAATTTTTCAAAATTTCATTCGAAAATTTATGGAGTTCTGAACATTCGATTGCGTATAAAAACAATAGGCTTCTAGTGTTTACGGATTGTGATTTTTGTACCAAATTTCGTTCGAATCGGTCCATTCGTTCATCAGTTATTGTCTCCACAGACTCACTAACACACACACACACAGACATCACTTCAAAAACGTTTGATTCGTGATCAGGGATGCTTCAAACGTGCTCTCCCGTCGAAAACTCGATTTTGAATTTTCGACCTCGTCACAATACTTTCCTTATACATTATGTATATAAGGAAAGTAAAACGAATGTACCGGGCCGTGGTCTTATAAAAAAGAATTTACCGGGCCGTGGTCTCACAAGGTTGAGAAAAACTGGTGTAGGTCTTTCGCTTTGTTAGCCAAAGTTTGAGAACCAAGGTCATAAACACTTTTCAACTATGTTGAAAGTGTTTAAAAAGTACAAATATATCCTTAGCTCAATCTCTCTGAAAATCAAATGCCTTTTTGTGTATACTACTTGCAATAATCACACCAAATTTCACATAAATTCTTCCGTTATTTCCAAAGATATCGGACATTTCATTTGCATTAAATTCCCATTAGTTTCAATGTTAACTCCTCAGCTTTTGATCTGGTATTCGAAACCAGAACCGGCTGGCGGAGGCGGCTTTTCGGGAACAGTTCCCAGCTTTGGTAGGTATAGGCGGTCGGCACACTATTACTTCTAGGCACTGTACCCATGGTCTAAATAGTATTTACTGCAAATTTGGTTGAGTTTGACCCAAGAGTTTTCTCACTATCGGGCCTCTACTTTAACACCTCTACTTTAATTATGGCCACCCCGTGCAACTTATTAAATTTACTAGAGTGTTGTTGTTGTTGTTGTTGAAACCCAGACCGTCCGACCTACCAGAAAGGTGTAAGGTAACTGTTTGGACGGTCGGGAAGTGCCACCCAATTTAGACCGGAACCCAGTTTAGGAGGCATCCACAGGGACCGTACCCTCCTTCCCCTACCACCAACCTCTCGGAAGGACTTTCGGACCCACATGTTTAACGTGATCGTACTCCGCATGAACACGGCGGCAGTTTTGGCAGCGGCTGGAATCGAACCCGGGCCTACCGAGTGCAACTCCAGCGCGCTACTAGATTTACTAGAGTGTAGCTCAACTCGACATTTTCATACAAGAATCCATTTTAAAATAGCTTTAGATTTTTTTTTCTTTTTATAAATTGTACAAGAAAATATTTCAAAAATCTGTATGGTTGTTTCAAATGATCACTAATATAGCATGTTACCCTTCACTATTTCAAGGGCTTGTAAAAATCTTTCGATTAATGCCAAGTTTGAAAATATATCCGCTGGGAGTGTGACTTGCCCTCTGCCCCCGAGGGTGCTAATTAAGCCGCGAACACAAACATTGTATCCAGGCTATTTTTCACAATAATTGAAACTATTATAATAATCTTTGAGGCATAAATGACACCTCTTTATGCATGACTATGTAAAATATTGAAAATAACGTAAAATATAAAATTTCGAAGAAATGTCTAAGTTTATGCTCTCATTTCAAAACATTCTATCTAGGTCTATAGTTTTCGTTATCAATGCCGAATATAAAGTTTCGTGTAAATTCATTGATATTTATGGCAGCTATCTTGTATACAAGAAATCGAACACAGACAGACGACCACAAATCATTCTTCAGAAATAGTCAAAACGTATTCAGGAGGTCCTAAAACATATATTGGCATTAAAATCTCAGAATCGAAAATTTTCATGAAAACAGTATTTTCTCAACACTAGTGAAATAAAGTAAATATGCAATTACATTTTTACTCTCATACGTAGCATTAAGAAGGTATCGTTGTCATGAAAATTTTCAATTTTGAGACGTTGATACCAATGTATGTTTTAAGACAACCTAAACACGTTTTGACCATTTTTGGTGTGATGCCCTTCTTTTTATCCATTGTTTTGTGTGCAGGATAGCGGACACACATATTAATGGATTTTTACGAAACTTTATATCGGGCTTTATTATAAAAGAAAAATCTAGACCTAGATAGAATTTTTTTAAATTCGAGCAAAAACTTC
Organism: Amaurobius ferox; assembly: GCA_951213105.1. Lineage (NCBI taxonomy): Eukaryota > Metazoa > Arthropoda > Arachnida > Araneae > Amaurobiidae > Amaurobius > Amaurobius ferox. The sequence goes on along the minus strand of OX578155.1, from coordinate 65,391,227 downwards.
GAAATTTATTTGAAATTTTATTTTTTTTAACACTGCAGCATAGAACAAAATGTGACATAATCATGAATAAAAGAGTTTATTTATAGCTCATTGATCAGAAGACTTTACAGTTTCCATCATTATTGTGAAAAAATGACCGCGATGCAATTTTTCAGGTCTGACGTCATTAGCCCCGCCCTCGTAGGGGGGGGGGGGGGGGAGTAACCCGCCTCCCGGAGGAACACTGTCAAGTATGACATCAATCTAAAGATTTATTCAAGCTCTTTAAAGTGAAGAGTAACACGCAATAATTGTAATCATTTGGATCCATTATACCGATTTTTCAAAATTTTTCTTGCAATATTTGAAGAAAAAGCTACTCACAATCGTTTCTGGTATGAAAAATACGAGTTGAGCATTTTCCAGTTAATTTAAGGTTGTTAAAATTTCGCGTCTTGGATAGACTTAAATATCAGTATGCACTAAAAAATAATATTAGTAAACATTGCATGCGAAAAAGCTTTCAAATATTTTGCAATTACATTTTTAAAGGTTTTCCAACAATATTTATAATCAACATATTTATAAACCTCAATACATAATCGCGCAGAACTGCCTCTTCCAGCAGATACGAAAATAACCATCATTAACACTAATGACTATAAGATGCAAAACTCCGCTGCATAATGAACTATCAGCTGAGATAATAAATGTTTTAGTCCATGATCCACATGCTTAAAGCAGATAAAATGCGGATACAATATCGGTAAATTGACTGTTAAAAATGACGATATTGCTGTTGCAGCCGCAATACCAGCAACGCTCCAGAATTAACTTTAGAAGTTTACGCTTTATACATTTAATGATGAAATTTAATTTTCGGATTTTATAAGGAATGTTGAATGTTAGCGTCCATTTAAGCCTTATTATAAAATTAACTGGAGAATTGTTCAATTCGACACTCTCATATCAGAGGCCGTTTTTTATAAAATTGTGATTTTTTACATTTACATAAGCAGTATTGGGAAAGTATCGTTTTCAAGACAATTTTCGATTTCGAGAATTTAATGCCAATGTATGTTTCAAGACCTCCAGGACACGTTATAACTATTTTTGGAATGATGTTCGGCTGTCGGTCCGTCTGTCTGTGTTCGATTTCTTGTGTACATTATAACAGCCACATGTGTCGACGGATTTTCATGAAACTTTATATCCGGCTATAATATAAAAAAATCTGTTGTGGGCAACACATGACTTTTCTTATATAATGCAATGATTTTACTACTTTTACAGTAAAAAATAGGTTTTTCTTATAGTAGATACTTATATTCTTTCCAAGACATTGAATTTTCGACAATTAGTCGTCATTTTTATCCATTTGGCGAAATTTTCGTTAATTTGGCAACATTTCAAAAAGTCGCCAAGTTTGCGATATTCTGCCAAACTCGTCGTCAAAATCTCACCAAGCGTTATGGACGGAGAAATAAGTTATTCTCATAGCAGATAAATGACTATTGGCGTTCAAATACAAAAGTATTACTCAAAGTATGTTTTCTCATGAATGGAACGAGCTAGATCCACGAGAATGATGACACCAAATTTATCGCATGATATTACATATGAAAAGTGAACATGTTTCTCAACAGTTAATATTTTTTTTTCATTTATGAGATTTTTGGATAAATTTATTTGAAAAATGTGCAATATCTCGAGAACGGTTCATACTAGAGTTCTAAAGTTTATGTCAATCGTTTTCTAAGGAAAAATTGCATAGGAAAATGTCTATTTGCGTAACTTTATTGAATGTTTTGATTTTTTTAAGATTTTTTCAAAACTTCACTCGGAAATTTAAGGGGGGGGGGGGTCTGAACATTCGATTAGTTGTAAAAGTCATAGGCTTCCAGAATTCACGGATTGTGAGTTTTGTACCAAATTTCATTCGAATCGCTGCATTAGTTCGTGAGATATCGTCTCCACAGACTCACTGACACACACACACACACACACACACACAGAGACGTCACCTCAAAAATGTATGATTCGTGATCAGGATGCTTGAAACGTGTTCTCCTGTCTAAAACTCGAATTCTCAACCCCGTCACAATACTTTCCGTATACATTACTGTATATAAGGAAAGTAATAATATTAGTAAACATTGCATGCGAAAATGCTTTCAAATATTTCGCAATTACATTTTTAAAGGTTTCCCAACGATATTTATAATCAACATATTTATAAACCTCAATACATAATCGCGCAGAACTGCCTCTTCCAGCAGATACGAAAATAACCATCATTAACACTAATGACTATAAGATGCAAAACTCCGCTGCATAATGAACTATCAGCTGAGATAATAAATGTTTTAGTCCACGATCCATATCCTTAAAGCAGATAAAATGCGGATACAATATCGGTAAATTGACTGTAAAAATGACGATATTGCTGTTGCAGCCGCAATACCAGCAACGCTCCAGAATTAACTTTAGAAGTTTACGCTTTATACATTTAATGATGAAATTTAATTTTCGGCTTTTATAAGGAATGTTGAATGTTAGCGTCCATTTAAGCGTTATTATAAAATTAACTGGAGAATTGTTCAATTCGACACTCTCATATCAGAGGCCGTTTTTTATAAAATTGTGATTTTTTACTTTTACATAAGCAGTATTGGGAAACTATTGTTTTCACGACAATTTTCGATTTCGAGAATTTGATGCCAATATATGTTTCAAGACCTCCTGGACACGTTAAAACTATTTTTGGAATGATGTCCAGCTATCGGTCCGTCTGTCTGTGTTCGATTTCTTGTGTACACTATAACGGCCACATGTATCAACGTTTTTCCATGAAACTATATAACCGGCATATATCCGGCTTTAATATAAAAAATCTGTTGTGGGCAACACGTGACTTTCCTTATATAATGCAATGAATTTACTAGTTTTACAATTAAAAAAAATATTATTCTTATAGTAGATACTTATATTCTTTCCAAGATATTGAATTTTCTTCAATTACTCGCTATTTTCATTGATTTAGCATCATTTTTATCAATTTGGCGAGATTTTTGCTAATTTGACAACAGTTATAAATGTCGCCAAGTTGACGACATTCCGCCAAATTCTTCGCCAAAATCTCGCCAAGCGTTATAGACGGAGAAATAAGTTATTCTTACAGCAGATAAATGACTATTGGCGTTCAAATACAAAAGTATTACTCAAAGTATCTTTTTTTCATGAATGGAGCGAGCTAGATCCACGAGAATGATGTCACCCAATTTATCGCATGGTATTACATATGAAAAGTGAACATGTTTCTCAATAGGAAATATTTTTTTTTATTTTAAATAATTTTTTTGAAAAATGTGCAATATCTCGAGAACTTTTCACGTTAGCGTTCTAAAATTTATGTCAATCGTTTTCAAATGACAAATTACATAAGAAATGTCTATTTACGTAACTTTATTAGCGGTTTTGATTTTTTGACCGTTTTTTCAAAATTTCACTCAAAAGTTTAGGGGGGTTCTGAACATTCGATTGCGCATAAAAACAGTAAGCTTCTAGTGTTTACGGATTGTGATTTTTGTACCAAATTTGGTTCGAATCGGTTCATTCGTTCGTCAGTTATCGTCTCCACGGACTCTCTCTCTCTCACACACACACACACACACACACACACACACACACACACACACACACACACACACACACACACACACACACACACACACACACATACACACACACACACAGACACTTCAAAAATTTTTGATTCGTGATCAGGAATGCTTGAAACGTTCTCTCCCGTCGAAAACTCGAATTCGAATTTTCGATCCCGTCACAATACTTTCCTTATACATTATGTATATAAGGAAAGTAAAAATCTAGAACTAGGTAGAATCTTTTAAGTTTGACCGAAAAATTCGAAATTGATTCAGCATTTTTTATTTACTCAACATTGCAGCATAAGATAAAGTTTGACATAATCCTTTGCAAAAGGGTTTATTTATAACTCAATGATCACAAGACCTTATGGTTTCAATCATTGTTGTGAAAAGTAGCAGAGATACAAAATTGTTTTGTTTGAGACGTCATTAGTCTTCCCTGGGGGTGGGGTGGGGGATACATTGTCAAGAATGGTATAAATTTATTTAACATGGCAGCATATGACAAAAATTGACATAATTGTGCATAAAAAGGTTTATTTGAGGCTCAATGAGCACTGAACTTCATGGTTTCAATTATTATTGTGAAAATAAAGCTCCGATACAATTTTATTTCTCGTGACGTTATTAGGCTACCTCGGGGGTAATTTAACCCACCCCCCCGGATTGGTACATTATTAAGTATGGTATCAATCGAAATATTTTTTCAAGCCCTTTCAAGTGAAGGGTAACACGCTATAATTGCAATTATTTGAACCCACAAAACAAATTTTACAAAAATTTTCGTGCATAATTTGAACCCCCCCCCCCCCCCCCAAAAAAAAAAAAAAAAAAAACTCCTAAAAATAGATTCCAGTATGAGAGAGTCGAGTTGCGCCACATTCCAGTAAATTTTCTGAAAATTTTGCATGTAAACATTTGAAAACTCTGTATCGAAAAATATGTATCTAAATTATCACAATTATGGCATGTTGCCCTTCATTTGAAAGGCCTTAAAATTTTTTTAAAAGGTTTCAATCTCCAAGATTGACAATATCGGGGGAGGGTTGTCTATCAACATCGCGAACACAAAAATTGTATTGCGGTGGTTTTTTCTTCACTACAATCATTGAAACTATAAAGTTTTGTGCTCATTGATCCATAAATAACGCCATAAATAACACCTTTTATGCACAATAATGTCTTATGCTGCCATGTTAATTAAATTGATATCATACTTGACAATGTATTTCCCCGCAAAATAATTTTGTATCGCTGCTATATTTTCCAACAACGATTGAAATTATTAGATATCGTGATTAGTTAGCCATAAATAAACTCTTTTAATCACAATTATGTCAAAATTATGCTATGTTAAATATATTGATACCATAATGGACAATTTATCCCCTTGGGGTTAACTTGCACTTTCCAGCACTTTCTAACTGCAATGCAATTTTATTTAAATATCTTTAAAATGCGATACATTCAGAGGTGATATTTTATAAATTATCACAGTACTACAATAATTTATTTTACTAAAAAACTTAAAACTATAGAGGTAAAAGTACTTTCTAACTAACTCCATGCTTAAAACTTCATCGAAAACAGCAATGCTACGAAATCGTTTGCTTCTTTATGTAAAATCAATGAATGTTTCATTCATATCACCTATATTCCAGACTCCAGGTCAAATAATTTTGCGTTAAAAAAGTCAGCGATTCTTATACAACTCATCTTACAACTTGATGTGTTTACATTCTGCGTTCGTTAAAATAAGGCTTCGTTGTAGAAATAATCAAAGTTTAATGATCGTTTAAACTAGAAAATATTGTAATTGCGTTGGCGCAGAATATAGAAGGGCAGAAAATACGCAAACATAATGGGGTTTTAGAATGGATGCAACACTGAGTATAAATTTGAAAGAACTTTAAAAATCACGATTTCGACTCTTGGAAAAATATATAGATGCCATACTTTATTTTGAAGTGGGTCACGTGATCGCTTCATATAATATGGGCGTTTGAAGTACCAGTAAAGCAATAAAATCAGATTTGTTTATACAGCAGACGATTTTCATTGATTATTATTACTTTTTCATACGTAGTATTGAGAAAGAATTCTTTTTGAGAAGATTTTCGATTTCGAGACTTTAATGTCAATATATATTTTAAGATCTCCTGAACACGTTTTGACTATTTTTAGAGCGATGTCTGTCAGTAGATTAATGGATTTTGATGGAAGCTAATATCCGGCTTTGTCATTAAAAATGTAGAACGAGATAGCATTTTTTTAAATTGGAGCTAAAACTTCGAAATTTATTTGAAATGTTATATTTTTTTAACATGACAACATAGGACAAAATTTGACAACCATGCATAAAAGAGATAGGGATCAATGTTCACAAGACTTTACAGTTTCAATCATTGTTGTGAAAAAAAGTCGCCATATAATTTTTTTGTTCGTGACGTCATTAACTCTCCTCAAGGGACAACTTGCCACCACCCCGGGGGTGCAGTGTCAAGTATGGTATCGATCGAAATATTTTGTCAAATCGTTTAAAGCAAAGTGTGACACGTTTTAATTGTAATTTTTTGGATCCATCATATCGATTTTAAAAGAATTTCTTGTATAATTAAAAAGAAAAGCTATTAAAAATGGATTCTGGGATGATAAAGTCGAGTTGAGTACCACTGGAGTTAATTACTTTTATTTAAATAATAAAACAAGTGATGTGGGCAGCACATGACTTTACCCACATAATGCTAATAATGATAGACAAGCCCCAAGCGCATTGTTTTCAACGTTGAAAAGGCACTGTCACTTAACATTTCCCGCAAATATAACTTGATAATTGGAAATATTGCTAACATCTGCTAAGCGATGTATTCCATTACATTATATTAAAATACGTTAATTATTAGTAATTCATCAATTTGGCGTCGTTTTCGTAACTTTGGCTTTTTTTTTTTCGTTTTGTTTGCCAATTTCGCTTTTGAAACATTTTTGTCAATTTGGCGCTTTATTAAACGTAATTTTTCTCTTTATTCTGTACCGAAGACCCAAGTGAAAGTGTAATAGCGCCAAAACTTACTGTCAAAAAGAAAACTTCATTTTTCAAAAATTTTCTGCTTTTTAAACGATGGTAAAACGAATTTTATCACAAAGTCTTCAAGACTCCCCAACGTGATTTTGCTGATCCGCAGAGTATCATTAGCACTAATGACATCCAAGATGTAAAACTCCGCTGAATCATGGGAAAAAAATTAAAATATTAACTCAACATCCATCAATTGGGTTAATGAATAATCTACTAACTTGTTCCAGATGCTCACACATGCAATCAATAAAATGCAGTAGTAAATCAAGGAAATTGACTTTTAAAACCGATTAGCATTAATAACGTTGAAAGCCAGTATTTTGAAGTTTCAACCAAATGTATAAGAATCAATTATTTTCCTTTCACATTAAAGTGCTAAGTTGGATTTCATTTTAACACTTTCCAAAATAATAGTGTTTATGATTTTGGTCTTTATGTCTGTCTGTCCGTTTCCACGATAACTGCAGTAAAAGCGACTTTATCCGAAATAAATTTTAGTATGTTGTTGAGACGGTCTGCATAATATCTTTTTGATGAAAATGACTTATATAACCTAATTTGTTTTGGATTGAACCCGGGTTGAAAAAATGAAATACATTGAACCTTATGGACTTAATTTTTCAAATATTTTTTAAGCGAAGTTAAAATTCACAAATTGCTTCGGGAAGTTTATGAGATATTCAAATTATCACATAAAATGTTTTAATAAATTACAGTAAAATATGTTGGGCAGTTTTTTTTAAAAAGAATTGAAATAATAATTGCACCCGTGATGTATAAAGAGATCTCACGTAACTCTTTGCAAAATTAAATATGGCTCCCATTTTCGCTGTTACCTTAGATGTTCTGCGACCCAGACCATGCCCCTTGTACGGTCGAGTAAAAGTGTTATCCCCAGCATGAGTTCGGACAAGTCGTCACCCGACCCCACCATGCAATAGATGTTAAAGGTCGTTTAAATTTATATTTATTGTTACAACCCTCGTAAAACCGCTTTATTTTTATGTAATATCTGTGTATCTAAATTCTGCGCCAAATCATTTCTAATTATTTTTTTATTTTAAATGATCCCTGAACTTTGATTATACCGACAACGAAGGCTAATTTTTATACTATACTATACAGGGTGTACAGAAAGTTCCGGAACGGCGTAATATCTCGAGAAATACACTTCGGATCAAAAAATAAAAAACACGTATTCAATATATTTAGAAAAGCTATCCAATGATACCAAAATTGACCCTCTCCCCAGGAGGGGGGAGGGGGTCAATTTTGGAGAGGGTCAATTTGGGTGAGATAACTTGAAATTTTCAATGGGAACCCCCATTTTTACTTTCCTTATATACATAATGTATAAGGAAAGTATTGTGACGGGGTCGAAAATTCGAATTCGAGTTTTCGACGGTAGAGCACGTTTCAAGCATCCCTGATCACGAATCAAACATTTTTGAAGTGATGTCTGTGTGTGTGTATGTGTGTGTGTGTGTGTGTGTGTGTGTGTGAAAGTATGTGTGTGTGTGTGTGTGTGTCAGTGAGTCTGTGGAGACGATAACTGACGAACGAATGGACCGATTCGAACCAAATTTGGTACAAAAATCACAATCCGTTAACACTGGAAGCTTATTGTTTTTATACGTAATCGATTGTTCAGAACCCCCCTAAATTTTCGAATAAAATTTTGAAAAAATCGTCAAAAAATCAGAACCGCTAATAAAGTTACGCAAATAGACATTTCTTATGTAATTTTTCATTAGAAAACGATTGGCATAAATTTTAGAACGCTAACATGAACTGTTCTCGAGATATTGTACATTTTTCACAAAAATTATGAAAAAGTCACATAAAAAAAAAATTCCTATTGAGAAACATGTTCACTTTTCATATGTAATACCATGCGATAAAATGAGTGACATCATTCTCGTGAATCTAGCTCGTTCCATTCATGAAAAAATATACTTTGAATAATACTTTTGTATTTAAACGCCAATAGTCATTTATCTGCTGTATGAATAACTTTTTTCTTAGTGCATAACGCTTGGCGAGATTTTGGCGACGAATTTGGCGGAATGTCGCCAACTTGGCGACTTTTTTGAAATGTTGCCAAATTAATGAAAATCTCGCCAAATGGATAAAAATGATGCTAAATCAATGAAAATGACGACTAATTGTCGAAAATTCAATATCTTGGAAAGAATATAAGTATCTACTATAAGAAAAACCTATTTTTTTACTGTAAAAGTAGTAAATTCATTACATTATATAAAGAAAGTCATGTGTTGCCCACATCAGATTTTTTTAATAAAAATTAAAATAATAATTACACCTCTTATATGAAGGGATCACGTGACCATGATTTGAAAAGATCACGTGAACCACTTCAAAATGAAATATGGCATCCATCTGGTCTCAAAATCGTGATTTTTAAAGTTCTTTTTAATTCATATTTAATTTAATGTCGCATCCGTCCTAAAACCACTTTATTTTTGCTTAAATTCTGGGCATTTACATACTGAAACAACGCAATTAGAATATATTGGAGCTTAAATAATGATCATCCAGATTTGATTATTTCTACAACAAAGCCTATTTTTCACTTATGGAAAATGTTAACAGCAAAATATGTAGAATGAGTTATAGTAAAATTACTGCATTTCTTTAACGCAAAATTATTTAGCCCATGGAGTCTGAGTAGCTGATATGAAGGAAATAGTCATTGATTTTACAGAGAGAAGGACGATTTTTTTCGATGAATTTTAAGCATAGAGTTTAATTACTTGTTCCTCCATGATTTTAAGTTTTTACATAAAATAAATTATTATAGTATTGTGATGAATGTAATGAATGGGAAAATGTTTATGAATGAAATGCTGCTTTTATAGAGAGAGCCAGGCGTGTTATATTTCGATTGCATCATTTGAATAAATTTCATTTGTTTTTGATGAAGTTTTCAAATATAATAGCTTATTGTAGTATTATGATAATGTTAAAAACATTACCGAGGAGCCAGGCGATTTATATTTAATTGACGTCATTTGAATGAAGTTCATTTTTTTCGATGAATTTTTAACTTTTCAAATATAATAAATTAAAGTAGTATTGTGATAATTTTTGAAATATTACCTAGGAATGTATCGTATTTTAGAGATGTTTAAATGGAATTGCATTGAAGTTGGAAAGTGTTTCATAATCAATGCTTTATGCATGATTGATCTTTCTTGTTTTATCTCCATTTTCACCTTTTCCTCGCAATTTTGGAATCAAAATGCTCGTGTTTATAAAGTTATATATATATATATTAATTTATTACTAGCAATCAAAATTGTGCACGTTTAATTTTCAGACGCTTTTCTGCAGGTGCCTTATTCTGTAAATAAATGAAATGATATACGTTTATTGTCAAAGCAGCTTGGCGGTCATTGTTGAAGATTGTGAGGCATTCTGACATGTATATAATGCTAAGCAGATTTAGAGATATATTGTATCCCAGGCTTTTGGGCGGTCATTGTTGTAACATCCTATTATTTATAAAGTTTAAATTTCATTTTGCAAACAAATATATTAAATATTTAACTTCCGGATTTTTTTAAACATTCATCACAAATGATATAAAATGCTAGACCCATCAAAATATGTTTGGACCAAAGTCTAGTGTTATATCTCATAATGGGGCCTAGGGTGCAAAGTTATTTGCATCCTACATTATAGTAATAACCCATGTCATCGCTGTGTTATTCCAGTAACGTTATGGCATTATATGCCACGTAAGGAAACATGGCAAACGTCATTGATGTTGCGCAGCCGCCTGGAAATATTGTACAGCGATAGTGCCAAAAAGGCACATTGACATGTTTAGCGATATGAAGGTTATAAGAACGCAGCATTGGACTTAGGACCGGGTCTAAAACCTGGATCGCCTTTGGTTGGGCTTTGTTTCGATCAAGGAGCTCGAGGAAGGTGGAAAGGCTTCTAAAATTTTATTTTATGATATCTATTATCTATCGGGATCAAATGGCATGACGTCATCTGAAATGTTAAATTTGTCACTGTCTGATATAAATATTCCTGTAATTTGATGTGAAACTGAAACATCTTAGGACGCGCGGTAGAGTAAACCTTGAAAGAAATGGGACTTAGATTAAATATAATGGGAAGTATGTTACGAAAGTGGCGTTATCTTGTCACAAATCAAGCAATTGTAAGGCGATTTGTATAAAAATCGCTGAATTTTTATCACTTAAAATTGTTTAGCTCTGGAGTCAGGAATATAAGTGATGTGAATGATTTTTCATAGAGAAGCAAACAATTTATAGCATTTATAGCCTCTTTTAATGAAGTTTTAAATTTCCAAGTATAATAATTTATTGTAGTGCAGTGATTATTAAAAATAATGTGACTGCTGCATGTATTGCATTTCAGAGACCTTTAAATAAAATTGCATTGCAGTTGGAAAGTGTTTCATAATCAATACTTTATGCATGATTGATCTTTCTTGTTTCTTTCTGGAGGATATCCCAAAAGTCAGAATTTAATTGAATTTGTTTATTTTTGTATATTAAATAATTTTTAATTAAAAAACTACATAACATATTTTACTGAAATTTTTTATAAATACTTTATGGGATAATTTGAATATTTCCTAAAAATTTCAAAGCAATTTGTGAATTTTAAATTTGCTTAAAAAATGTTTGAAAAATTAGGTCCCATAGGGTTCAATGTATTTCATTTTTTCAACCCGGGTTCAATAAAAAATTAATTGGGTGATATTATTTATTTATATTCCCATAGGTCCCACAGACCGTCTGAAAAACATACTAAAATTTCATTTTCATAAAGTCATTTTTACGGCAGTTATCGTGCTAACGGACAGACAGACAGACAGAATGAACAAAGTCATAAACACTTTTCAACTATGTTGTAAAGTGTTAAAAATAAAAATATTTCCTATTGAAAATCATGTTCACTTTTCATATGTAATACCATGCGATAAATTGGGTGACATCATTCTCGTGGATCTAGCTCGTTCCATTCATGAAAAAATATACTTTGAGTAATACTTTTGTATTTGAACAACAATAGCCATTTATCTGCTGTAAGAATAACTTATTCCTCCGTCCATAACGCTTGGCGAGATTTTGGCAACGAATTTGGCGGAATGTCACCAACTTGGCGACATTTTTAATTGCTGCTAAATTAACAAAAATCTCGCCAAATGGATAAAAATGACGCTAAATCAATGAAAGAAAATTAAATATCATGGGAAGAATATAAGTATCTACTATAAGAATAACGTTATTTTCAGCTGTAAAAGTAGTAAATTCATTGCATTATATAAGGAAAGTCATGTGTTGCCCACATCAGATTTTTTATTGCAGATTTGAATTCTACAGAAAAAATTACATACATTTGACCACGATTTTTGATTTTTGCTCCCACAAACGGCGCTAAAATCGAAAAAAATCTTATGTGGGCAACACATGACTTTCCTTATATAATGTAATGAATTTACTACTTTTACAGTAAAAAAATAGGATTTTCTTGTAGTAGATACTAATATTCTTTCCAAGATATTGAATTTTCGACAATTAGTCGTCATTTTCATTGATTTAGCGTCATTTTTATCCATTTGGCGAGATTTTCGTTAATTTGGCAACATTTCAAAAAAGTCGCCAAGTTGGCGACATTCCGCCAAATTCGTCGCCAAAATCTCGCCAAGCGTTATGTACTAAGAAATAAGTTTTTCTTAAAGCAGATAAATGACTATTGGCGTTCAAATACAAAAGTATTATTCAAAGTATCTTTTTTCAAGAATGGAACGAGATAGATCCACGAGAAGGATGTCACTCAATTTATCGCATGGTATTACATATGAAAAGTAAACGTGTTTCTCAATAGGAAATATTTTTATTTTTATTTTATATGACTTTTTGATAATTTTTTTTAAAAATGTACAATATCTCGAGAACGGTTCACGTTAGCGTTCTAAAATTCATGTCAATCGTTTTCTAATGAAAAATTACATAAGAAATGTCTATTTGCGTAACTTTATTAGTGGTTTTAATTTTTTGACGATTTTTTCAAAATTTCATTCGAAAATTTAGGGGGGTTCTGAACATTCGATTGCGTATAAAAACAATAGGCTTCCAGTGTTTACGGATTGTGATTTTTGTACCAAATTTGGCTCGAATCGGTCCTTTCGTTCGTCAGTTATCGTCTCCACAGGCTCACTGACACACACATACACACACACACACACACACACACACACACACACACACACACACACACACACACAGACATCACTTCAAAAATGTTTGATTCGTGATCAGGGATGCTTGAAACGTGCTCTCCCGTCGAAAACTCGAATTCGAATTTTCGACCCCGTCACAATACTTTCCTTATACAGTATGTATATAAGGAAAGTAAAAACGGAAGTGGGCCACAAACATTTAAAAGTTACAGAAAAAAGCACCCTGATCATGAGAGGCAAGGGGACTCATGTTAATCAAGTACCCCGAAGGGAACAGAAAACTACTACGTCCACATCGTTGTTCCTGGGTAGTGCTAAAAGTAAGTTTTGAACCGTTTTCTAAACTGAAGTCAACAGTTGTCGCTGAAATGAGCGGTTAGCGGGGTAAAGGGGGTCAATTTTAGCATCATTGGATAGTTTTTTTGAAAATATTGAACACGTAACTTTTTATTTTTCTATCCGAAGTGTATTTACCGAGACATTCCCATCTTTAAACGTTTGTGCCCCACTTCCGTTTTTCTCGATTACAGCGCTGTTTGTGGGAGAAAAAAATCAAAATCGTAAGTCAATTATATGTAATTTTTTCTGGAGAATCCAAATCTGCAATAAAAAATGGAAGTTCCCATTGAAAATTCCAAAGTTGCCCTCCACCCTCCCCACCCGGAGGGGGAAGAGGGGGGGTCAATTTTGGTATCATTTTATAGCTTTTCTAAAAATATTGAATACGTATTTTTTTTATTTTTTGAACCGAAGTGTATTTCTCGAGATATTGCGCCGTTCCAGAACTTTCTGGACACCCTGTATAATTCAGAATGTATTCAAATCAAGAAATTGTAAGGTGAGTTGTATAAGAATTGCTGAATTTTTATCACGCAAAATTATTTATCTCTGAAATATAAGTTATATGAATGAAATATTCATTGATTTTACATTGAGAGGTAGACGATTTATATATTGCAATAACGTCATTTAAATAAAGCTTATTTTGTGTAACTAGTATAATCTGCTTCAATGAAGTTTTCAAGTATAATAAATTACTCTAGTACTGTTATAGTTTAATCATCGCGGAATGTATCACATTTTAGAGATGTTGAAATAAAATTCCATTTCAGTTGAAAAGTGTTGCACAATCAATTCTTTATGTATAATTGATTTTTCTTGTCAATACGAGGAACCGTGGTAGTTTAAAATTATCTATATAATAATTGTTTAACGCGTTTCTCGTTTTGAAATATATTTCTCCAGGCTAGATAACAGTGACCATAAAAATGGTGGTCCATCATTCTTCATTCGATATCAATAAACACAAAGTTAAGACGATTATTTTACTGCTTTTATGCATATCTACAAAGTTTCTTGCTTCTCGATAAAGAATGTGCCGTGAGGAACTAAGGTATCTTGAGAATATTCACGTATTGATCCAGCAAACAGTCGCTATCTCTAGTACTAGAAGTCATATATATCGATTGTATACCACGCAATGTTCTATCGAGTTCTAAAAAAAAACGACGAACACAATTGACATGGAAAGAAATGTTTATTATAAGAGTTTAGAATCTGAACAGCAATTTCGAAATGTGCAAAATTCTTAAAGGGAAAAAAAAAAAAAAAAAAAAATGATGTGTCCAACACATAACTTTCAGTACCTATTAAGAGAATTCTATATTGCGGGAATACAACACAAATTACAGGTTTTTCTAAGTAGATTTTGCTGAAAATCAGCAAACACTTCATTACCGGTTAAAAATATCTGATGTGAACAACACATGACTTACCTTATATAATGCAATGAATTTACTACTTTTACAATAAAATAATAGGGGTTTTTTTTTTGTAGTAGATATTTATATTCTTTCCAAGATATTGAATTTTCGTCAATCAGTCGTCATTTTCATTGATTTAGTGTTATTTTTATCTATTTGGCGAGATTTTCGTTAATTTAGCAACATTTAAAAAAGTCGCAAAGTTGGCGACATTCCGCCAAATTCGGCGCCAAAATCTCGCCAAGCGTTATGAACGGAGAAATAAGTTATTCTTATAGCAGATAAATAACTATTGGCGTTCAAATACCAAAGTATTACACAAAGTATCTTTTCTCATGAATGGAATGAGCTAAATCCACGTGAATGATGTCACCCAATTTATCGCATGATATTACATATGAAAAGTGAACATGTTTCTCAACAGTTAATATATTTTTTTAATTTATGGTATTTTTTTATAAATGTATTTGAAAAATGTGCAATATCTCAAGAACGGTTCATGCTAGCGTTCTAAAGTTTATGCTATCTAAAGTTACGCCAAAGGTTTTTGATTTTTTGATGATTTTTTCAAAATTTCACTCGAAAATTTAGGGGGGGGGTCTGAACATTCGATTACGTTCATACACAATAGGCTTCCAGTATTCACGGATTGTGATTTTTGTACCAAATTTCAGTGAAATCTCTATTTGTTCGTGAGATATCATCTCTCCCCCCCCCCCACACACACAGACATCACCTCAAAAATGTTTAATTCGTGATCAGGTAAGCTTGAAACGTGCTCTTCCGTCGAAAATTCGAATTCGAATTTTCGACCCCGTCACAATACTTATATATTATTGCATATAAAGAAAGTAGTAAAAATTAACTGTGTTGTAGCTCAACTTGACTTACCAAAATCCATGTTTTAGTAAATTTTCCTTCTTTTTTCTTTCAAATTTTACAAATCTTTTTACTTTCTTTATATACATAAGGAAAGTATTATGACGGGGTCGAAAATTCGAATTCGAGTTTTCGACGGGAGAGCACATTTCAAGCATCTCTGATCACGAATCGAACATTTTTGAGGTGATGTCTGTGTGTGTGTGGAAGTATGTGTGCGTCAGTGAGCCTGTGGAGAAGATATTTCACGAACGAATGGAGCGATTCGAATGAAATTTGGTACAAAAATCACAATCCGTGAATACTGGATGCCTATTGTTTTTAAACACAATCGAATGTTCAGAACCCTCCTAAAGTTTCGAGTGAAATTTTGAAAAAATCATCAAAAAATCATAACCTGTAATAATGTTACTCAAATAGACATTTCTTATGTAATTTTTCCTTAGACAACGATTGACATGCATTTTAGAACATTGGCATGAACCGTTCGCGAGATATTGCATATTTTTCAAATAAATGTATCAAAAAGTCCCATAAATTAAAAAAAAGTATATTAACTGCTAAGAAACATGTTCAGTGTTCATATGTAATATCATACGACAAATTTGGTGAAATCATTCTCATGGATCTAACTCGTTCCATTTACGAGAAAAGATACTTTGTAATACTTTTGTATTTGAACGCCAGTAGTCATTTACTTGGCGACATTTTTAAATATAGCCAAATTAACTTAAATCTCGCCAAATAGATAAAAATGACACTAAATCAATGAAAATGACGACTAATTTAAGAAAATTCAATATTTTGGAAAGAATATAAGTTTCTAAGAATAACGTTTTTTTTTTAATGTAAAAGTAGTGAATTTATTGCATTATGTAAGGAAAGTCATGTGTTACATACATTAGATTTTTTTTTTTTTTAAATTGGTATTGTGGGTCCATGATTACAATTATAGCGCGTTACCCTTCATTTTAAAAATCGATTGATTTCATACTTGACAATGTCTGTGACCTTCGATATGTGACCTTCGATGCATAGATGCAAGGTTTATCAAAAGTTTTCGGTATGAACTTTTTTTTCTTCATTTTTAAGTATCTCTGTAAATGTTTCATTATCTAATTATAGATCATTCATAATCTATCAATGGAGCGCATTTTATAGACATTCCCTGCAAGAGTAGTCAGAAATAATAAATATATTGTTTTATCCCTGTCACACGCTTATGAAATATTAAAAACAAGAATGATCAATCATGCATAAAGCATTGATTATGAAACACTTTCCAACTTCAATGACATTTTTTTAAAACATCTCTAAAATGCGATATATTCCTCGGTAATATTTTTTAAAATTATGACAATACTGCATTAATTTATTATATTTGACAACTTAAAACTTCATTCAAATGTCGGCATTGAAATATAAATTGCCTGGTTTAAACATCTCTGAAAAGGGATACATTCCTCGGTAATATTTTTAAAATTATCATAAACTACAATAATTTATTATATTTGAAATCTTCATAGAAAACAAATGAACTTTATTCAAATGACGTCATCGAAATATAAATTCCCTCTATATAAAAGCAGCATTTCATAAACATTTTTCCAATCCTTTCATTCATCACAATACTATAACAATTTATTTTATTTAAAATCTTAAAACCATGGAGGTACAAGTAATTTAACTCTATGCTTAAAATTTCATCGGAAAAATAATCGTTTGTTTCTCTGCGTAAATTAATGAATGTTTCATTCATATCAGCTATATTGCAGACTCCATGCGCTAAATAATTTTGCGTTAAAGAAATGCAGCAATGCTTATACAAATCATTCTACATCTTTTGGTTTTTATATTTTTCATAAGGAAAATTAGGCTTCGTTGTAGAAATAATCAAAGTTGGATGATCATTTAAACTCAAATATATTGTAATTGCGTTGTTTCAGTATGTAGATGCACAGAATTTAAGCAAAAATAAAGCGGTTTTAGGACGCATACAACACTAAATATGAATTAAAAAGAACTTTGAAAATCACGATTTTGACACAGGATGGATGCCATAGTTTATTTTGAAGTGGGTCACGTGATCTCTTCATATAAAGGGTTGTTGTTGTTGAGACCCAGACCGCCCGACCTACCAGAAAGGTGTAAGGTAACCGTCTGGACGGCCGGGAAGTGCCTCCCAATTTAGTGCCAGAAATGGCTACCAAAGACATAAGATATCCACAGTCGAAATGCAACAGAAATTTTGACAACATATTCAGGATTGCTCCTTATATACACCTTCTGTATGCGTAGTTCCGATGCGCTGGAGCTCCCACTATTTATTCATTGGACACCAAATTTTATTCATTTGCATGTTCGCTCAAAATGTCTTTGCATACGAAGTTTCATTATAACCGAACAACTAACTCCTTGGTGCTGAAGACCCAGGCCGTCCGACTCATCCGAAGGACTCGAGCAACCGTTTGGACGGCCGAGACTCCTTCTTGGTGCGTCGATTTTTTTGTTATAGAGTATATGTGTCAAATAATGGGATTCCATATATCACTCACGAAACACAAGAGATACTGTAATCCAAATTCTAATTGAATACGTGGCAAATAATGGGATTCTATATATTAATCACTATGCACAAGAGATACTGCAATCCAAATTCGAACTGAATACGTGTCAAATAATGGAATTCAATGTATTACTTACTATAACATAAGAAATAATGTAATCCAAATTCTAATTGAATACGTGTCAAATAATGGGATTTTATATATCACTCACTATACACAAGAGATACTGTAATCCAAATTCTAATTGAATACGTGTCAAATAAAGGGATTCTATATATCACTTACTATACACAAGATATACTGTAATCCAAATTCTAATTGAATACGTGTCAAATAATGGGATTCTATACATCCCTTACTATACACAAGAGATACTGCAATCCAAATTCTAATTAAATACGTATCAAATAATGGGATTCTATATATCAATCACTATACACAAGAGATACTGTAATCCAAATTCTAACTGATTAAGTATCAAATAATGAAATTCTATATATTACTAACTATAACATAAGAGATAATGTAATCCAAATTCTAATTGAATACGTGTCAAATAATGGGATTCTATACATCCCTTACTATACACAAGAGATACTGTTATCCAAATTCTTATTGAATACGTGCCAAATAAAGGGATTCTATATATCACTTACTATACACATGAGATACTGTAATCCAAATTCAAATTGAATGTGAGTCAAATAATGAGATTCTATACATCCCTTACAATACACAAGAGATACTGTTATCCAAATTCTAATTGAATACGTGTCAAATAAAGGGATTCTATACATCACTTACTATACACAAGATATACTGTAATCCAAATTCTAATTGAATACGTGTCAAATAACGGGATTCTGTACATCCCTTACTATACACAAGAGATACGGTTATCCAAATTCTAATTGAATACGTGCCAAATAAAGGGATTCTATATATCACTTACTATACACATGAGATACTGTAATCCAAATTCTAATTGAATGTGAGTCAAATAATGAGATTTACCTGAAAAAGAAAGATAAACTTTAGGTTCATAATCTAAGTAATCTATAACTATATATTTTGCTGTTTTACATACATTACAAAATATAACCAAATGTACTTCTAACGATGTTGGAAGCAACAAAATTACATTGAGAACCCCGCTCCCATTGCTTATAACAACATCCAATGACTCGTGGCGAGCTCTTAGCATGAAATAAGCGATGCCTGTGATGAGCACATATAGAAAAAAAAAAGAAAGATCAATCATGCATAAAGCATTGATTATGAAACACCTTCCAACTTCGATGCAATTTTATACAAACATCTCTAAAATGCGATACATTCTCGGTAATATTTTTAAAATTATCACAATACTACATGAATTTATTATATTAGAAAATTTCATCGAAAACAAATGAACTTTATTCAAATGACGTCATCGAAATATAAATCGCCTCTATATAAAAGCAGCATTTCATTTATAAACAATTTTCCAATTGTTTCATTCATCACAATACTATAATAATTTATTTTATTTAAAATTTTGAAAAATTGTTATCTACCATATTTATTTTAACATGTGAAACCTATTTTATATATTAAATAATGAAGTCTTGGAAAGATATTTCTTATATAATATATCTCTTTTTTCCTTCTGGAGGATATAGCAAGAGTCAGAATTTAATTGAATTTGTTTTCTCCCTATATTAAATATTTTTTATTTAAAAAAACTACATATTTTACTGAAATTTCTTTTATATATTTTATGGAATAATTTGAATATTAAATTTTCGAAGCAATTTGTGAATTTTAAATTCGCTTAAAAAATGTTTGAAAAATTAGGTCCTATAGGGTTCAATGTATTTCATGTTTTCAACCCGGTTTCAATCCAAAACTAATTGGGTGATATTATTTATTTATATTCCCATAGGTCCCACAGATCGTCTGAAAAACATATTAAAATTTCATTTTGATAACGTCATTTTTACGGCAGTTATCGTGCTAACGAACAGACAGACAGAATGAACAAAGTCATAAACTTTTCAACTATGCTGTAAAGTGTTAAAAAAGAAAAAAAAATCATGTGTGTTACAATTTTGCTATACTCCATGGAGAATGACAAATATAGTTCTACCCTGCAACCGGTTTTAAATTTCTTAAAATTTGAGTTTGCGCTCAACTGTACTCACTATATTCTAATTAAAAAATTACGACGTGAGCAGCATATAACTTTCCCTACATAATACAGTAAGTAAATTTACACCTTTCACAGTGAAAAAGTATTATACAAAATCCGCGACACAATGTTTTTGGCATCTATAAGCTGAATTTACTAAATTAATAGTCTCAGAACTCGCCTACAGAGGAGATTCTGCATAGGAGATCCCGCTACTATTGCAGATAACAGCCTTTGTGGGCAGGTGTGTGGCTCAACTGGACTTTCTCATACAAGAATTCATTTTTTTTTTCAAATATTACACGAAAAAATTTTTAAAAATCGGTATCGTGGGTCCATATTATTACAACTATAGAGGATAGATATATATTCACTTTAAAGGGCTTGAAAAAATCGTTCGATTGATACCATACTTGACAAACGATCTTGAGAAACTATCCCTATAGGTGTGTTCTGTGGGTATTTCACTTTAAACTTTAAAGATACTTTAAAGTTTAAAGTGTCGGATTGAAAATGTAATACAAAATAACATCTGCGATACTTTAACGAAATTACATATGCGACATTTTAAAGTTTAAAGAATCTGATTTAAAGATGTAATACGAAATTGCAAGTGCGATAAATTTTTAAGTATCGGGTTTAAAGATGCAATGCAAAATTACAATGCACATGTAATTTTGTATTGCATCTTTAAACCTGATACTTTAAACTTTAAAGTATCGCACATGTAATTTTGTATGTACCTGTGCAACAAGATGGGTAAGATATAATTATTTAGGTCCACTTGTATCAATCGATATTAGATTAAAATATTGGGTTTAAGATGTAATACAACATTACATTTTCGATACTTTAAAGTTGAAAGTATCGGGTTCAAAGATGTAATACGTAATTACATATACGACATTTTAAAGTTTAAAGTGCCGAGTTTAAAGATATAATACGAAATTACATGTGAAATTAATATTTAAAATGTTGGGTTTAAAGATATAATACGAAATTACATGTGCAATACTTTAAAGTTTAAAGTATCGGGCCTAAAGTTGTAATAGAAAGATACATGTGATATGTAATTTTGCATTACATCTTTAAACTTTAAAGTATCGTACATGTAATTTTGTATGTACCTTAGCAATAAGATGTGTACAAAATGTAATTATTTAGGTCCACTTGTACCATAATCGATATCAGATTAAAGTATTGGGTTTAAAGATGTAATACAAAATTACATGTTCGATACTTTAAAGTTTAAAGTAGAGTTTAAAGTATCGGGTTTAAATATGTAATGCGGAATTACATGTGTGATATTTCAAAGTGTCGGGTGTAAGATGTGATACCAAATTACATGTGCGATATTTTAAAGTTTAAAGTATCGGGTGTAAAGATGCAATACAAAATTACATATGGCAATACAAAATGGTATTAACAAATCTGTCACATAAATTGCGTATGAAAAGTGAAAATAGTTCATAATAGTTACAATTTCTTTTATTTTTATGCAAATTTTATAAGTTTACTTTAAAAACCTGCAATATCGCAAAAGCTATTCATGCTAGCTTTCTAAAATTTACTTACTTCATTTTCTAATCAAAACTTACGTATAGAAATACTATTCGTTAAATATAGAAAGTCCCATTTTTAAAATTACCTTTCCAAAATTCATTCAAATATCAAGGGGAATTTTGATAACTTTATCGCGTTTTAAATCAGCACGGTTCTATTATTAAAATATTGTAATAATTGTATCAAGTTTGCTTTGAAACGCTTCGGTCGATCGATAAATATTGAATGGAATAATCTAGATCCACCACAATGACGTTAACAAATATGTTGCATAGTACTGAATATGAAAAGTACAAGTATTTGCTGACGCTATTTCTTTAATTTTATGTAAATTGTTTTGAAAATTTATTTGAGAAAGTGAAAAATCTGGATAATGATTCATGTTAGCGTTCTAAAAATTGTGTCATTCGTTATCTAATGAAAAATTGCGTCTGAAATGATTCATCATCATCACATCTAGTGGTGCATAAGGCCTTCAGCTTGCGTTGCCACCCTGATCGATCCTGTGTCGCAGTCCCTGCTTCTGACCAGCTCGGCTATCCCATCAACTTACTCTCTTGTTCTACCAATCTCCTCCAAGATAGCTTGAGTCGACCCCGAGATCTATTTCCTTCAGGCGCTCAAGTAAGTGCCACAGCAGGGATGTTATGCTGCGACATTCTTAAGACATGTCCAGTCCATTTCCATCTACGGCTTTTTATCTCCATCTCAATTGTTTCCTGTCCAGTACACTTGTAGAGTTCAGAGTTAGCAATAACATAAGGCCAAAATACTCCCAAAATTTTCTTCAAACAGTCTGCCAGGCATTCAACTTGTTGCATTGTCCCATTGTTAATTTCCATGTTTCGGCTCCATGCAGTAAAACGCTCTTCACCAAGGAATTAAAAAGGTTGTTTTGGGTTTTTAAATTAAGGTTAGTAGCCCTCTATTTCATTTAGTTTTCTAAAACAATTCTGAGCTTTTGCAATTCTTATTTTGATTTCTTTATCTGTTCCACCCTCCTTTTGTCTGAAATGATTACGTGTTATAATTATTTTAGGTTGCAATTTTTTTATGATTTGATAATTTTTTCACTATTTGATTTTTCATTAGATAACAAATGACACAAATTTTAGAACGCTAGCATGAACCATTATCCAGATTTTATAAATTCATTAAAAAATTCGGGAGGAGGAGGTTTCTCTGAATAATCGATCACGTTGAAAATCATCATTGTTTCAGTATTCACCGATCGTACCAAATTATTTTCGGAACTCGATAGTTGTTCGTGAGATATCGTGTCCATAGACTCTCACACATACTAACATACAGACTCTCACACACACATACTGATATACAGACGCTCACACACATATTAACATATAGAATCTCGCACACACAAACAAACAAATGATCATACACACACATCCGACATCCCTAAAAAAAAAAAGTCCGATTTGAGTAAAGGGATACTAAAAACGTGCTCTTCAGTCAAAACCTCGAATTCAAATTACCATCCCAGTCACAATACTATTCTTATACTTCATACTATCTATATAGAAAAATTAATATATCAGGTGTCCCCATAAACTTAGATCGTTTAATTATGTCCAAAAATTCTGATTTAATTGCATAGGAATTACACAAAAAATCACATAACACCAAAAAAATATCCGAGTCTACACATGATTGTCATACACACACACACACATATATATGTACAGGGTGTCCCAAAATCATTGACCTCGCCTTTTATTCCTTAAATATTGATCTTAGACATATATAATACATTACAAAGTTGCGTAAAAAGGCACAGACTTTTATGAAACCGATAAAAATTTTCAGGGGATTAAATTTGAAGAAACACAAAATTTAAATTTTTATACGGTTTATGTTTAAACAAAGTTGGTGAGGGATTAATCACAAATTAAAATGTAAATGTTCAAATGACGCAACGCAGAAATGCATCATAGGCAAATAATATCTGCGTCTTATCTTTAATGGATCTTTGGCATGGATGGAAAAAATTTTGAACAAGCTTTGTAATATTTGGGTAAAGTTATTATTTCTACACAGTGTAGATACTTTTGTACAAATAAATAGCAAAATTAATATTTATTTATGTAATCATTATTTTCTTCCGTAATTTGTGTATGATTCCTGAAACGCGATCTGCCGACATGATTTTTCCCCTCTGATGTCGATGCATCGAAAAGGGGTTTAAGTCAACATTTTTCTTCTTTTCATATTCATATCTCTGGGACTTTTTATGATAAAATGCTGAAATTTTGTACATCACCTTATTTGTGTATGAGGCCCATTTTACTCATTGGAAATGTTTTTGTACGGGGGCCGTATAAAAATTCAAATATTCTATTTTTTTAAATTTAATTCCCTTGAAAATTTTAATCGATTTCATAAAATTCTGAACCCTTTTATACGCAAATTTGTAATTTATTATAATGTCCAAGATAAATATTTAAAGAATAAAAGCCGAGGTCAATGTTTTTGGGACCCCCTGTATATGTGTGTGACCTAAGTTATACATATATATATATTATTTAGGTCCACTTGTATCATAATCGATATCAGATTTAAGTAAGTAAAAGCAAATAACATAGTTTTCAAACTACACCCTTTTATTATCAGTATGTAACTTAAATGTATGAAAGACAACAGCATACCAAATTAGGACATTCTAGCTGCTTCAGTTTTCAAGTTATTCCCAAATAATGATTGCAATCCTACAGCGAGCTCAGGAAGGTCTAGTCCGATATAGTTCAAAACCAATATATATATATATGTATATATATATATATACTGCAAAAGACAACGACATGCTAAATTTGGACTTTCCATCTACTCACGTTCACGATTTATTCCCATTAAACTAGTACATTCCTATGGCGGACCAAGGGCAGGCTAGCCCGATAAAAAAGAAATAAAATACACCACAGAACAAACACAACGACATACAAAATTTCCCGCTTCTATGATGAATGGAATGGAATGGAACTTGATGAGTTAGGGCCTCAAAGATTTAAATCACACTGACAAATAAACACCAGATTAAGCCAAATAAAATGTTACAATAAAGATGTTGTAATAAAAAAACAATTCTTTTGTGTCAGATACCGTTTACCACTGATTCTGTTTAAAATTCTGGACTTTTTTTAATTCCTTAAAAGCAAAGTAGCTTAGTGATGTCAATTACTTTTCAAATTATATTAATATATTATAATTTGTCAATTTGTATTAATAAAATTATATTTTGGTACCATTTCCATTCATGACGTAGTTCAAACTAATATTTACATCCAGACTATAAACAACAATCATTGTTTTGTTGATTACTATGTTTCTCGATATAAAATAATGATTTAAAAAGATTAAAATTCATAAATTTCGAGTTCCAATCATGCATTTTTATCTAATTCTAATCTACTGAATCTAGATCTTGGTTTTTACATAATGTATCTCCATATAAAATTTTATATCGATATAATCATTCTCCTTGATTTATGGTAATGTAATACACGATGGTTACACGAACTCATGCAAGACGGCTTAGCCCGGGTTGGCCGGGCTAAGCCGGGCCCACCCGATTATGGGTTGGACTGGGCTCGCAATTAGTTCTTCAGAAATTGTAGCAGGTCCGATCGGGCAGAACGTATGTAGATTTGAAAACATTTTAATTGAACTTTAAACAAAGTACAGCCAACTCTCCTATAACGCGGTACTCTCATACTGCGATTTCCATATAACGCGGAGCAAAAATTGCGACAGACCTCTCAGAACGCGGTACTTATAAAAAGCGGTTTCCATACAACGCGGTACTCATAAAACGCGGTTTCCCATACAATGCGGTACTCATAAAACGCGGTAGTCTTATAACGCGATTTCTCTATAATACAACTCAATTAGCTTATGGAGTTCTCCTTATGGCATAAATTTTTCTATTTCACTTTAACGGTTGAAATTAATGGGAATTCCCCTGTTTTTTCATCCATGTACATCACCATTTTTAAATTTCAGTTATCAGGGAAATCCCCTGTAAAAATATTAATACATTCACCTAAAATGAATTGGTAGACGAAAATATGGGTAAAGAATGGGTTGCAACTTTCAATTTAAGTGATGTGAAAAGGGGACTGGATTTGGGTAAACAATTAAAAATTACTTTATTGAAAAGGGTCCTTTAACAGTGCAAAGTTTAAAAAAGAATTACAAAATTGCTTAGCTCCTTATAGAGAGATTTTGGTAGAGTTACAAAATAAAACTACATTTGAAAACGAAAATGAAGATATGCAAAGTGAAGAGGACATTAAAAGAAAAAGTATTAGGCCACTAATATTTGACAGCGATGAAGAATGCACGATGATGATAGAATTTCTGTTGGAAAAAATTTATTAAATTCATACTCATATTTCACATTGTTTTTTATTAATTTTCTTATATGAAGTCTTCAACTCAATAAAAATAATTCGAAATATATAAACATATATTTATTACCTTTTGTATCTTTAAAATTATATTTCATAACGATATTTATCATAACATGGTGCTCTAAAAATGCAGTTTTATAGAACGTAGAACGAATCAGCCTGATTTATATGTTCTGAGTTTCACTTAATGCGGTTTTCATATAACGTGGTACAAATTGTTCTGTTTTGTACTAATTCTGAGTTTCTTATAACGTGGTTTCTATACAACACGGTATGCGGTATCCATATAACACAGTACGAATTAATCTGATTTGCACTAATCTGAGTTTCTTATAACGCGGTTTTCGTATAACGCGGTACGAATTAATCACGTTATAGTAGGGTTGACTGGGCATCAAAGTATTGGATTGATTTCAGTTGCGGACAGAAAAATATTTTAAAACACATTTACCATATTTATTTGCATAAAAACTTTGCAAATTCATGCTTTTAACACATTTAAAAGAAAATCAATTCAAACTGGAGCAGGTCAGGCGGAGTTTCAATGGACTTTGGCCCGGACGGATTTCAGGTTCTTCATTTGAAAATTTCTTTGGCTCGAAACGAGTACTAATATTGTCGATCCCGACCGGATAATAATCTAAAATGTCTTCCAATTCAGACCTCTAACTTCCATAGTTCCACCTCTAACTTCCTTTAACTTCCGAGTTCCATACCTCAGAAATATACACACACTTACATACATACGCATATATACTACGCGTTAAAATAGTAAATATCAACACCAATCAGCCAAAAGCACTCAATTCGAAAATATTTTATCTAAATATATATTTTATACATTAAAAAACATTTCATCTAAACAACTATATGAGAAATCAATAAATAGGAATGTCCAAAAACACTGAGATTCAGTTTAAAAATATTTGAAAAAAAGAAGATTAATACATTTATTTTCTAATGCCATTGCATAAAGAAGTGTAGTGTTTGAAAAATGGAACAATAATAAGCACTATTCTATTCGTGTTTCAAATATAACATTATATGTAACTCAAACACTACGCATGAAAAAGGTAAATATTAACACCAATCAATCAAAGGCATTTAATTCGAAAATATTTTATCTAAATATCGATAATATTTTACCAAAATATCTATTTTATACATTCGAAAAACATTTTATTCAGTACTTATCGGTTACAGGGACCATGGGTTAGCGACTACTTTTCCGAGTTGTCGCCAACACGAACGTTGGCGATATAATCTGATACGAGAAATTCACTACAAGCACAATGATTACAATTTAATTTATAATGGGGTTTGATCAACTTTACTTAACAAAAAAATATTGTGTTACATTGAAATTTGTGGCGACCCAAACTCAGCTATTGCCAATAAAATGTCATTAAATTTATCACTACCGGTAATTTATATTATCACCTATTCATAATATCATCAACCGGTATAAACCAGAATTTGGCGTGGTCGCTACGTGTTGCCTTATTTGGCTTCATGTTAGCTGAGTTCTGGCCGCCACATATTTCAATGTAACACAATATATTTTGTTAAGTAAAGTTGATCAAACCCCATTATATATTAAATTGTAATCATTGTGTTTGTGGTGAATTTCTCGTATCGGATTATATCGCCAACGTTCGTGTTGGCGACTACTCGGAAAAATAGTCGGTAACCCATGGTCCCTGTAACCGATAAGTACCTTTTATTCAAACAATTGTGTGAAAAAGCAATATATAAGAATGTCCAAACAGTGAGATTCAGTTGAAAAATATTTAGAACAAAAAATTAATTTAGTTACTTTCTTATGCTATTGAATTAATAAGTGTAGTGTTCGAAAAATGAAACAATAGTAAACACTAATCTATTCATTTTTCAAATATAACATTATATATAACTTAATCAAACGCTATACATCAAAAAAGTAAGTATTAACACCAATCAGCCAAAGGCACTCAATTCGGAAATAGTTTATTTAAATATTGAAAACATTTTATCAAAATATCTATTTTATACATTTGAAAAACATTTTATCTAAACAATTGGGTGAGAAAGCAGTGAATGATAATATTCAAACAGTGAGATTCACTTTAAAAATATTTAAGAAAACAAAGATTAGTATATATAATTTCTCATGTTATTGCATAAATACGTGTAGTGAGAGTGTAGTACAAGATTAATCACTAATCCATTCCTGTTTGAAATATAACATTATAACTAAATTTTTGTGCTATTACTTATGAAATATATCATTAAAAATGTATTTACAAACATCACCTAATTGGAATGGTTCGATAGATTTAGTTTATGGCATCGTAAAGATTTTGGGGGAAGAATCTATTCAAAAAGTTACTAGCCACATTAATTACAAGTAAGTACAAGTACAACTTCACTGGCCAAATTGTAAAGTTAACACTAAGCTAATTAGTATCCACCACATAATTTAAGCTATATACTAACCTTTAAAACAGAATAGCCATAAAGATCTCCAAATTCTGAATTACATCATCCGGATAACACCACCATGTTGATACAGGTAAAATTTAAAAGAAAGTTTATGAACACACGAAAACAGTAATCAACACATTTAAGTAAACAGCTATAAAAGTCCACGACATATCACACAATCTCGTTGTTGCCACTCGGCTTGAACCTTATGTCATAATATATGGTATCACTGTGCCTGTGTAAAACTAATCCTGCGTTCAGAACTATCGACCAGTTTAAATTATTGTACCCAAGTGTTAAAAGAAGTAGGAAATGGAATTTGTTAATACGATGTTCAAAAATGTTCTTGAAAACTTTCTGATTTAGCCTGAACTCTTAAAGGTTATATATTAGGTAAAGTCTCATTTCCACGTAAACGAAAATCATCTTGGAATCACTATAAATTGTTATATCTACTTCTCAAAGAAACGGTTTCTTTGCAGATATTTTGCAGGAAGACCAAATGCAACCGCTACTTTCAAAAGTTGGAGATATCCTTACTGCTAAATCAGGCGTGGCATATTCCTACACATGAAACATATTCTTTCAAGAAAACTTATTCTTTTACAATGCAATTCTGTTGCGAATTTCCTTTAAGCATCTCATTTAGATCCTCACTGGGTATGGAACTTTTAGATCGTACCAGAAAAGATTCTTTGACAAGACAGAAATTTGTCCTTGCTGTAACTCATCCGGAACTGTTGCACAATGTGTATATGAGTGAGATCTTTGGATGAATATTAGAAAATCCAGATTCCCTGCTAACTTCTTACGGCTAAACCTATTAGACCTTGTGAAGCACCCCATATCTAAGGTGTTATTACGCATCATTGTAGTACGTTTGCTTGAGCTGGAGGTGGACTCTTCCCTTCCATTGTAAACCTCTGGAGCCTTCTCGCATCCTTTTATTCCCCCTTATTTTGTTTCCCCTCCACCGTGTGGTGCAGCTTGTAATTTCTTTTGGTCTAAAAGATGTTTAGGCTTTCTAGTCGAGGATGCGCCTCAACGGAGTGGTATGGCGGTTGACACTTCCCTTGGCACTTGTGGCTTCTTTTGCTCTTATTTGCAGTTTCGGATTCTCAACTGTGTGTTCGGGGGTGATTCCCACTTAGATATTCCGGGGTGGTCTTGCGGATGATCAATCCGCCGCTGACCCGGCCCGCTGCCAGGCTGGTGCCAGGTGTCTGGTTTTTGCCATCGCGGCGACGCATTATGATTCCATATGCATTTGGGTGGTGCGATTTCTCTAATCTCTTCCTTTAAACAAAGCCCACAATCATTTAACTAATAAACACAGGTTGTATAATCTTCTCTGCTTACGTCACGAAGCTACGGATTTGTCTATTAATTGATTGCTTCTCATAAGAAGAAAGAAATTAGATATAAGCATCAGCCACGCAGACGACATCCTCTCGAAGAATCCAAGAACGTAACACTCTAATGGGGACACTTGTCAATAGGATGCTTCAGAATTTAAAATCATACCACCTTATTTCTAAACGAATCATTTATTTTTGCTGCCATGAGTTCATTGCGATTTGAAGCGTTACCTCTGACCCATCCCAAAACTCGATCCGACTATTTAATAGACATGAACAGAACTTGAGGATGTGTGCAAAACTATTGACCAGTTAGATCGACTTGATTGATCATTAACCGGAGCGCTTAAAACAAATTATAGGGTTCTGATATGAGATCAAGTTACTGAAACACACTTGATTTCGATTTGAATCTCAAGAGATTCACCATGGTTGCTACGATCACGGTATGAAACGTAAGAGTTGATGTCAAATATAAACATTCTCAAAATTAAAGTAGTCTCGTTGAAAGAAGCGAACAACACAAAATTAATAGTGTCGATCGGTTTTGAAGTCAAGAAACAGCCTTCTTCATGACACACAAAAAGCGCGAATTTTACTCTTAAGAACTAGATCGGCAACTGATGTTAGAGCAGCAAACATGCCATCAGTTGCCGATATAACATCAGTGGCCAATCTAGCTCTTACCAGTGACGATAGCACTTCTTGTATGTCCTGACTATGGAGACTGTTTCTTGTCTTTGAAACCGGTCGCACTGTTAATTTATGTTATTCATTTATTTTAAAGAAATAATTTTAGTTTTATTATAGTAGCAGCAATTTCAGCTGTATCTCTAGATATTTTCTCAGTTTGGAAAAAGAGCTGCAGTTTTTCGCCTTAGGACACAACGTAACCATAGTAACTCTTAATTGCTGACCAAGCGAAATGTCCCATTAAATCAATTGCAAAATTCGAAGAAAGCCTATATTTCAGTTGATACAATTATATACAGGATATCTTGATAACTTACATCATTGTGTACAGGGTTAAGGTACGAGTATAAGTATTCAGAACATTCTGTAAAAGTATCTGGGTAGCAAACTCATGCCGACCTGTATTTCCGTTGATACAATTGTATACAGGATAGCTTGATAATTAAAATTATTGTGTAGATGGTTAAAGTATAAGTATTTAGAACATTCTGTAAAGACAATTGGAGCAGGAAACTTAAGCAGGCTTGGTACACACAACAAATGTTGAAATTAGAGAAATAACTTTACTCATTTAGAAATAACTTTACTCATTTAGAAATTTAAACGATAAAATATGTACACAACATCGATTTCAGCCAACGGCCGTACCGTGCTGAAAACACCGGTTCTCGTTAGATCACCGAAGTCAGGCAGCATCGGGCGCGGTTAGTACTTAGGTGGGTAACCACCTGGGAACACCACGTGCTGTTGGGACATTTCGGGCTCGGTAGCCCGGTGGTTTGCGCGCTGGATTTGCACGCTGCCACAACTGCCGCCGTATTAATGCTGAGTACGATCACGTTAAACATGAGGGTCCGTAAGTCCTTCCGAGAGGTTGGTGGTAGGGGAAGGAGGGTACGGTCCCTATGAATGCCTCCCCCACTAGGTTCCGGTCTAAATTATCTGGCACTTCCGGGCCGTCCAAACAGTCACCTTACACCTTTCTGGTAGGTTGGACGGTCTGGGTCTCAACAACAACAACATCGATTTCATAACAGTGGGTTTTTACTTTCCTTATATACATAATGTATAAGGAAAGTATTGCGACGGGGTCGAAAATTCGAATTCGAGTTTTCGACGGGGGAGCACGTTTCAAGCATCCCTGATCACGAATCAAACATTTTTGAGGTGATGTCTGTGTGTGTCAGTGAGTCTGTGGAGACGATATCTCACGAACGGAGCGATTCGAATTAAATTTGGTAGAAAAATCACAATCCGTTAATACTGGAAGCCTATTGTTTTTAGAAGTAATCGAATGTTCAGAACCCCCAAAATTTTCGAGTGAAAATTTGAAAAAATCATCAAAAAATCAAAACCTTTAATAGAGTTACCCAACTAGACATTTCTTATGTAATTTTTCCTTAGAAAACGATTGACACAATCTTTAGAACGCTGGCATAAACCGTTCTCGAGGTATTGCACATTTTTCAACTAAATTTATCAAAAAATCCCATAAATTAAAAAAAAATATTTACTGTTGAGAAACATGTTCACTTTTCATATATAATATCATACGATAAATTTGGTGACATTATTCTCGTGGATCTAGCTCGTTCCATTCATGAGAAAAAGTACTTTGAGTAATACTTTTGTATTTGAACGCCAATAGTCCTTTATATGCTATAAGAATAACTTATTTCTCCGTCCATAACGCTTGACGAGATTTTGGCGACGAATTTGTCGGAATGTCGCCAACTTGGCGACATTTTTAAATGTTGCCAAATTAACGAAAATTTCGCCTAATGGGAAAAAATGACGCTAAATCAATGAAAATGACGACTAATGGTTGAAAATTCAATATCTTGGAAAAAATATAAGTATCTACTATAAGAAAAAGATATTTTTTTACTGTAAAAGTAGTAAATTCTTTGCATTATATGAGGAAAGTCATGTGTTGCTCACATCAGATTTTTTTTTAATTCAGTGAATGAGATTAAATTATTTTTCAATACATTAATGTGATGAGTCCATAAAATGAAGCAATGAATGCATAAAATTACATAATGAAATGTCACGCATAGAACATTGATTTCAAAATGGCGTTTTTATGAAACGTTTGTATAAGAAACTAAATTATACTTCCCTACAATTGTGCAATAAAATCTGAATCTATAATATGATGCAATGAATCCAGAAAATCATGTAATGAAATCTCAGACCATAAAATGATATAATGAATTAAGATAATGATGTAATGATATTTCTGTCATACAGGATATCGGTTTTAAAATAAAAATAACGTTTCCATAAAAATTCAGAATATGAAAATAAATTATTACTTTCCTTATATGCATAGTATAATATATAAGGAAGTACGTTCAGCGAGCACGTTTCATGCATCCCTGAACACGAGTCAAACGTTTACGAGAATATGTCCGTGTGTGTGTGTGTAAGTATGTGTGTGTCTGTGTGTAAGCATGTGTGTTTGTGTGTAAGTATGTGTGTTTGTGTGTAAGTATATGTGCGCGTGTTTTTGTCATGAACGACATCGTTTTTAAAATAACGTTTCCATAAAAATTCAGAATAGGAAATTAAATAATTTTTCTATAAGATGATGTAATAAAATCGGATTCATACGGAAATCCGAAGGAATTTAATTCAAGTCCCTTGGAATTTCTACGAGTATAGTCCCTTGATATCGTCTTAGACATATTTCTCTGTATGTTTAAAATAGTTTATTCACAATCCATTTTTCATACTTTACCTTGTTTCAATCACTAAAATGTGTAAACGGAAATGCCTTATTTACTTGTCAAAGTCTTTACCATTACTCAAATAGTTTGTTTATTATTTGTATACTACCTTTCTACTCTCACAGAATCTCATAGAATCAAACATAATATTTTAAGATCTATTAGAGTCAGATCTATTAGAGTCAGGTTTTATCAGCTTTCTTCCTGGCCGGATTCGTGCTCAAAAAATTTACCATTCTCAAAATCTTGTGTTTGGCTGATACGTAGAACAAACACCCTTTACTTGCTCATCCAGAAAACAGATACAATGGATTTTTTTTTTTTCAAAATTAGATTGCTTTCACAAAAACATTTGATAGAAGAAGCACAAAACTTTTCTGACATATTGCTGAACCTGCTTCCTAACAGTATATATCATTTTTACTTTCCCTGCAATACATGGTAATGTATAGGGAAAGTATTGGATCGTGTCGAAAATCCCAACTCGAGTTTTCGACGGATCTACACGTTTCGAGACCTCTGGAATACGAAAAAACTATTTTAGCGTGACGTCTGTGTGTGTATCTGTCTGTGTGTGTGTGTGTGTGTCTGTCTGTCTGCGTGTCTGTCTGTCTGTCTGTGCAATATATGTATCCACTCTAACTCAAAAACTAATGGACCGAATTTCATAAATTTTGGTAAGTAAGACCCTAAGTGTGACCCTGGTGCTGATTAGTTTTGGGTACAATTTGGAAAAAAAGAACTCGCCTTTTTTTGTGAAATAGCCCGCAAAAATCTCATGTATTCACTCTAGCTGAAATACAAATTGACCAAATTTCACAAAATTTGGTAGATAAATCACATGTGGGACACTGATGCTGATTAGATTTTGGTACGATTCGGAAAAGAACAACCTGCCTTTTTTTACGAAATGGCCCGCAAAAATCGCCAATATCTAGAAAAGGACTACGTATGTTCAAATGTATCAATTAAATGCTTGTTTTATACGTAATTTTTGACGAGAAAAAAAATAAGAACAACTCTATTACTCTAGGACTAACCGTTTTCCAGATATTTGAGAGTTTTGGAATTTTTGTTATGCCGCCTTTGGAAAAATGTCCAATTACCGACAGGACTAACCGTTCTCGAGATATTTGAGACCGGTTAGACGGTTCATGATAATTCGAGCATCATTTCAGTCTATTTAGTTAAATGGTCATACAGATGAAATGCGCTCATGTTGATACCATAACAAATTTTCTGCCAGTGTGTATAAATGTAGAAAACATCGTGACTAATCTATGAATTTCGTGTGCAGAGATTCTTGGTACAACGGTGTAATTTGCAAGTCACTGATTGTTAGGTACTGATCATAAAACTTGCTTACAATTTTGGGGCCAGAGAGTGATCCAGATTGCTTACCAATTTCGTTAAGATGTTGTAGAACAGTATCTGATTATGTTTTATGCGCTGCTAATGGAATGAGTATCGAGAATCGATAAATCAAAATCACTTTTATTAGGGTTGGGTATTTGTAGAAAATATATTACTTTCTCATATTATGTAATACAGTATAAAAATAAATTTATCATTTTTTCATACCATGCAATACAGTATACAGAAAGTAAAATTTATTACTTTCTGATCCTATGCAATACAGTATAGAGAAAGCAAAATTTATTACTTTCTCATATTATGCAATACAGTATACAGAATGTAAAATTTATTACTTTCTCATATTATGTAATACAGTATGGAGAAAGTAAAATTTATTACTTTCTGATCCTATGCAATACAGTATAGAGAAAGTAAAATTTATTACTTTCTCATACTTGTAATATAGTATGGAAAAAGTAAAATTTATTATTTTCTGATCCTATGCAATACAGTATAGAGAAAGTAAAATTTATTACTTTCTCATATTATGCAATACAGTATACAGAATGTGAAATTTATTACTTTCTCATATTATGTAATACAGTATGAAGAAAGTAAAATGTATTGCTTTCTGATCCTATGCAATACAGTATAGAGAAAGTAAAATTCATTACTTTCTCATACTATGTAATACAGTATGGAGAAAGTAAAATTTATTACTTTCTGATCCTATGCAATACAGTATAGAGAAAGTAAAATTTATTACTTTCTCATACTTGTAATATGGTATGGAGAAAGTAAAATTTATTATTTTCTGATCCAATGCAATACAGTACAGAGAAAGTAAAATTTATTACTTTCTCATACTTGTAATATAGTATGGAGAAAGTAAAATTTATTATTTTCTGATCCTATGCAATGCAGTATAGAGAAAGTAAAATTTATTACTTTCTCATATTATGCAAAACAGTATACAGAATGTAAAATTTATTACTTTCTCATATTATGTAATACAATATGGAGAAAGTAAAATTTATTACTTTTTGATCCTATGCAATACAGTATAGAGAAAGTAAAATGTATTACTTTCTCATACTTGTAATACAGTATGGAGAAAGTAAAATTTATTACTTTCTGATCCTATGCAATACAGTACAGAGAAAGTAAAATTTATTACTTTCTCATACTTGTAATATAGTATGGAGAAAGTAAAATTTATTATTTTCTGATCCTATGCAATGCAGTATAGAGAAAGTAAAATTTATTACTTTCTCATATTATGCAATACAGTATACAGAATGTGAAATTTATTACTTTCTCATATTATGTAATACAGTATGAAGAAAGTAAAATTTATTGCTTTCTGATCCTATGCAATACAGTATAGAGAAAGTAAAATTTATTACTTTCTCATACTATGTAATACAGTATGGAGAAAGTAAAATTTATTACTTTCAGATCCTATGCAATACAGTATAGAGAAAGTAAAATTTATTACTTTCTCATACTTGTAATATAGTATGGAGAAAGTAAAATTTATTATTTTCTTATCCTATGCAATACAGTATAGAGAAAGTAAAATTTATTACTTTCTCATATTATGCAAAACAGTATACAGAATGTAAAATTTATTACTTTCTCATATTATGTAATACAGTATGGAGAAAGTAAAATTTATTACTTTTTGATCCTATGCAATACAGTATAGAGAAAGTAAAATTCATTACTTTCTCATACTATGTAATACAGTATGGAGAAAGTAAAATTTATTACTTTCTGATCCTATGCAATACAGTATAGAGAAAGTAAAATTTATTACTTTCTCATACTTGTAATATAGTATGGAGAAAGTAAAATTTATTACTTTCTGACCCTATGCAATACAGTATAGAGAAAGTAAAATTTATTACTTTCTCATATTATGCAATACAGTATACAGAATGTGAAATTTATTACTTTCTCATATTATGTAATACAGTATGGAGAAAGTAAAATTTATTACTTTCTGATCCTATGCAATACAGTATACAGAATGTGAAATTTATTACTTTCTCATATTATGTAATATAGTATGGAGAAAGTAAAATTTATTACTTTCTGATCCTATGCAATACAGTATAGAGAAAGTAAAATTTATTACTTTCTCATACTTGTAATATAATATGGAGAAAGTAAAATTTATTACTTTCTGATCCTATGCAATACAGCATAGAGAAAGTAAAATTTATTACTTTCTGATCCTATGCAATACAGTATAGAGAAAGTAAAATTTATTACTTTCTCATACTTGTAATATAGTATGGAGAAAGTAAAATTTATTACTTTCTGATCCTATGGAATACAGTATAGAGAAAGTAAAATTTATTACTTTCTGATCCTATGGAATACAGTATAGAGAAAGTAAAATTTATTACTTTCTCATACTTGTAATATAGTATGGAAAAAGTAAAATTTATTACTTTCTGATCCTATGCAATACAGTATAGAGAAAGTAAAATTTATTACTTTCTCATATTATGCAATACAGTATACAGAATGTGAAATTTATTACTCTCTCATATTATGTAATACAGTATGGAGAAAGTAAAATTTATTACTTTCTCATATTATGCAATACAGTATGCAGAATGTGAAATTTATTACTTTCTCATACTATGTAATACAGTATGGAGAAAGTAAAATTGATTACTTTCTGATCCTATGCAATACAGTATAGAGAGAGTAAAATTTATTACTTTCTGATCCTATGCAATACAGTATAGAGAAAGTAAAATTTATTACTTTCTCATACTTGTAATATAGTATGGAGAAAGTAAAATTTATTACGTTCTCATCCTATGTAATATAGGACAGCGAAAATAAAATTTAATACTTTCTCATACTATGTTAATACAGAATGAAAAAATATTGTTTTCCCGAAAATTTTCGAATTATCGAATTTGGTACGAATATATGTCTCAAGATCTCTTGAACACGTTTTGACTATTTCTGGAGTTATGTCCGTCTGCCTCTGGTCGATGTTTTGTGCACACTATAGCGGCGAAAAGTATTAGTGGATTTTATAGAACTTTATATTCAGCTTTATAATAAAAAAATCTAGAACAAGATTGATTTTTTTTTAAATTCAAGTGAAAACTTCGATATTTATCCATAATTTTAAATATTCTTAATATGGCAGCATGGGACAAAATTTAACATATATGCATAAAAGGTTTTTTTTTTATGGAGCAATGATCGGAACAGATTCAATTATTGTAGTGAAAAATAGCTTGATATTTTTGTGTTCGTGACGTCATTAGTGCGTGGGGTGAGTAACCCCCACCCCACCAACGAAGGCGTACATTGTCAAATTTGTGTATCAATTGAAATATCTTTATGAGCTTTTTAAAATAAAGGGAAAATGTATAATTGTATTCTTTTAGACCAACATTCAAAATGTTTCTTGAAGAATTAACATATTTTTTTGACATGTAATTGATTATTTTAATTAAATGATTATTTTGTACATAATGATTGATGACAAAAATAATAAAATCCAAAGCTGATCTTTATATTTCAGATGTTTGGAATTTTGGCGATGTGGCATCATTTTAAAATGCACTAAGCCGCCAAATAAGAAAAACATATTTTAAAAGCCGCAAATTTAATATGATTTAAAATAACTATCAATTTTATGAGCAATTTCAAGCAATTTAAATTAACGTATAAAGGGAAGGAAAGCAAGAAAGATCAATCATGTATAAAGCATTGATTATTATGAAACACATTCCTATTGAAATGCAATTTTATTTAAATATCTCTAAAAGATGATGCATTCATTCAGCGCTGATATTTTTTAAATTATCACAGTCCTACAGTAATTTATTATACTTACAAACTTAAAACTTCATCGATAAAGACAATGCTAGTTACACAAAATGAACATTATTCAAATGATGTCATTGAAATATAAATCGTCTACCACTCCATGTTAAATCAATAAACATTTCATTCATATCATTTATATTCCATTCTTCATTTAGGACGGATGTAGTTTTAGGACAGATGCAACACTAAATATAAATTTAAACGATCTTTACACATCATGATCTTAATTAAGCCGGAAAAGAAAGGATGCCATATTTTATTTAGCAATGAGTCACGTGATCTCTTCATATATCATGAGCGGAATTATTATTTCGATTTTATTTAATAAACTACCCAATAAATTTTGCTGAACATTTTTTACATACGTTATTTGATAATTTAACTATTTCCTAAAATTTTCAAAACAGTTTGTGAAACTTAACTTTGCTTATAAAATGATAGAAAAATTAGACCCCATAGGGTTCATTGTATACATTTTTTAAACCCGGGTAAAATCCGAAACTAATTGTGTGATATTATTCATTTTCATTTCCGTATGTCTCTCAGACCGTCTCAACTACATACTAAAATTTCATTTTCATACAGTTATTTTTATGACAGTTACCGCACGAACGGACAGACAGACAAACAGACAGCCAGAATAGCCAAAATCATAAACACATTCTAACTATGATAGAAAGTGTTAATAACTATCAAATAAGTGGCAATTTTATGTAATAAATTTTAATTTAATGTATAAAGGGAAGGAAAGAAAGAAAAAAAAAAGAGTTTTTGTCTGAAGGGATAGTCATGTGATGTCCATTTAATATTTATTATTCATGTATTATTGTTTTTCCCTTGCATACATATAATTATCATAAAGCACATAGACTTAATTATTTACAAAATATTTCCGCATTTTTCTTTCTCAAAGAAGCAATTATAATTCAGATAAGGCTTTAAATATTTTTATCACGAAAATTGATTTTTTACGTAAGTTATGACTTGACAAATAATTAAGAATTTTTATCACCAACTATAACTTTTGCATTCTATTACTTGACATACAATTAAGAATTTTGTTCAGCCTCATAACGGAAATTTATGTTACGAAAATGTAAAATCATATTTGAAAAACAATTATGACCCACCAAGATACCGTGAACATTAATCATGTTGCCACCGCAACTTTAAATACTGGATCTTCCCAGCATCACGTTGAATCATCTTTTAAAGCAGCTTATCGTGCATAAATATTAATAGGAAAAGTCAAAGTTGTAGTGTAGATTAGATAATGAATATCAAAACGGCTTATTATAAAACTATAATCCAATAATGAATTACGGGGATTTATAAAACTGCATGAAATAATTACTTTTCGTAGCGTAAAGTATGATGATAATTAATTTTCATTATTTATTAAATCGTGTCTTGTGCGTGTTTAAATGAATTAACTGAAGTGTGGCTCAAATCGACTTTCTCACACTAGAATTTTTTATCAAATTTTTCGAGAATAATTTTTAAAAATCGGTATCGAGGATCCAAAGGATTACAACTACAGGGTGATACCCTTCACATTAAAGGACTGAAAAGATCTTTTGATTGATACCATACTTAACAATGTACCACCCCAGGGGGGGG
Source organism: Amaurobius ferox (assembly GCA_951213105.1). Taxonomy (NCBI): domain Eukaryota; kingdom Metazoa; phylum Arthropoda; class Arachnida; order Araneae; family Amaurobiidae; genus Amaurobius; species Amaurobius ferox. The sequence continues at coordinate 65,350,799 of OX578155.1, read as the reverse complement.
GGGTAACTTCCCCTCCCATAGGGACTAATGACGCCACGAGCAAAAAAAAATGTATAGCGGTTATTTTTCGCAGCAATGATTGAACCTATTGAGTCTCGTAATAATTGAGATATAAATCAATTCATTTATGATTGATTATACCGTATTTTGTCCTATGCTTCCCTGTTATGGAAATATAAAATTTCGAATAACATTCAAAAATTTATTTCGAATTTAAAAAAAAAATCTATCTCGTTCTAGATTTTTTGATAACAGAGCCGGATATAGATGAAAATCCATTGATATTTGTGGCTGCTATCGCGTGCACAAGAAATCGACCACAGACATTAGACAGACGGACGGACATCACTAAAAAAGAATAGTCAAAACTTCTTCAGGAGGCCTTAAATCATATATTAGCATCCAAATCTTGAAATCGAATCTTTTCGAGAAAACAATACTTTCTCAATACCACATATGAGAACGTAAAAATACGTAATTGAGAGCTACAGATTTTATAAATATTCCTATTTTGGAAATAAATCCAGTCATGCCAGATAATTTAAAAGAGAAATAGCAATTATGACACTAAAACATAACGATCTAATTTGAAAAGTATACAAATTCGTTATCACCCTCACAGCAAAGGTAGTCACATGTGTGACAGTGACGTTGTAGTCACGTGACACCTGGGTCACAATGTGACATCAAATTTGTGACTTCTATGCGACGTTATGTATTAGTAACTTTGTAACTTGTATTGTGACTACATTCTGTGTGACGTTTCCACAATTTAATTAACACGTAAAAATATGACGATATTACAATGGCAATTACAAGGTGACGTCACAAACAAGTTAATATGAGACGTCACAAATGTGACGTAAATCTTACGTCACTGAGAAAAAAAAATGCTGTTAGGGCAGTGTCATCTTCCAAATGGCATGACTTGGCGAAATATAACAAATTTTTCATTTATATATTGACTTGAGGGGGGGGGGGCGGGCAAGGCGTTAAAAGCATAAATTCCCCTTTTTCTTAGTGTTAGAAGAATAATAAACAACAACAAAAAAAACTGATACAATGTTTAAAAAATATCTGAAGCAATTTTAAGGAGCGGGAAGCGTGATAGTCTGTTTACTGCAAATAACACCCATAATTAAATTAAATTACACCGAATTTACACTTTTAATTCAATTTTAGTTTCAGTTGGTAACTGGACCTATTTTCAAAGGTGAAGTAATGAAAATGCAAAAAAAAAAAAAAAAAAACGAAAATATCTTAAGAACTGCTAGATGGGGTTGATCTCATTCCATTCATCGTCAAAAATTACGTATGAAACAAGCATTTAATTAGGTCATACGTAGTTTTTTATATTATATTTTGGCGATTTTTGCAGTCCATTTCGCAAAACAGGGTAGGTTCGTTTGTTTCGAATAGTACTAAAATCTACTCAGCACCAGGATAACCCACAAGTGACTTATCTGCCAAATTTTGTGAAATTTGGTCTATAAGTTTTTCAGCTAGAGTGAATACACACAATTTTTGCGGGCCATTTCGCAAAAAAAGCAGGTTCTTTTATTCCGAATCACACCAAAATCTAATCAGCACCAAGGTAACCTACAAGTGAGTATCTATCAAATTTTGTGAAATTAGATCCATTAGTTTTTCAGCTAGAGCAGATATAGGTATTTTTTGCGGGCAATTTCGTAAAAAAAAAGCAGTTTCTTTTATATATCTTCAAGATACTGCAAGGTTTTCGATTAAATTTTCATAAAACCACTAAAAATCAGCACCTTTAATAATGCTAAATGAATAATAACTTCATGCATCATTTTTATTAGAAAAGTGAGTGACACACAGTTTAGAACGATAACATGAACCTTTCTCAAGATATTGCGCGTTTTTCAAATAAATTTATCAAAGAAATTATGTAAAATTAAGAATGTTGTAATTGTTAACATATGTGCTTAATGATGCAATATGATGCTAACAAATCTGTTAACATCATTTTCATATATATACTTCAGGGGCGTCCAAAGGGCCAAGCTGCCCAAGCGACCACCTGGGGCCTCATGTTGACAGAGGGCCTCAATATTTTATACATTATTTTTATTGGGCTTATCTAGTATTTTTTTTTTAAGACTCGTTAGGGAATTTATACATTATACCTAATACAACGTTTCCTTGGTATTTTATACAGGGTGATCCAAAAGTCCTTGACACATTTTAAAATTGAATATAAACTCAAGTAATTGCCGTACGACAGTGAGGTTTGGACTAAAACGTTTTCCACATTGAAAAGTTTTGGTTAAGCAAATAAAAAAATTAATTCCAACCTTTGCTCATAGATGGCGCTGTACCTTAAAAATTCCAAAAAAAGCACAAAAACTGAAGACGAGTAGTTACAGAGCATTTTTCATTTTTTAATCCGCTACCATATTTCAATTTGTGCACCCTTTGTAGCTCGAACCACATCCAAACAGTACGCCATTTCCAACCCAGATATACAAACATTTTAACAAGTAGCGCCATCTATGGGCAAAGTTTGGAACTAAATTATTTATTTGTTTTAAAAATGCTTTGTAACTACTCGTCTTCAGTTTTTATGCTTTTTTTTGGAATTTTTAAGGTACAGCGCCATCTAAGAGCAAAAGTGGGAACTAATTTTATTTTATTTGCTGAACCAAAACTTTTCAACCTGAAAAGCATTTTAGCCCAAACCTCAATATCGTACGGCAAGTATTTGAGTTTATATTCAATTTTAAAATGTGTCAAGGACTTTTGGATCACCCTGTATAATTCTACATTTTATTATTAGGCATTTGTGTATCGGTTTATAGTGCTCTTTACAAAGCTTTGGCTACAACCCATTTATCAAATTGTAGATTTGAGCATATTGAGATTATAAACTATAAATCCCATGGTGCGCTTTGTTACATAACTAGGATTGGATTATGCATTGGTGTAAGGAAGTTTCGAACTCGGAGGTATTTTATATCATACGAAGATTTCTAAAATATTGTTGGCTCGGGGGGGGGGGGGGCAAAATTATATTCCATAACCTAAAGTGAAAAGACAAACACATATATTAGTTTTTAATGAATCCGTATTTTATTATTTATTATTATTATTATTATTTAAAACTTGTAAAAACAGCATAATTACTCTATCGGACAATCGGCTTTTTGAAAAACAAATTTTCAGATGTGTGACCTTCTGCTGAATTTATTTTTCAGATGAGGCCTTATTATGAAAGTTCGGGACACTACAGCGAAGGACCTGAGTTCGATTCCTGACACTGCCAAACTGTCCCCGTGTCTATGCCGAGTAAGAGCACCTTAAATCTGTGGGTTCCAAAGTCCTTAAGAGAGATTGGCGGCAGAAGAAGGAGTGTACCTGTACCTGTGGATGTCGTCCCCACTGGGTTCCGGTCTAAATTGGATGGCACTACCCTGGCCGCCCAAACAGATACCTTACACTTTCGGGTGGGTCGGATGGTCTGGGTTAAATGAAAGAAGCAATTTTGAGGCTTATCATCCCAAACAAAAAGCAAGAAAACATAACTGATGCTTCAAGTTCATCAAAACAATAAGGTAATAAAATATGGGGTGTGAAAAATAAAATAATAATGAAATTATTCTTGATATCAAACAGTCGGCCGAATTATAACTGTAACTACAATTATTCTAATCTTAAATCTATAAAAACACTATTAAAACTGAATATCCTATTGAACATGTTTGCCACCCACTGTGTATTTATCCATATTTTATAGTTTAGAAGATATTTCGAGTGAAACAGACATCACATTAAAAACACTGTGGAAAGCTCAGGCCGTCCGACTCACCCGAGGGCATGAGCAGCAAAGTGAGAGCCCGGCCTTAGAAACACTGTATTAGAGTTCAGAGATATTTGAAACATCTTCTTTCGTTGAAACCTCAAATTAGAATTTTTTATCCAGTCATAATAGTTTACTAATATATTTTACTATATATTTAGGGGTGGAAATAATAATATTTAATTTTTATCGCAAGATCGCGTGATCATATTCAAAAATTTGAACCTAATAGTCTATAATATCATTAAAATATTAGAAAATGTATATTTTGTATTCAATTCTAAATAACAATATCTATTTTTTATCCCAAATACTACATTAATGGAGTTAGTTTGCAAAATAATTTTAGTTTAAACAAATTAGAGAATTTGAGACAATAAAAATTAAATAATCATAACCTGCATTTTCGTTTTGTGCTCCGATATAACAATAATTTATTATCATTTAATGCTTTCTTAACGGTTTACAAATTGCTTTCTAATCCAAGCCATATATTTTTTTTATGAATGTCTGGACACAATAAGCTGTTGTTAAAGCAGACGGTAAAACACGATGCGAAAATTCATGAATTTAAAGTTTGGGTGGCATCATGATTAATGGATAAGGATGCCTTCGTGCCCCATAATTGCATTTTAAATAGAATTTAACATTTCGTGAGATAAACGTCTGCTACAGTTGGGAGAAATAAAAGTTTGTCGCATCATAAACTTGGGTGTAATGTAAACATTGAACAACATAAATTCTTTAGCTATTTAAAATTAGTTTAAGTGAAGAATATGTGTTTCAATAGTTGTTGAAACTGTGTAATCCTACCGTCCATTAAGCTTTAAAAGCATTTTAAAATATCTGAAGTATATCGCTGTATGAGGGCAAGTTATTGTTATTTTCCCTACAAACTTTCGGATTGAAAGATTAGGAGGATTATTGATATTTTCAAATTTTTTACGTCATCTATTTTATTTTGGCAAAAAATTTTCAAACTCATATCTTGTGTTTAGCCAAATGTTGAAACAGATTAAAGATGGTACGGGAATACTATTTCAACGTTTTCATTTTGGCATATAATGATCCTATGTCATGCCCCTTTCATTTTGACATATGTTAATCCAATTTTATATTTTTGGTAAATTTGTTTACGAACGGAAACAGGATGCTTTATTTTTCAAATCTGCATGAGAAGATAATTTTGCATGGCAAGAACAGAGATGATTGTACTTCTTTTTAAGAGAATTAAATTAAAACAATTGAATAGCAAATGTTATTTGAATATGTTATTATATTCTAATAGCAAATTAAAATTTGGGGCTTAGGGCTGCGGTTCTAGAGGCCGTTGCTAAATTCAGTCCCTGGGGTTATAAAGGTTATCTAAGAATTTTCATTATCGGTTTTGGAAATGTCACTTGCGTTTTCTGAAATTTTTCATGACTTACAAGATATGTATGCAAAAGATAATTAAAATGCTTAGAATTTCGGTCAAAAATGAAGGAAACAAACCATTTGCTGCTACCATATGAAAGTTTCTTCATAATTTTTTTTTATTATATCTTTGTTTTATGAAATGTGATCTCCCATAGATTCATTCATTTTCTTTATTTGTTTTTACTTTATTACCGTGGAGATTTTAAATTTCGAAAAGTTTAGTTTTTAAAGTCATATTTTTTTTTAAATACATTCTAATCCTTTTAAAATGTCAATGTTAACATTCAACAAACATAAAAAGTTTTTTTTATTTCCAATACAATGCATGGCAAATGTTGTTAGGCATTGAAAATTCAATCCAGTCCAACACACAACAATATTTAATTTTTTTTAATGTATTTTGTATTTAGAATGTATTTTGAAAATACATGTATTTTATATTTAATATTTTTTAAATTTGAAAAGATTTTTGTATTTTATATTTCATGTCCTAAAACCTATGTATTTCGTATCGAAAATACATTTTGAATGTATTTTTCCCAACTCTGAAGGTCCTTGTCCAATCTTCGGAATTGAATATATTAAAATTTATCCCCCAAACCAAAAGGAAATATCAATTAAATTATACTTATTAATATAACTTCTGAGATTTCGAATTATCGCCAACTTAACAATATGCTCTAAAATTCTCCCTTACTTTACATTTCACTAAATATGTAAGAATGGTTTTTAACTTGGATATCTCTGCTTAATTCATTATCATTTGAAGTGTTTTGATCTCCAATACCCCTTTTCAGCTGTAATTCTCTTCTGTTTCTGTTTATATTCGAGAATTTGGTGTTAAAGCAGATGATAAAACACTGCATTATAATTATGAATTCAGACAGTGGAATTATCATCAACTTTCAGCTTGTGGAATTATAACCAACTTTCAGACTGTGGAATTATCACCAACTTTCAGTTTGTGGAATTATCACCAACTTTCAGTTTGTGGAATTATCACCAACTTTCAGATTGTGGAATTATCACCAACTTTATGATTGTAGGATTATTACCAACTTTAAGATTGTAGAATTATAATCAATTTAGACTGATAATTTTTCACCAATACAGACTGTGGAATTATGACAAACTTTGAGAATGTGTAATTATATATTACCAATTCAGGCTGTAGAATTAACGCAAAAGAAAGTCTTCTTTCAGTTTACATTGTGCAGACGATAAAACACTACACGATAATTATGAATTCAGACTGCGGAATTATTACCAACTTTCAGATTGTGCAATTATCAGTAATTTTACGATTGTGGAATTATCACCAAATTTAAAATTATGGAATCATAACCAATATAGCCTGAGAGTTTTTCACCAATACAGACTGTGGAATTATAACAAACTTTCAGAATGTGGAATTATGTATCACCAATTCAGGCTGTAGAATTATCGCAAAAGAAAGTCTTCCTTCACTTTACATTGTGCAGACGATAAAACACTACACGATAATTATGAATTCAGACTGTGGATATATCACCAACTTTCAGATTACAGAATTATCAATAACTTTATGAATGTGGAATTATCACCAACTTTAAGATTATAAAATCATAACCAATATAGCATGAGAATTTTTCACCAATACAGACTGTGGAATTATGACAAACTTTCAGACTGTGGAATTATGTATCACCAATCCAGGTTGCAGAATTATCGCAAAAGAAAGACTTCTTTCACCGTATATTATGTTAAGTGTGTAAAAAAATTGAAATTCGGATATCTCTCGTAATTCATTGCCATATAATGCTTTTATAATGTTCTGTTATAGAATTTCCGTCGCAATTATCTTTTTTCTTTGAATGTTTACATTCGATAAGCTGATATTAAAGTACACAGTGAAACACGATGCGATAATTATGGATTCATTGTGGAGTTATCACCAATTCAGACGGAGAGATTATCACTAAACCAATACAGACTGTGAAATTATCACCAATTCACACTGTGGAATTATCACCAATTCAAATTGTCGATATATCACAAACTTTCAAACTGTGGCATTATCACCAATTCAGCCACTGGAATTATAGACGACTTAGCAACATTTACAAAGAATTTTTTTTCACTTTACATAGTACTATATATGCCGGAAACATGTAAAATTAGATGTCTCTACTTAATTTATTACCCTTTAATGCCTTCTTAATGCCTCACTACATTTTCTGTTGTACTTGCAATTCTCTTCTTTCTCCGACTGTTTATATCTGATAAGCTGCTGTTAAAGCAGAAGATGAAACACGATGTGATAATTATGGATTCAAACTGTGGGAAGCACCATAATTAATAGTCAAGAGTGTATCTTTGTAGCCCATAATTGCATTTTAAACAGAATTTAATATTTCTTAAGATAAGCTTCTGCTGCAATTCAGCAGAATATTAATATCATGTCAGGTCATAAACTTAGAGATAACACGATCTATAACTCATCTATTTCGCATTTGCAAAAATAAACAAAGTTTTGTTTCACGTTTTGTTGTAAATTATATATATATATATATATATATATATATATATATATATATATATATATATATATATATATATATATATATATATATATAATAGCTTTAATGCAAAATTTACTTTTTATCATAAACATAATGTAATGACAATAAGTAAAATCACTAATTCAAACTGTAAGATTATCACCAAACTAATACAGACTGTGGAATTATCACCAATTCAGATAGCCGTTTTATTTCCAACTTTACTTCATCACCAACTCTAAACAGAATTTAGTATTTCTTATAAACTGTTGTTACAATTCAGCAGAATATTAACATCGTGTCCGGTCATAAACTTACAGATAGCATGATCGATATCTCATATATTTCGTATTTGTAAAAATAAGGAAAGTTTTGTTTCACGCTTTATTATAAATTATACATATTAGATTTAAAACTAATTTGCAAAAATTACTTTTATCATAAACATAATGTAATGACAATAAGTAAAATCACCAATTCTGGCTGTGGAATATCACCAAATTAATACAAACTGTAGAATTATCACCAATTCAGACTATTGCATTGTCACCAATTCAGACTGTCGATTAATTACCAACTAAACTTTAAACACGAAATAAAACATGTTCTATGATTTCCCAACTTATATTTACGCTCGGAGATAGAAGCAAACCCGAAGGCTTTGCTTCAATCAAGAACTCCAAAAATACATCCCTTGATATCTTGAGAATAAGATTTCAAATATTATTATTTACCACTATTATTATCTTTTTTTTTATTTTGTGAGTTTATTGTTATCAACTATACGCATAGCAATATGCGATCTAGCATACCTTTCTATGATTTCTTCTACAGGTCCAGAACTACGTGCGTCTCGATCTAATATAATAAAAGAAAATTGTTTAGTCATTTAAATGCCTCCAAGCACCGATTCCAAGTATGGTGACTGGAATAACTAGTTTCGCGTTCAATGAATAAAATCGGGCATATTATTAAGGAAATGCAACAGATGGCGCTGCAGTTCAAACGTACCCGTTTATAGCAGACAATTCTATGCTTTTATATGCAAAAAATACTTCATTTGAAATTAAAAATTTAACTAAAGTAACTGTTTAAAATATGTTTTGACTTCAAAATAGCGTTCAAGGAGAATTATTTTTCTACAGAAACAATTTCTATTATAGTTAACACGGAGATATTAATGCAAATTATATATTTTTTAAATTCGTTTTTTGCACTAAAACAGACTGTTTCATCGGTCTGCAATGCTTTGAATTTTTCTTTCAGTATTATTTTGTAAGATATTTCTTTATTATTTGGTCAGCAAACGTTATTTTTATAAATATATATAGAATCATACAATTTCATCTTACAACTTAGGGAGGGATACAAAACGAATATAAATTTACAATAAGTTTGTTTTAAATAATGCATTTATAGACGGAAATGCATATAAACTTTCTTTTATACAAAATATTAAATAAAATGCTCAGATAAAACTTAAATAAAATTTTTGTAAATAAGTCATTTTGTCAGTTATGTTTGGGGAAAGAAATAGTCAAATTTATCGTTATAACTAAATAAATAATAAGACTTTCCTGACAGCTCATCTTTATGGCATATTACTGAAAATCTATGAAGATTACCTTATATCTATGCATAGCACTATTAAGATAAGAATATTCTCTCTTGATTATTTTTTCATTACATATCTGTCTTGATTATCTTATAACTAAATACATATATTAAATCAATTTTGCATCGATTAATTTGACATTCTATTGAGAACTTTTAAATAATTTTTTTCTATATGTTAGAATTCAAACTTCATTGATTCAATAATAATTTAAATAAAATGCCATATGTAATGAAAAAAATGACATATATAAATTGAACAAAATATTTACAGATAAGGTATAATTTCTCATCTTATATTACATAATAAGTTTAATATGATACAATGTCTAATAAAAATCATTAGTATAATATAGATATATACATCCTTACAGAAAAATAAATGTTTAAAAAATATTATCTACTTTAGAGGAGACAAAAACTAAATTTTTAAATAAAAATATTTTAATAACAAAAAAGTATTATTATAATATTTTACATGCATTTCATTTATTCACAATCACTATTTCCATTTACTCATCTTGAAAATTTTACTTTATTTCTTTGTGTACATTTTTCTCTGTTGACACCTTTAATATAAAAATGAAGTCTGGTTATTAAGTAAAATTTCAAAAATGTTTTTGTCAGTTCGACCCTGTGGCTTTCACATCCTGTAAAGTTTAATGTGGAGTTTGACAAAGTGTCAAACAAGTCACTTATATTATCTCTGTGAATTAAATTTATAGAGAAACATGTTGTAAATCTGTATTCTAAATTTTTAATAAAATTAAATAGATTTATTGAGGGGTACATAAGACCTCCATCATCAAATGCTTTTATGAATGATGAACATTCATTTGTCTGAGAGATTCCCTGATCTTCCATCTGCATTTCACATTCACCACATCTGATTTTGCTTTTGAATTTTCTGACAACATAACCAGCTACGTAATAAATTAATCTGTCATCACTGTATTGCTCATCAGGTACATTATTAGACAAAGTTTCTGAAATATCTGAAATATTTCCATTCTCAACAAGTAAATCAACTTTAGATAAAATTGAATTTTCAGTGGAATTATCAGGGCATATTGTAATTAATGACTCAATCACAGATGGGTCAGAATTTCCACCTCTTGGAGGATACGACAAATTGTAAAATGACGAACACAAATTTTCCAGTTTATCCTGTGATAAACGTGATGTCAACAAATAATTAAAATTGTCTACTGATGTCAAGTACTGGATAAGAGATAAAGCACTGCTTATGGTGACTCTCAATAAAATGATTAATAAAAAATTAAATTACGATCTAGAAAAATTTAACCAATAGATCCAACTAATAGATAACTTAAACTGACGATAACAGATGGCGCTCTACTCCGTTGTGCCGCATTTTACCCTATGTGTCCTGAAATCTTGGACTAGCTTTTCATCACCTTTCTTCTCGTTCTTATTTGGAGGTTTCCGTAGAGTATAAATCAACTCAAATCCAACAGGTTGAATTTTGACCCCGTCTGCACAGCACATTGAGTTCAGATTTCTCTGCATTTTATTTACTTTGCTTGTTTTCTTCTCAAGTTAAATGCTTCGTTATTTTTCTTGCCCTGACTTCGAACAGTGCACACCTCCTGAGACGCTCGTCGCAGTTATCACGTGGATTTCTTTTCTTCTTACTTGGGCTTGGGCGTGAGTTTTTAGTAAACCGCGTCGGGCAAAAGTAACTTACGATGGAAGTGCAAAGGACTATCACAAAGGTGGAGGAACTCTTCATTTCACCAGTGGAAGCAGAAGGATTTCGAGCATGGAAGGAGTTAGTGATACAGCATGGTAGATATTCGAGCGAGCAGATTTCTGCGGAGCCAGTGAAGATCGACGTGGAAATTTTGAGAGATTGGAGAGGTAGACATGGCTGGAGAAAGCTTATGGAGGACATTTCTGTGGATTTTATTCAAGATCTTCGGTACAATATGGACGGGATAAAGATTGTGGAGCCAGCTGCCGTGAAAATGGCGCAAGGAGCGTCAGCCAAGCACGTGGAGCAGCGGGTGACTAAAGACAAGATGGACTGGGCCGAAGTCATGGAGGACCAGGACCAGGCTCAAGGAGAGTCGAATTCCACATCGGAGGGCGATGAAACCCCAAGTGCAGCTGTTTACGAGGCAGCGTACATCAAGACCCTGGGACGTGGGAGTGACCAGATCAAGAAAGACACCACCGAGTGGAAAATATACAGCCATTTCAAGGTTTATGACTGGATCATCGCCAGACTGGAGATGGATCTGGAGGAGGACGAGATCGACTTCGATCGGGCCAAGATGCTCAGGACTATAATAACAGGTACCATTTCTGACGCTAATCTGCTAGCCAGCCACCCTAACATTAGTACTTTAACTAATAGGAAATCTTATGATCTTGTATATGATATGTGTAGAAATAGGAAAACTAAATCTGAAGATGAGTTATATCTGAAATTTAAGCACGAAATGTTTAGCAAACTTGAGGGGTATATCACCCAGCCTAAATCCAAAAAATTAAAAACTTCTGATAGTAGTAAACCTTCTACTTCTAAATCAAATTCCCAGGAAATTCAGACTAAAAATAAATTCAGCAAACTTAACGACGAGGAAATCGAAATGACTGATGCGCCCCCCTCCCCTAAGGAAAAAGTCGCGTCCTTCTACGTGGACTCCACAATTAATTGGGGAGCCCTAATAGAGGACTTAAACAAATCACTAGATAATAAAGTTCAGGGTCTTCTCATGGGGAGAGTGATCCGGATCACTCCTGGGTCCGTTGAGGACTACAGGAGTGTGCAGGCTCACTTAACCCGTGAGGGGATTCCTTTCAGCTCCTTAAACCTAAAAACGGATAGGCCGAGGAAGGTAGTAATAAAGGGCTTGCCCACTAACACCAGCATTGAGGATGTAAAAAAAGAGCTTGCCACGCTAGGCTTTAAAATTGTGAGGATTACTCAGCTAAGAAATAGACGAGATAGGACCCCCCTCCCCATCTTCTTGGTCGGACTTGAGCCGGCGGAGGGATGGGCGAGGATTTATGAAGTAAATTCCCTGTTTTCTATGCAAGTTAAAGTTCAACTTTTTAAGGCAAGAGGCCATAAAATGTGTTACAATTGCCAACTTTGGAACCATCATTCTGACCAGTGTACCCTCCCCCCCCCCCCCGCTGCCTTAAATGCGGCGAAGATCATCCCACGAGAAACTGTACAAAAAAAAGAGACACCCCGGCGAAATGCGCCAAATGCGCAGGATCCCACCCGGCAAATTTTAGGCACTGTCCCCAAAACCCCTGGTTTAGGAAAAAAACCCAGGAATTGAAAAAAATCCAGCAAACTACAAAAACTGTAAAAACTTCACCCACCCTTGGCGAGGATAACTTTCCCCCCCTTCCCACTAAGAGATCCCCCCCTGCGCAGGAAGTGCCGGCAACTGCCGAAACGGTAGAAGGAACTACTGGCGAGCACTTAGTCCAAGCGCAACCTGGGCTGGACAAAAACCCTCAAACCGCGAGTGGAAACACTTTTCTTGAGTTTTTGAGTCTCTACAAAGAGGTAGAAAAATATGTAGATATAAGTAAAATAAGTAGCATTCTTAAAGATGTTGTACAAATTCTGAAAAGTGAGGAGGATGCTATGACGAAAACATTCCAAATTGTTGATATGGTCGCAAAAATCCTAAAAAATCAAACCCCCCAAATCTAAGTTTTGCTTTCTTTTGGCTGGCTTTCTGTGTTATCTCATTATGGTCACTACCCTCATTACCTGTTCAAGCATTTGGACTTTCGCTACGTGCCTCATCACCTGTTCAAGCATTTGGACCTTCACTACGTGCCTTAACACCTGTTCATCAACAGTTCAAGCATCGGGACTCCTCCCACATGCCTCATCATCTGCTCACCACCTGTTTCAAGCATTAGGACTTTCCCACGGTCTCACTCCGTGCTGATTGTGTATGGACTTGTTCTCACGTGCTTGGCGCCAGCACTTGCGACGATGCCCCGCCTATCAGGGGACGTTCTACTTCTACGGACTTTTCAAGTATACAAGTAATGTTAAAGCTACAGTACAACGAATCACACAGCACAGAAGATAAAGGCGGCAACGCCAGGTGCTTCATCAACGACGACGACGGAGGTTACCTTTCTTCTACACACGCGACACTGCACTGTTATTCCAAATGTAGAGAAATTCAAAGTTTTATAGGGGTGTAGGGAAGGAAGTTTAGAATCTAGAGAAATTTTGGAATAATATGTCTTTATTTTTTAACTTTTGTAATTTCGAACATAAAATTAACTTTTATGTAAATTATACAATAAAAAGTAAATCCTCTTTTCCACGCCACCGATTTTAAAGCAAATTTAATTGAGAGCATAGAGGACGAACGCAGTAACTAGCGACATCTTGAAGATGCGACATATTTACTTTTAAATTGTAACTATCAACTTATTTCTGATTTGAAAGAAAAGTAAAACATGATAAACTTCGAAATATTCTGTATGTATAAATACGATCATTTTTCACCTGTTGCTTAAATAAACTGATTCATGTTGTATTTGCATTCAAAGCTTTTTTACTTTCTCCCAAGATAAAATTATCTACCTCTTTTTCACATATATGCAGCAATTTTCCGAAAATTTAAAAAGTATTGATTTATGCTGTCTGTTCAACAGGTAGTAAATATGTTTACATAGAACATGCCAATAGCTAATAAATTGCACCGTTTGTAAGTCATTTTCTTTACCCATGATGTAATTTTAAAATTATAAGTCGATAATCATTTCGGACGGTTTTTAACAAATTACTCAAATGTATCTTATCAGCTAATAAATTATATTTTAAAGCTATTAACACCTCTATTAGAGCAAATAACGTGTTTTTGAGCTACAAACGCACTTTTAGTGCTACTAAAACGCCGTAGCATTTCATTGTTTCAAAACTTAATACTCATAGTAGGCGTGGCTATCGAATACAAAATTATTATAAACACATTTCTATTATTCAATTGTTATTTGAAAAATTTGTGTTAATGAATTTGAAAAGAATTAACTTTATCAGATGCATAATATTTTAAGAATGTTTCTCGACTGTTGTAGTAAGGGTCTGAAGCAATGGGTGCGGCTCTTGTTTTGAGGTTACAAGATTCGCGTCATTGCAAAATTCCAATTATGTATAACATTCTGTTTCTGGATTAAGAGTAATTTATATTGTCTATATTTAACTCTATAACATATTTAACTCTAAAAACATTTGTAATGGCCATTTGGCATAGTTTGAAATCTAAGTTACAAAGTATTGTACCAGAATTAATTAAATTCAGCGTCATATAATTTTTTGCAAGAAAAGCAAAAATTATTTCATCATTTTAGAAGTTAGATTATTGTAATTCATGTTTCAGTAAGCTGTTATACTTTCCTTTAAAATATTATTTTCTCTCACCTTCATTATTTTATAAAAATTACTTATATAAAAGTGGGCGGGGCTTGAAGGTGTTGTTATTGCAACAATAACCCTTTCCCTCTTTACTGCCGTGAATATATGTAACTACTGTAGAAAAGATTGTGTATTCATTGTGTTCTGTTTAGTCTATTAATATATAAATAAATTATTTCCCAAAATATACTTAGACAAGAGTGGGCGTATCTGTTTTGAAGATTTAGTTATTCATAGAGCAATATAAATCAATTATTTCATAAAATGCACTTAGACGAGAGGGGGAGTTTCGTGAGATATTCATGGCAACAATATATAATTTTTCTTTTACTTTTTACTGTTAGTGGGAGTATATTTAACCACTATAAAAAAATTGTCTCTTTATCGTGTTCTGTTTAGTTTATTAGTATATAAATCAATTACTTCGTAAAATATATTTATAATGAGATGTGCGTGTCTATTTTGTAGATTAAGATATTTATAGCAACATTATATTTTTTTAATTCTAACAATCAGTGCGAATATATTTAACTACTGTAGAAAAAATTTTTCATTCACTTTGTTATATTTACTTTATTAATATACAAAACAGTTATTTCATAAAATGTACTTGGACAAGAGTGGGCGTTTCCTAAGATATTCAAAACGACATCTCTTACTTTTTACTGTTAGTGTGAATATATTTAACGACTGTTCAAAAATTGTCTATTCAATTTGTTTTGTCTATTCAATCTAGATTATTAGTATATAAATCAATTATTTTGTAAAATGTACTTAAAAATGTGCTTTCGAAATAAAAAATGTAACATGCACTTTCAAAATAAGTAAAAGAGTAAAGTCATCCACCCGTTATGAAAGCATAGACTAACTTGTAATGAATGTTTTTCCTAAAGTCTCCAAAAATACTCATCTCAACCATAAGAATAAATACTACATGTGATCTAATATTACGTGTGAGTAAATGCTACATCCTTAAGAATAAGTACACAGATAATAAACTCTTAGCTTGATTACAACGGAACACATAATCCGTTTCCCGATTGAAAAATCCAGAATCAAAGCATGGCCACTTCTATTTAAATTAGCTGTAAAAAGCATATTCTACTTGAAATTCACGTGATTTCGTGTATGAAAATAAGCTCAGCCTCTTCACTCGCCATTTTATGCTTAGCCATCGAGAAACAAAAATGAAAATCGTCAATTTTTAAACACTTTCTATGACACTCACTATGCCGATTCGTCCAAGCATTCATGCACTGGTTTCGCACTTATGCGCTCGGCAACATGGGATTGCCGATAACTTAAACCTGCAATAAGCTACACTTTTTACGACCTGCTCAATCTTCAGATTAAAAGACTTTATTTTGGATATCAAATCGTTATTAACATCAGTTCGAAAGTAACTATTATATATAATAGCAACACTTCTGCACACATTCTATTTATATACTCTAATTTTTAAAGATTTATTGCAATATTCTCTTGTTAATTACATGATTCATCTAATGCTAATTATGTACTCATCGAAAAAATTTCTAAAAATAATGAAAACACGTGTAATCTGTAATATTAAAAAAAAAAAAAAAAATTAAAATTTCCTTGTATAGAATTATAGAAATCAAAACCACCTACGTTTAACAGATTTTTTATAAACTATCTTTTTGTACCAACAGTAAAAAATTCAGCTGATAAATCACTGTGTGTAAGGACAGCAGGAATTTCTGCACCTGGCTACGATAAACTTAATACACATAAGACCACCAAGAATAATGTTTAATTTCTACCGTTTAAAATTGCTTTCTTTCCTTAACATATTTTGAATATTACTTTTTCTTAATTTAATTATAAATTTTGTTTTGAAATTTGGTTGACTGTCAGTTAGTAATATATTAAAAAAAAAAATTGTTAGTCGTTATAATGATATCGACTCCACTGGACTGGCGAATCCCTCTGCATATAGTTTCACTTCAGAGATTTTATTTATAGGAAAATGTAATATTTGTAGGGATGCATGCAAAACTATATCAAAGGCTCTCCCTCCATATTTGATTTTTCTCTTTTTCTAAATGCTACATATCTTTTCATTCCTGAAAAAGAAATATATTGCATATATTATGGGTCTAGGCCATTTCTAGATCCTGTTCACACTCAAGTCTATCTATGTTTCTAGTAATGTGAGAATTTTAATTGAATCTCATTCTTTTTATTTACTGTTCAATATTTGAATGCATTTAAAACTTAAAATTTTGTAAAATAAAAACTATATTGTCTTTAAAATGTTGATACTTTTTGCGGGGGTTACTAGGTTCAGTAATGTTTTAATCATCTAGCAAACACAAAACTAGTAATAAAACAAATAAAAAATCAACATTGAATAAAAGTAATTTAACAAAAATATAAGTATTAAAGCCTTCACAAACCTTTACCGTGACCCCTCCTCCCCCATTAGATATCCTACAGAGGATATCTATTATATAGGACATATATGTCCATCTCTGGATTTCTCCTTTTTGTAAATTTTCCATATCTTCTCTCTCAAACGATTATTGGGAGTACAGGCCTAACCCCACACTCGATCTAGAACCTAACTCGAGTGGTGTCCATCCTATGCGCTATCCTGCAAGCCTTCTCATTAAATCCCTTTCTATTTACTATTCAATATTTTAATGTACACTCACGGACAATGAAAGACGCCACCAATAAGGAAGTATAGGATGGTCCTGAAATTTTATTGATGGATGGATACAGATGAATGATATACATGATCACAAAAACACCGCAGCAGAACACGCACAGAGGGAGCTAAAGTACACATTCCGGTTATCCTCAGTAACGCGTCGCACCGCCTCGTGCTGAGATATAAGCAGCAATACGGTCCGGCATGGTGTCGAACAAACGACTGATGTTGTCCTGCGGCAGACGAGTCCACACCTGTTGGACGTTACGTTCCAAATCCCGAAGATTGCGACAACGAGGCAGCTGGCGTTTCAACTGGTCTTGCACATGCTCAATAGGGGACGGGGCATGCTGGGGATCGGGCAAGCCATGGAAGTGTCTGGATATGACTCAGGCAGGCCTGGGCAACCCGAGCTGTGTGCGGCCGAGCATTATCCTGCTGGAATTGCGCACCTGGAATCCCAATAACGAATGGAAGCACATGGGGCCGCAGAATACTGCAGGTACCACTACTAGAGCGGATCGGTTATGGTGGGCTATAGCTCCCCAGCCCATGATGCCTGCAGTGACGCTGGTGTAGCGCTCGATAATAAGATTGGGATTGTGGCATTGTGCAGGGGACCTCCACACCCGGACACGCTGATCATTGATCTCCAAAACGAAGCGGCACTCATCGCTAAATACCACACATCGCCAATCTGTGACGTTCCACGTTGCTCTGGCCCGGCACCACTGCAACTGGAGCGGCCGATGTTCCCGTGTTAAAGGCAGCACATGTAAGGGACGCTGGGATCGTAGATTCACTTCCTTCAGACGTCTAGATATGGTTCGTTTGCACACAGCTGCCGCTACGTGTGCCCATAGGGTTACACCCTTCAATTGTTGAGGTTGACAAGAAAGTTGATAATCGCTACATCGACCGGCTGTGAGCGCCAAACAGGTTTCCTGCCACTCGGTTTGTCGTTTCAAGATAGCGTTTGTTTACACTTGGTGTCGCGCGTGCATATGATGGTACATTCAACTTGAAAGAGATTTTCAAGCCCTTAATTTTGATAGTTAACTCCTGTTTAATTTTGATTTGAAAGATTCTGTAGTTTTATTTGTCATAATGACAATCGCTAAAAATATGTATCTCATAATGCTATATATAGACCAATGCTATATATAGACAATATGCTGAAGAGCATAACGTGAAGGACTCTTTTTAGGGGGCTGCAAGGCAAGTTAAGGTGATAAAAGACACTAACCTTGTAGCCCTTTAACTTTTAACCCAAAGCAGCTCCTCGAAGGGAGAAAATGAATGCGTAGACGATGGTATCTGGTACGCCAACAAGGGAGTGAGTTCAGGGAGTGACAGCCCAGTGGGTAGCCAGCAGGGATGCCACTTTGACGACCCGAGTTCAATTACCGCTACTGTCCAAACTGTCGCCGTCTTCACGGGGAGTACGATCACGTTAAACATGCTGGTCCGTAAGTCCTTTCGAGAGGTTGGTGGTAGGGGAAAGAGGGTACGGACCTTGTGGATGCCTTTCCCACTAGGTTTTGGTCTAAATTGGGTGGCACTTCCCGGCTATCCAAACTGATACCTTACACCTTCGGATAGATCGGACGGTCTGGGTCGAAGAAGGGGGTGAGTTCAGAGGTCAAAGAGCTCAAGTTTTATAACTGGTAAATTAGAGTGGTTGGAAACCTGTTCAGGGCTCATAGCCGGTCGATGTAGCGATTATCAACTTTCTTGCCAACCTCAACAATTGAGGGGTGTAATAGATTGGTACCAGCAGGAGATGCCACGAACACTTCTTTAGTTTATTAGTATTTATTTTATTAGTATTTAGTTTATTTAGTCTTCTTTAGTTTCGAGTTTATTTGCAGAACGCGGCACAAAGTGGCGCGGCACGCGTGCGGAAACCGGCGGCTGAGAGTGACGGCGAAATATTTTATTATTTCTATTTAAATACAATGCAATGTGGTCGTTGTTGATCTATCATTTCTTACATATCTTTTTACGTAAACGTTGGATTGATTTAAAACAGTCTTTATTAAGGATAACTTATTATTTCCACTATTTAAAATCACGATACGAAGTTTAACCGGCAGCACTCTGACGCAAAATATTTATACATACTCTTAAAAGGGCGTATTTTTTAGCCATCATAAATATATTCTTATAAATTGTAATAATATTTTATGAATTGTAAAATTTCATTTGTATGTAATAGAAAATAAAATTTTCCTGTCCTGTCGGGTAGCTGCCCTTGGTGGCTTGCAAGATGTTAAGATTGTTGTATAACAAGTGCTCTTATATCGCGGATCGGATCGCCGTGGGCAGTGGGGTGCCACTCCTCTGCCACAAACACTATCTGTGACGTCAGTTGGAGTTGGAGTTTACTTGCAGCGCGCGGCACAAATTGGCGCGCGGGTTTTTTTAATTTTTTGTTTGAAACAAGTGTATTTTTAACGTGTGTATTGGTTTCGAAGACTTCTTACAAGTTCAACTAGAATTTTAATCAAAGATTTGCCTCTTAAATTCCAGACAATGCTAGCTTTTTTTATGTGAATAAGTAAGTGTTCTTTTCGCAATATAATGTATATTTTAGAGTCGTGTTTCCCAACCTCAGATACATGCAAAAATTTCAGTATTGAAGAATGGTTTAATAAACGAATTTAAATGAGTCCTAAAGATATTTTTTATTAAGAAATTAATGAATAAAAGTACATTTATATTTTCAAAATTTATTTATATTCCTTTTTTTAAGGCTGAATAATTCAAATTTTAATAAAAAATTTTCTTTTAAAGTAGTCAACATTGTAACATTTATATTAATTTGGGAAAATGCACTTCTTTCTTGAAACATTAGTTTAGTTCATAAAGTTCCATTATGTAGGATTTTTAAATCTTAAAAGACGAAAGTACAGTATACTTTTTATTCCTTTCATTTTACAGCAAGTTATTTGTATCTTTATATATTTTCTAATGATGTTCTTGTAATTTTTGAAAAATCTAACAGGATTTAATCTCGCACATTTTATATTAATTAAATTTTATTACATTGCATTTCATTAGTTATATTTTATTACATTACATTTTATTAATTAAATTTTATTACATTAAAAAATGGGGGGGGGGTACGATTTAAGAAAATAAACAGACGCGGGTTTTCAAGGGGATAAAGGTTGGGAACCGCTATTTTAAATCAGATTGCAAGTTGTGTACATGTATGTGCATGCAATTTGAGAACAAAATTCATATAAATTATAGAAGCATCACTTAAATCGTTTACTAGTTAGGCATAAGTACATTCCTCCCTCCCCCCCTCCCCCTAAAAAGACATAAAACTCTTAGTGTCAGCGTTTCAATTATTGTTTTGATTTAATCTCGCACATTTTATATTAATTAAATTTTATTACATTATATTTTATTAATTAAATTTTATTACATTCAAAAAATGGAGGGAGGGGAGTACGATTTAAGAAAATAAACAGCTTGCCCGTATATTTTTAATCATGAATCAATATACTATAATATATTTAATTTATTATTCTGAAAGTATATCATAGTGTGTGTGTTAAACGATTAGTTTCTATATTTTTATATGTTTACATTGAATTTCGATTTGATATAAATTATCTTTTTGATCTAAAAATAACTAATAAAATCAAGTGTTTAGCAATAAGTTCTTCACTATAAAAGCATCACTTAAATCGTTTACTAGTTAGGCATAAGTACATCCCTCCCCCACCCCCCTAAAAAGACATAAAATTCTTAGTGTTAGCGTTTTAATTATTGTTTTGATTTTCAATTATTAGAGATAACATAATCGAAAATAACTTTATTTATATGCATTTAGAAAGAAATTACGCGATGTTTATTTGTATATAATGAAAATTTTAGAATGATTGCTTGTTTAGAAAACTTTCCGAACATATTTCTGTAAATTCGTGTATTTAAAACAAAATTCATTAAAAATAACATCGCCTCCTATAATAACATTGACTGGTTTCAAAAAACGAAACGAAACTTTCAGATGATTTATATTTTTCAGAAAGGGAAATACAGTTTTTTTATATATGTACCCTTCCAAAAAAAACCTGTACTGCATATTTAAGTTGTGTTCAAGTTAAATTAATGTTATTTGAGTATTTATTTGATATTTTAAATTAAAAAAAGTGATTAAATTAATTTTGTTAGCATCCTTTAACATTGGAGTCTACCGGGCCGTTCCTGACATTTAACTCCAAGTGACGTTGCGTCTTTACGTGCTCTCATTGGCTAGAGCTGAAGTGGCGCAACCTTACAGATATAGTAACCTTGCGCCGTGGGCTCCATACGTGCCTGCGACAGGATCATTCGACCATCTGTACTCGTAGTATGCCTGGTCCCACAGACTAATATATACAGACGTTTCATTCGATCTCAGCACCCTCAACTGCCAATCAATATTAAATCAAATATCAAGGATGGCACACTTGCCGATGGTCTGTGACGGTATTCGCCAAGACGTTCTGCTAATATAACCCTATTTGGCACTGAACGAAACACTTGGAAGAACTTTGTTCTATCATCGCATGTTTACACGTGGAAAACGTACTTTCGCTGCTATTTTGGATTTTATAATCAATTATTTTATTTTTTATGGATTACCAAAAGAAAAGGGATTACGTTTACAAGGTATTTAATTTATTTTTATTTAAATAAAAAGGTTATTTGTTATCCATCCCATGTTTCATCCTATGCACGTGTTCATCATAAGAAATTGGTGCAGTATTATCACTGCCAACTAGACTAAATTCTATGAAGCAGTGGCATTTTTAGTTAAAAAACCTTTTCCTCATTTATATAAAATGTATAAAAATTGATATTTGGATAGCTTTTTCTAGAGTAAGTTGAATATGATATTGAATATGTATATATTTTACATGCGTTTTACTAACTGACGTAATGTGGAAAATCACCCCCCCCCCTTTGTAATTAACGATTGAGTTCGACACTTTTGATAATGCATTTATATAAATTTGTTATTTATTATAAGAATATTAGTGTATTTAAAAAAATTATATTGACAGCATCCCAGAATAAATTAAGAACTAATAAATTTAACAATCAACACGCTAGTATACTTTTTAGGCTGAAAATATTATATAATATATCAGTCTTTGGGGTACGTTAGCTTGTAATTTTATTTTTGGAGTATAATGATTTACAGTCATGCAATGCGTCAATTTTTTATTTAGTTTGTGATTACATGAATTAAATATATATCTATGTTTACTTATTTCAATTTACACATATTACAGATAAAAGTATTTTTCAAATGATGATCATGTTTATAGTTTAAAAAATTGTAAAAGTAGAGTTCCTTAATTTTTTTTTTTTGGTCGCATTAACCTAAAATCGCCAATTGAGCGATAGTCGCCAAATCTAGCAGTCGAGCTTCTTTTATGTCATAGCTACGATGGTTGGCTCCGCGAACGCTAGTGTCTATGAGCAATTCTATGTTAACCATGTTGCCATAGGCTCCTATGGGCGTGAGCCTTCTGAATATAGTATTCTGTGCGGAAGACCTACTCGCAGCGAGCCTACAAACCGCTTTTTCTAGAGTAAGTTGAATATGATATTGAATATGTAAATATTTTACATGCTTTTTACTAACTGACGTAATGTGGAAAATAATCACCCCCTCCCCTTTGTAATTAACGATTGAGTTCGACACTTTTGATAATGCATTTATGTAAATTTGTTATTTATTATAAGAATATTAGTGTATTTAAAAAATATATATATAGTAACAGCATCCGAGAATAAATTAAGAACTAAGCAATTTAACAATCAACACGCTAGTATACTCTTTAGACTGAAAATATTATATAATATTTCAGTTTTTTGGGTATGTTAGCTTGTAATTTTTGGAGTATAATGATTTACAGTGATGCAATAAGTCAATTTTTTTAGTTTATGATTACTTGAATTAAATATATATATATATATATATGTTTATTTATTTAATTTTACTTAAACTAATATATTACAGATAAAATTATTTTAAATGCTGATCATGTTTATAGTTAATGTTTATAGTTAAACTAAATAATAACAGTGCGGCTGGATCGGATGGAATTAAGGCAAAGCTCATGAATATAAAAGGGCCTAAACTTACTAGAGAAATACTTGCTATTATCTCCAAGGTTTGGAATTTGGAACAAATGCTTATTGAATGGGAAGAGGGATCCACATGCCCGATATATAAAAAAGGAGATAAATTGGAATGTATCAACTACAGAGGAATTACTCTGTTGAACACATCCTATAAGATCTTTTCGAATATCCTAGCAGAACGGTTAGTAGCCTCTACAGGCAATATCATAGGAGCCTATCAGTGTGGCTTTCAAAAGGGGAGGACAGCGACGGACCAAATACATAGCATTAGGCAAATAATGGAAAAGACAAGGGAATATGGTATAGATACATACCATCTTTTTGTTGATTTTAAAACTGCATATGATAGCATCAATAGAGAAAAATTATGTCAAGCGATGCTAGAGTTGGGAATACCTGTGAAATTGACAAACTTGATAAAAATGACGTTTGGTAGAGTTAAATGTAGAATAAAGATAGGAAATGATTTATCCGACGCCTTTTATACGGAAAAGGGACTAAAACAGGGAGCTAGATTTTCTCTCATGCCAGTTGCTTAACATCGCCTTGGAAAAAACAATAAGAGACTCTGCCATACAAACACAGAAAACAATTTTCCATAAATATATGCAGTTGTTGGCCTTTGCGGGTGATATTGACATTGTTGGAAGAACGAAGGCAGCAATAGTGGAAGCTTTTTGTGCCCATGAGGCAGCAATGAAAAATATTGGCTTGACGGACAATGTGGAGAAAACCAAGTTCATGGCAGTGACAAGTAGAGACCAAGATCAGTTAACACTGGAAATAAATGATAACGTTTTTGAGAAGGTTGACCAGTTCAAGTACCTGGGCACAATGGTAAATTGTAATAACAATATCAAAAGTGAAATTACGAATCGTATAGGTATGGCTAACAGATGCTACTATGGCTTACGTAATCAGTTTAAATCAAAATATATAAGTAGAGAAACAAAGATAGGATTATACACGACATTAGTAAGACCAATAGTTTTATATGGGAGTGAATGCTGGACTATGAATAAAACTGTTGAAAATAGGTTGATGATTTTTGAACGAAAAATCTTGAGAATAATACTTGGAGCGGTAAAGGAAAATGGAGTGTCGAAAGCCCAGACCACTCGACTCGTCCGAGGACTTACAGTAACAGATTGAATGGCCGGAAAAAATTTGAATAGCGGAGTCCGACCCCCACAGTCACGGTCCCCGGTCAGAGCAGCCAGTAGTTTATTAAAATTCAAAATAATTTACAAAGGACAGGGTTCAACAGCTATTGTTGGAAGAATTTTTCCCAAAACAGAGGGGGACAGTCAAAATATCAAACACAACATCAACGTTCACAAAAATCATCAGAAACACAGCAAACTACATGAAGCACAGCAAACAACATAAAGAGGAGTCAGACTGTATCACACAAGGAATATTACAATTAAAGCGTAGGTGAATGAAAGCAAAGGAGTAAATTATATAAAATATTTTTTTCTAAATTTCCATTAAGGAAAATGGAGTGTGGAGAACAAGATAGAATCAAGAATTACAATATAAATTTAGAGAACCAAACATTGTAAAAGTGATTAAAGTGGCTCAACTAAGATGGCTCGGCCATCCGTGTACAAGGTGACTGGACAATGTAGAGAAGTGGCTGAGGGACGTTGGAGTCAATAGATGGAGGACGGTGGAGTCGGATAGATCAAGATGGTGGAAACTGACCGAGACAGCCTTGCTGGCAATCGGCTGTAGTGTTGAAGAAGAAGAAGTGTATTTAAAAAATATATATATATATATTAACAGCATCCCAGAATAAATTAAGTACTAAACATTTTTAACAATCAACACGCTAGTATACTTTTTAGGCTGAAAATATTATATAATATTTCAGTCTTTTGGGTATGTTAGCTTGTAATTTTTGGTGTATAATGATTTACAGTGCTGCAATACGTCAGTTTTTTATTTAGTTTATGATTACATGAATTAAATATATATCTATGTTTATTTATTTAAATTTACACATATTACAGATAAAAGTATTTTGAAATGCTGATCATGTTTAGAGTTTAATAAATTATAAAAGTACAGTTCCGTAATAATTTTTTTGGTCGCATTAACATAAAATCGCCAATTGAGCGATAGTCGCTAAATCTAGCAGTCGAGCTTTTTTACGTCATAGCTGCGATGGTTGGCTTCGCGAGCGCTACTGTCTATGTGAAATCCTATGTTAACGATGTTGTTTTGCCATAGGTTCCTATGGGAGTGAACCCTCTGAATATAGTATTCTGTGCCTGGTCCGTCCAGAGTCGGTCCTCCGTGTCTGGGTGGCGTCCCATGACCAATGCTTGCAACACCGTAGGACGGTACAGTCCGAACGATCCACGTGATGAGCTATCCGGCGCGCTGACAAGGCTATCTAAAACAAGACTCGGACATCTAGGAATCATGGGATACGCGACGTCAGCCGCGGGGGGATCTGCAATCACTCCGAGTGTACGAAAGTGTATTGAAGCTTCAGGAGTGACATTCAAAAATTCATATTTTTAAATAAAAAAAATAATTTAAATACGTGCCCACTAGGATTATAGTGTCTACTGAAAACAGGACTTCATAAATGGTGAGTTATTTTTTATTTTGTCTTATTTTATGCATGCAATTTTAACATTTTTGTAACACATAGCACGTGTAGCGCCGAATGTTGCTATATCTGTACGAATTTTTTATTTTAGAATCACAGTTTGAAGTTTATTCTAATTTACTTGTTAGTTTAGAGATATATTTTTTCATATTAGTCTTATTTATTACTGTAGAAATTCATCTGTGTCAGATCCCGTACGTGTTGCGCACGGGAGATACGCTCCCTCCGTTGCAGCGGTTGAGTTGTTAATGTCCGGGCCTCTTATTCTAGGTGGCCTTGGCTCTGACCACCCTGCGGTTTTCATCCCGATGGTCTGGCCTCTCTCGAAGTCTGTCAGTTGCGTATATTAACGTTTCTGGCGTCTACCCACCATTCTTTTCCCTCCATCCACGTGCTTGCGTCGGCCGAAGCTTCTCGCATTGATGGAGTGTCGACTACACGCCGGTTTATAAGGCCGCTGGCTCATTCTTGCAGTCCCACTCACGGATGTACGGTCATGCGCAATCACACCAGACTGGGATCACTGGCATCGGGGGGTGCCACTCCGCTGCCACGAACATTATCTGTGACGTCAGATGGAGTCAACTTGCAGTAACGACACAAAGTGCCACAAGATGGCGCAGCAATCGCCGCCTGAGATTATATATATATCTCGGTGCCGGCGAAATATTTTATTATTTCTCAAGCTGTTTCAATCTGATTGTTTGTTGCGGTTGTTGTTTCTTACGTATCTTTTTACGTAAACTTTGTTTTGTTTTAAATCATTCCAGTCTTTATTAAGGCTAACTTATCCAGTCTTTATTAAGGCTATTATTTCTACTATCTAAAATCATCGGCTTATTCATTTTGTGAGTTTTGTCGAACAGATTTCGATATGCCGAACGATTGTGCAATTGCAACTTGCCACAATAATAGCAGTTTCACGAGTAAAACGATTTCTTATTATAGATTTCCTAAACAGTCTGAGATTAAAAATCAATATACTATAAATTAAATCAATATACTCTAATACATTTAATTTATTATTCTGAAAGTATATCATAGCGAGTGTGTTAAACGATTGGTTTCTTTTTTTTATATGGTTACATTGCATTTCGATTTCATATATATTCTCTTTTTGATCTAAAAAAAACTAATAAAATCAAGTGTTTAGCAATAATATAAGTTCTTCACTATAAAAGCATCACTTAAATTGTTTACTAGTTAGGCATAAGTACATCCCCCCCCCCGAAAAAAAAAAGAAAGACATAAAACTCTTAGTTGTTGTTGTTGAGACCCAGACCGTCCGACCTACCAGAAAGGTGTAAGGTAACTGTATGGACGGCCGGGAAGTGCCACCCAATTTAGACCGGAACCCAGTGGGGGAGGCATCCACAGGGACCGTACCCTCCTTCCCCTACCACCAACCTCTCGGAAGGACTTACGGACCCACATGTTTAACGTGATCGTACTCCGCATGAACACGGCGGCATTTGTGGTAGCGTGCAAATCTAGCGCGCAAACCACGGGGATACCGCACCCGAGATGGCCAACAGCACGCGGTGTTCCGAGGTGGTCACCCACCAAGTACTAACCGCGCCCGATGCTGCTTGACTTCGGTGATCTAACGAGAACCGGTGTTTTCAGCACGGTACGGCCGTTGGCGGCATAAAACTCTTAGTGTTAGCGTTTTATTTATTGTTTTGATTTAATCTCGCACATTTTGTATTAATTAAATTTTATTACATTACATTTTATTAATTAAATTTTAGTACATTCAAAAAATGAAGGGGGGGGGGGGGGTACGATTTAAGAAAATAAACAGGTGCTTGCTCGTATATTTTTCATCATAAATCAATATACTATAATACATTTAATTTATTATTCTGAAAGTATATCATAGTGTGTTTGTTAAACGATTAGTTTCTATATTTTTATATGTTTACATTGAATTTCAATTTGATATAAATTCTCTTTTTGATCTAAAAAACACTAATAAAATCAAGTGTTTAGCAATAATATAAGTTCTTCACTATAAAAGCATAACTTAAATCGTTTACTACTTCGGCTTAAGTACATCCCCCCCCCCCCTTCCACTAAAAAGTTATACAACTCGTAGCGTTTTAATTATTTTTTTGATTTTCAATTATTACAGATAACATAATCGAAAATAACTTTATTTATATGCATTTAGAAAGAAATTACGCGATGTTCATTTGTGTATAATGAAAATTTTAGAATGATTGCTTGTTTAGAAAACTTTCCGAACATATTTCTGTAAATTCGTGTATTTAAAACAAAGTTCATTAATAAAAAAAACATCGCCTCCTGTAATAACAATGACAGGTGTCAAAAGCAAAACGAAACTTTCAGATGATTTACATTTTTCAGAAAGGGAAATACAGTTTTATTATGTATGTACCCTTCCAAAAAACCCCAATACTGCATATTTAAGTTGTGTTCACGTAAAATTAATGTTATTTGAGTATTTATTTTATATTTTAAATTAAAAAAAATGATTAAATTAATTTTATTTCCACCCTTTAACATTGGAGTCTACCGGGCCGTTCCTGATTTTCGGCTCCGAGTGACGTTGCGTCTTTACGTGCTCTCATTGGCTAGAGGTGAAGTGGCGCAACCTTATAGATATAGTAACCTTGACTGGCATGCCAGCCCGCATGTTCTGAAAACGTACCCGCTATACCCCCTGCTGTGAGGCCGTTTCTTCGCTATTTGCTAAGTTAAATGACGTCATGGGCGGAGCCTAGTATACACTTTGAAGTTTGACAGTTTCACACAATATCTGTCGTCTTCGAGATTATACATGGGAAAAAAATGTTTGTTATTAAATCGGGAAGAAAATTATGATAGAAAGAAGTAGTGCAAAGATATAACGTTGTGTGACAATATTCGGAGATATATACACGTTCGTAAAACAACAAAAATGTCTTAAATTTAGGTAAGTAGTATATGATATATTTATTACAATTTTTGCGAGTAAAATGCTGACACTGGAAACGTTCTACCTTATACATCTGTAATAATCCGATTGAATGATTTTCTAACTTATTTTTTATAGTACCTAATTTTAGATAGAAGATCGCCAACCATATGAATATGGTTGGTCGTGTGGTCAGGGTCTTCAATCAACCATATGAATATATCAAAACTTGTACTGCAATATTTCACCTGGCCTGTTTAAATAACTTAAGTGGTCAGATGTTTTTATTGTTGTATCAGTTAAATTAAAGGAGAAACTTTGATTTATTTCCTTCTAGGCTAATTAAATTTATGTAGAAGACAGCAATATATTTTTTAATCTGATTCATAGTTACTTTGTTTATCACAGTAGTGTATTATAGTATAAGAGTGTAAAGATGTTATACAAATTAATGAAATTACTAATACAATTAATATATATGTATATACCAAGTTGTAATTTAAATAGCATATATATGAAGTTTGATTTCAATTGTATGGGTGTTGATTTTATAGATATTAAGTAACATTCTGAAGAAAGCAAACACTAATAGCCATTATCTAATGTTTATGAAATACTTTGAAGTTTGATCTGTACCCAGTAGTGAGTTGCCAAATTTTTAATAGCGAGTAAGCTATTATGCAAGATTATGGTTTCAAATGCTATCATTCTTCGCAGTTCACACTAACATAATATACATTTATTGTGCATTTAGAATTCATTTGGTGTTCGAGTTAAAATTATTTATATTTTAACGCTGTTGTTGTTTCTTATGACCTCCTGATTTCGATGGATATTTTAACTCTTAAACATATTTATTTCAAATTATGTTTAAAATAAATAAAATTGGCATCACGTCTGATTTCAACCAGCAGAAACAACAAGCACACAACTATAATAGAAGGTCTTTATTTCACTTCTTTAAGATGTACAAAACTTAAAAAGGCCAGAGCGCTTTCGAGCGTAAATACGCTCGTCATCACTGCTCTGAATTTGGTTTCAGACCTGCTCACTCTAATGTTTCTTCTTTATTTAACTGGATTCTGTCTGATAAGCTGGGTGATAAGGATGACTTTAAAAGCTTTGCTGGGGTATATGTGGTTCCCCTGTTGTCCATCGATGGTAACTTTAAATTTTATATTGGCAGTACAAAATATACTATTGATATCCATTTGGCAGAACATGCTAGGGATGTCAAAGGTGGTAAACTTTCTACGGCCCTTGCTCATTTTGTTGTTAAAGAAAATTTCCGGCCCCTTTTTTGAAAGTACTTTCCTTCTTATGCGTTGTAATAACCCTCATAATATTCTCCTTTTTAAGTCCCTCTTTATTTATGTTTACCGCGAGTCGATTTGTAATTTTGACCCCGTTCAGATTTTAAATTATGCTTGGCGACTCAGTCTCGACTCCACGCAATTCAAGTCTCTTCATAGTTATCTTTGACGTCATCCTCTCGGGGATTGGACTTGACTGCCCCCATTTTTTAAAATTTTTTTAATTTGAAAATTCTGCAATAAAATTGTAAATTTTTACTGTTCTTTTCGTGATTTATGCTCGATTTTTTTAATCTGTTCAAAATGTTTTGTATTTTTGGATTCTCCTTAGATAAACGTAAGTTTATTGATAATTGTATTTATGCAAATTTGCCACCTTTTCTGGTCTATATATGAACGATCATTCCTATTTCCATGCAGCCACTGATGGAGAGCGTGAACGCTCGAAAGCACTCTGGCCTTTTTAAGTTTTGTACGTCTTAAAGAAGTGAAATAAAGACCTTCTATTATAGTTGTGTGCTTGTTGTTTATGTTTAAAATTTAACAACCAATATTTAAACTTTGGAAATGTTTAATAACAATTACATGTGTATTATCCTACACTTTGAATTTTGAATATACAAAATTTTGATATTCACATTTAAAAGGCATGTATTGATACATCATTCAAATTTTTCAGAACATTTTGAATTTAACTCAACGTTAATTCAGTTAAAAACCTCTTTACACTTACTATTCTGTATAACACATCTAAAATATAAAACCTGAAGTTTTATTTTTCAATCTCTTGAATAATTTCAGTTTGAAGCATTTAGTCAAAATACTATTAATTTCTAAACCCAAAATTATTTATTTGAAACAAATATTAATTTCAATATCTTTATTACTTCAACAACTATAATTCGATTTAGATAATACATTACTATCTAATGTTAACGAAATACTTTAGCATCGGTTGGACGCAGTGATAATTAGTCAAACTTTTAACTGGTACATGTATTTTCAGCTTCATTATATCTCATTACATCAGGATAAATCAGATAACATCAGTATTAACTAGGTAAGTCATTTTGCATCTATTCATGAATCCTAAGACATCAAATCCATCTTCATATAAAATTAAATTAGTAACTACTGTCTATTATTTTCAAAAACAGCATTCAGTAAGTTGATTTAAAATATCTGTTGGATAAACTTCTTCTTTTTATAAACATGTTATAAATTGAAATTAGGTAATTTCATGCAACATTTATTATGCAGTTAAAGTTGTCCAAACAGATTGTACTGTTAAATAGAAAATGCATATTTTTAACTATAGTAAAGCACTATCACTACTCTAGGGACCAGTGAAGTAAAGCGTATACCTGTGAAAATATATAACTGAAATTAATGTCACTGGATAGGAATGTTTGACGAGCTATGTAGAAATGCATATAAATGATGTATGTACTGTATTTCAAATATTTGAAATTTAATATTCACTGATTAGAATGGGAAATTAGACTATATAAGATTTAACAAAATATTTGAAACATTTTTATGTAAATAAAATTAAAATTTGTTTTGATTTGACAACAAATTATGAATTTTATACAAATATTGAAATTTAATATAACTATCCATATTTCATTACCTGAAGATACATTCAATTGAGTACGTAGAAAATTAGTACAAACTTTTGAATCATTTGTGAGATATCAGTGATTACAAACGTACACATGCTTATCTCAAAAGCATTCAATTCGAAAATAAGAATATTTTAAAACTAAAACATGTAAATTCATTGATAGTTCAAATATTTGATCCTATTACAATATTTTCCTTTAACGTTAGTATTATGTGTATAACAGTAGCGTAGCGTCCCCAGGCAATTCTTTTTTTGAGGAAGGGGAGGGGGGGGGGGGTGAATTGGTAACCAAACAGTTTGCTTCCCATTTCGCTAAATATCATTTCTCTGAACTTAAATGGGTTTCTAGGGAATATGATTTCCCTACTTGGTAATGCTATTGGTGTTTAGAGACAAAAAATATTTCTTAAATATATTTCTATAATTTTAAAGAATCAAGGGTACTTCCTTATTATAGTGGCCCCCGAGGATGAATCACCAAGCGTCCGAGATTTATGGCCAAAGTAGGTTGTAAAATCTCACCAAACATTTGCAGTCCTAAAGAAACAGCACGTGTTTATATTATTGTCATATTGCTTTTTCGTTAACGAAAACCTTGGCTCAATCGGATATGTGGGAGCCACTATAATAAGATAGTACTGAATCAAGCTATATATACAATTTCTTTCTAATAGTACAATGATTCTAGCTAAAATTAAATCTGCTTTTCAATTTCTTCGTCTACAGTTACAATTGCAATATATAGATATTAGTTTATTAAATGGGATATTTTTATTTACTTTTGAAATTTATTTTTACCTTTACTCTAAGGCAGGAATTTACTTTTATGCATCAAAATTCTATTATTTGTACTATTGTTGGGAAAAAATCAGTACAAATAAGATAACCATATGCATTACTTAAAAAACATATTTTAGTTCATCCGGTGAACAATATCTTGAAAAATTATAAATATTTAATCAACTGAACATGATTGACTAGTACCTACTTAATCAAATTTAAAACATAATTTTTATTACATAGTTTTTATGATAGTGTTTATGTTAATCCATGTCTAACCAATTCGGATTTCTTATAGAAAGCTGAAGGTTAATTAGGTCCTTGTAAATTGATAATCATTCAATAAGTCATGAGTACAGTTAACCAAATTTAAAAGGTAGCTGCAAAGTTTACAGTTAGTACATTACAAGGGCAGATTCAGGCAGAAATAAAAATGGATTTACAGGGATGTATCTAGAGAAATGTGAGTGGTGGTTGATTTTCCAGAACAATTATAATTGAGAATATAAAATTTCGAAACGAGCTTCACGTTAATTCGCACACACAAACAGTATTAGTATTATATACTTATATATTAACGAAAACATTTGATAAAATTGAATATAATGTTTTTTAAATGTAATTATAATATGTATATTTTTTTGAATGAGTGGTGGTCGGCAATTGAGTGGTAGTCGGAAATTCTGAGTGTGTGGTGGAAACCCCGACCACTGTAGATACATCCCTGGATTTACTTCGACATGTTTCTTTTATTGAACATTCGTTTTTGTAGTATATCAGTAAATAGTTAAACTGATAAATTTTTTTTTATTAATCATAAAATGAAGCAAACTAGCCAGATAAAATGAATTTTATGTCATTTTGCGATTTATGACATTGCAATAAACTTTTATAAGTGAATCTATAGAATCACAAGAAATGACATATCTGAAAAAAAAAAGGGGGGGGGGGGGGGGTAAATGCCACAATGACCCATACCTGGATCTACATTAAGTTTCTTGTTACCATTATAGATATCAGATATTCTATATGGACGAATGCATAATAAGCATGAAACCAGTCCAAGAATGCTCATGCTGGTATCTGTAATAGGAATATCACCCATATTTTTTAGAATGCCTCTTATAGATGGGCTTTGTGTTTATAAACTTTGCCTTTGCAACTTCATGTGGCCTGAGCTAAATTGTATATGAATTTTGAGCCGGCCACGTGGAAGAACTGAAATTGTTAGTTCCCATAGAAGTTCTAAAAAATTGTGGTGCATGCTAACTTTCATGCTACCACTGCAAATTTTGATTATTTCATGATGACGAGCATATAATAACTGAGAAACTAGTCCATAGATGCTAGTATCTGCAATAGGAGTGTCTTCTCCATTACATCCTATTCACAAATTGATATATTAGAATGTTGCAAAACTGTAAGAGCAAAACAGTTTTATCAAGCTATTTTCACAAAAAATATTATGACTGGAGAAACAAATATGAGCAAGATAAATAGCAGATATATTTTGAAGTTGAAATTGGGGCTGCAGCTAATATATTTCACATGACGTCTTTGATGAACAAGTATTTTAGCTATATTTCAGGCATTTAACTTGAATGTACGCGGAAAGCTGTATCTGTTTACTCATATTTGTTTCCATTCACCTATTACGTGTACATATATTACGTAGATGGTTATCATAGAGACAAAATATCAATTTAGAATGTTCCGATACTAAAATATGGAATTATATAAGGGTTTTGCTGTCTAAGAAAAGTTGAAATCACTTTATGTGAAATATCAGTTAGAACGAACTGCAGGCTAGGCACTATTAGTGCCTATTATATATTCTATTATACATTTATTTGTTACATATGAAGTAGTTAACATGAAATTTGAATTAATGTAAAAAAAAGCTATTCCTCTGAAAGTCAAATTCTTCAGGTAACACACTAAGTTAGAGTGCAAATCTCAACCAACTTGTTTATTTCTGGTGATATCAATTCAAATCCATAGCATCTATTCTATTGGTATATAACTTTTTAATACTTCTGTAAAGAAACCAGGCATAAAAAAATTAGGTGACAAATCCGATTCTTTAAGAAAGTATTACAAATTTATATTCTCAAAAGCAGTAGTTTAATTATTTTGATCTATTGGTATCTTTTATTCACATAGAAACAAGGAGCAAGCATTAAAGGAGAACTAGAGTCAGTATGTACATACTGATTGTCAAAATTTTCAATGTTCAAGTATCAGTTGTTACATTGAAAATGTTTAAAGTAAATAAAAGTTTAATAAAGAATGCCAAGAAATTAACTTATATATTTAAAAGTATGCACTGGTTGTGACTGATGGACTTACCTGGTTAAAGATACTCCCCCCCCTCCTCCCAACTACAGGAAAATATTTATTCGAATTTTTTTTTTAATTACATTAAATCAAGACACAAATCATATTGTAATGTGTGTAAAAATTTCCTCAAAATCCAGAAGGTGTATTGAAGTACTTTAATTGTAAATCCATTGACGCAGTTCTATAAAAATATAGGTATGCCATTCTTTAGGTTTTGCCACTTTGTTTTCTTTCGGTTAGTGACAGTGGCATAGCATTACTCACACCTATTCAAATGGTAAAGAAACCAATATGCATATCTATTTGTTTAGAATTTAATGGGAACAGCAAACAACTGATATATATATAATTTTCGAAGCATATCAATTAATAAAAATTTTTAGCATAGAAAATTATTAGCACATCACTGGGTATATAGAGTGGGATGGATTACCCACCCTCTACACTAAATATTTTACCCAGGATTACATTGTAAGCCTGCATTTTTATTAATTTTAGATTAATTTAAAAAAAAAAAATTTCCACATTTTTTGTCCAAAATATTCCATTGTATGGCATTTTCTTTTAAATCAAACACATAGTTTTGTTTACAAACTTGCATAAATATTTGAAACAGACTTCAAAAAAGGTTATGGTAACTCACATTTAAACGGTTATATATTTTGTTTTGGATAGCTAACTTGTTTTTTTGTAGTTAAAACATTAATAAAATAAAACAAATTGCCTCAAGTGCTATAAGTCATCAATGAAAATAGGATTAAAAAAAGTTGCGATACACGTACGGAATACAACATAAAATGGGCATAAGGTGCCTTTAATAAACATAATACATATAACACAAGCATTTTAAACTGTATGCTGTATATACTTTTTTTCCCGTAAATGAAGCATTTTCATCATAGATCAAGTAGTAATAATAATAATATATTTTATTTAATTCTTTAGTTTAAAATCATATCAAAAGCAAATAAATATGTGTGTATGAAGTAAAATACTTCACGAGATGTATATAAGGAAAATGTAAACACGTATAATCTCGAAGATACTAGGCTCCGCCCATGACGTCATTTAACTTAGCCAATAGTGAAGAATCGGCCTCACAGCAGGGGGTTTAGCGGGTACGTTTTCGGAACATGCTGCCAGCCCACCCTCTAGTTATTTACATCATTTCACGGTTGTGCCATGTTTTCTTCTTGGTGCGCAATAAGGCTCCTATATAGAGTGCGCAACTTTCTTTGTTCGTGAGCGTATTTAAAGTATAGATTTTCGTACAATAAAAATTGTATCGGTTTTAAAATGTTGAATATTTTAGGGGACGGGGCGTATTAAATTTCGTACTATTTGAATAATCTAGCAAACACGCAATTGGTATTTAACAAGTTAAAAGGCAATCCAATAAAATTTATTTATCATGCTCCCTCCCCCATCTCCATGTTTAATTTTCCAATTCTTCCACACAGACCACGTGTCAGTCCAACGGGCGGCCCTGTAAACATACATTTTTTACCAGAAATATCCCATAAAAAATTAAAGATATTTTTTTCTTAAGATATATAAAAAGTGGTATTAACAACTATACTAACAATAGGGTAATTTTTAGTGAAAATTATAACATCACTAAATAAAGCATAATTAACCATGCTGTGAAATAATAAACGTAAGTAATAAACCACATACATTCCGAGGGAATGGAAATGTTATTACTTTAAGCATTTTTACATTCAGGCTGCAGGATTACTAGCGAAGAAGGTTTAGTATAATATACGGAACTTTGTACAAGCAATACGAGAATATTTAGGGATAAAATGCCAATTCCTGCTACCCTACATTTCTTTTGTCCCTTCCAAATATTCTCAAAATGTTTCTGCGCATGCCCAGTATGTGGAGCCGTTGCAGGATTGATTCGGTCATGTTGTCCCTCCCATTCGATACAATCCGACTGCTCGGATTGAATTAAAAGTTGTTCTAGGAACGATCTTTCGTCCCGCCAAACAGTTATTTGAATCCTTTGTTACCATAATAGTATTTATCAAGTAATATAAATGACATTCCAAATTACAATTATCTGTACAATTTGACACTCCAGAATTTGTATAATTCGAGGAAATTTATGTCGAACCAGAAGTTTAAAGAAATGTCACAAAATCTTAAGATTTTAGATCAAAATAAGAGTGTTGGCAATTGTAGCGAAAGTGAAAAATCATTTGTTTGTGAAGTGTGTCAGAAAGGGTTCAATGACAAGAGAAATTGGAAAGCTCACCTTTGTGTGCACACTGGTGAAAAACCTTTTGTATGTAAGTTGTGTCATAAAGGATGCAGTACTAAGTATGGTTTAACCCTTCATATGCATGTACATACTGGAGAAAAACCACTCATTTGTGAAGTGTGCCAGAAAAGCTTCAGGTACAAAAGTACTTTAAATAAACATCCTTGTGTACACAGACAGAAAAAACCATTTATTTGCAAAGTGTGCCAGAAAAATTTCTGCAGTAAACAAAGTTTGAGTTATCACATTCGTAAACATGCTGATGAAGTACCATATATCTGTACGCTTTGTGATCAGAGATTTCGTAATTATAATAATTTAAAATCGCATTTACGTATACATAGTGGTGAAAAACCACATGTTTGTGAAGTATGCCAAAAGAGTTTTAGATATACTTCTGGTTTAAAGACGCATCTACTTCAGCATTCTGGGGAAAAACCATGTATTTGCAAGGTATGCCAGAAAGAGTTCACTCAAGCAAGTCATTTGACTTCACATATGCGTACCCATACTGGTGAAAAACCATATCTTTGCAATGTTTGTAATCAAAGTTTCCGTGAAAAAATTCATTTGAATCTCCATATTCGTATACATACTGGTGAAAAACCATATGTATGCAATGTGTGCAACAGGCGATTTGCACTTAAAGGTTATTTGGATTATCACTCTCGAACCCATACTGGTGAGAAACCATTTGTTTGTGATGTGTGTGCAAAAAAATATACCACAAGCTATACTTTGAAAGTTCATCTTCGTGTGCATACTGGTGAGAAACCTTGTATTTGTGGAATATGCCATGAAGGATTCAGAACGAAAGGTCAGTTGGAAACTCATACTTTCAATCATACTGGCCAAAAATTTGTTTGCAATGTGTGCCACAAGGGATTTTCTACACAACGTTATTTGAACGATCATGTTCATGTTCATACTGGTAAGAAGCTATTTATATGTGATAAATGCCCGAAACGTTATAGTATGAGTAGTTCTTTTAGAACTCATCTTCTTACGCATTCTGGAGTATCATGTATTTGTAAGATATGTGATAAAGGATTTCGAACGAAAAATCAATTGGAAAACCATATGACCAGTCACACTGGTAAAAAACCATATGTTTGCAATGTGTGCCACAAGGGATTTAATTCAAAAAGTTATTTGATTGACCATACTCATGTCCATACTAGTGAAAAACTATTTGTTTGCAAAAAATGCCCTAAAAGTTATAGTCAGAGACGCTCTCTTACGGCCCACCTTCGTACTCATCCTGAAGAAAAATCATTTGTGTGCAAGAAATATCCAAAAAAATCTAGGCAGAGCTCTAATTTAAAAGTTGACATGCAAGTCCATTCTGGTTAAAACCATTTATTTATTAGTATTATATTTCTTAAACTAGACCAAAAGACCATGCATCTTGAGACTGATGAAAAACCAATACAGATCTGTGGTAGAACCAATGCAGGAGAATGTGACTGAGTGAGGTTTTTGTGATTTATCATTTCAGATATGGTTGAAAAACCTTTTCTTTTCCTTCAATTTTCATCTAGCTGTGACACATATAAATATATCCAGCCACTCAACCAGTTGCTCATACCTTAGGGTGAGTCAGGTGGCCTGGATCTTTCACATATATATATATATATATAAAGATTTTGGTGGAAATAGTCACTTTTAAGAGCATATTTTTAGAAGCATACTGATTATAAAACTAGGGGTTGGAAATTGGAATCAATTGAAAATTTTAATGGTTTAATAATTTTCTTTTTATTAACACCAATTAATCAGATTTTTAATTGGACATTTTAAAATATTAACTAAGAATTTTGATTAAATAAATGTATGTATTTTCGTAAAAAAATTCAAAATTTTAAACATTGTAAAAAATTTTTGCAGAGTATATATATACAGGGTGAGTCAGAACTCTTTAAGAGGTGATAAAATCACATCTAAACATGCAATTTTTGTTATATAAAGCAGAGTCGTAACGCAAGAGGTGAACCGCTAGACGTCTCTTACATTGAACGCAGTGACTACTGCATCAGAACTAGCCAGTGTTTAAGTTGATCGCCTGATCTCTCCTGTCTTAACTTTTTCTTATGGGGCCATATGGAAAGTCTCATCTACGATAGCCCTATTGACTCCGATGAGGACCTTGTTTCTGTCATTTTTGTGTTTCGTCTTTTCACGAGAGAGTCAACATTTCCTCATTTCATGAGCCACCACCTAGCGGTTCACCGCTTGCGTTATGACCCTGCTTTGTATGACAAAAGTGAGCGGCGCATGTTATCAAAAACATCCAGCGTATCTTGGACAACGTCGGCAGCAACAGCAATCCTAGCAACCAGGTCCTCATCAGAGTCGATGGGGCTATCGTAGATGAGACTTTTCATATGGCTCCATAAGAAAAAGTTGAGACAGGAGAGATCAGGCGATCAGCTTAAACCCTGGCTAGTTCTGACGCAGTCATCACTGCGTTCAATGTCAGTGACGTCTACCGGTTCACCTCTTGCTTTAAGACCCTGCTTTGTATGACAAAAATTGCTTGTTTAGATGTGATTATCACCTCTTAAAACATTGGTATATATTTTTTAATGATGTTACAAGTCTTTGGAAGTTATATTTTTCTTTTCTAGTCTCGTAAACAAACAAGTTTATATTTTCTAGCTCACTTGCCCAGCAATCTCTTTGTATATACTGCCCTTGTAAAACAGGTCATTTCTTTTTTCCTGTCTCCATTTACTGTTTTCTGTGTTTTCTTCACATCATTACTTTACAATTAAGTTTTAAAAGCAGTTTGTGACCTAAAGTTACAAATTGCTATACAAAAAATTGGAGAAATTGTTATGAAACCAAAGGCTATTGTGCAGTATATTATAAATTGATATAATGAACTGAAAATTTTCACTAGTAAAAAGTGTTCTGCGAGGCTTCAGAAGCTAAATTGTCTACATGAAGGATATATACTGAGAATAGTGAGAGAGAATCTAAAAATTAATGCACCAAAACTTGCAGTTTCATTATAAACCAATTAATGCACAAGTATCAACTCAAACTGTAAGAAATATAATCAGGAGCACCGGTTGAAAAGTATATGCTATAACGACGATACCCTTTATTAGCCTAGTTAATAGAAAGAAACATCTTTGGTTTGCAAAGCAGTATATAAATACAACTTTCTGAGCAGAGATTGTTCTAGAATTTTTCAAATTGAATAAAAATACACTTTAACTTACTTCAAAGAAGTGTTTTCAGAAGAGTAATTTTTAACAAATGAACAATTTATTTCAAATTTTCAGATATGTATTAAATTTATTGTTATTTATGTAAAACTCAGGGTTACGACTCAACAGAAGAAAATTTTCTGACTTTTCAGCATTTAAAAAAATAATTAAGAAATGTTCGCTTTATTTAAGCATATCTGAAAACAAACAAAATCATTATGTATCTGATAGTCATGTAAATTTTACTGTTTAAGGGTGAGCGTCAGTAAATTTTCTGCCCTATCCGCGCTTTGTTAACTGTCGCGGCACACATATTTCGCCGAAATTCTGCTCAAACAGTTGCGAAATATTTCTGAAAGATAAAATGCAATGCTTAGATTATATTAAAACTGAATTTAATGCCCCCAAAAACATAGAATATATTTTTTATTTTAATCCAAAATATTTTTGGTGCTGCCATCTGTTGTCGTAATTTAATTCATACCGATTATTTTTATTTTTTAATGAACATTTTTAAATATCTATTCCTTCTAATACAGTGTTAAATACAACAGATCATATATAATAATGCCACAATCACGGAAAGGTAATTTATCATTCTATAAATTTGATAAGGGATCTGAATGTACATCACTGAGGACTGCAGTTTCGTCTTCAAGTTCCTTTGTCTTCAAGTCCAAGTTCAATTACCTTTCCGTGATTATGCCATTATATATGATCTGTTATTGTATTTAATAGCGTATTAGAAGGAATAGACATTTAAAAACGTTCATTAAAAAATAAAAATAGTCGGTATGAATTAAATTACGACAACAGATGGCAGCACCAAAAACATTTTAAATTAAAATAAAACATATATTCTATGTTTTATTGGGTATTAAATTTAGTTTTAATATAATCTAAGCATAGTATTTTATCTATAAGAAAATATTTCGCAACTGTTTGAGCAGAATTTCGACGAAATATGTGTGCCGCGAAAGTTAACAAAGCGCGGATAGGGCAGGAAATTTACTGACGCTCACCCTTAATGTGCTATATTTTCTTAACTTTTTATTTTCTAAACCCATTTAAATTAAAGTTATTTGGATTACTTTATTTATTTATTTTAACTGAAGGATAAAACAAATGTTAATTTTTAATTAAAATTCTAAAGATGTAAAAGCATAAAATTCTAATTTATATTCTTGAAATGGTTTAGTTCCTAAATCATTGTTTTAATACCATTATTTAAAAAAGTGTCCTTCGTTTCATTAATAATACATTTAAAAAATGGTTTTCTGTATAAAACATAACATCTTATATCTTAGCCAATGCAAACAGATTGCAAAAGTGGAAAACATTTTCATAATTAAATGAAATATACAGGGTGTTATGTACAAATGCAGATTTTCATTAAAATGCTTTAAAAGAACCCTTTATTTCATTAATACATTTTCTTTCCGTATTTGTGTTTAAGAAATTATTATAAAAATTATAAAAAAAATTCCGATGAAAGTTGGTTTCAAAATTAAAAGAAAGATGATCATTGGTCTTCATCATTCTTATGATGCAGTGCAAAAGAATGGAAAAACTCATCTCAAAATTTGTGATTTGATAATCAAATTTGTAACATTTTCCAGAAATTCCTGACTGATTTTTGATAATCATAACTTTTACTTTCTTCCTGTTGACTTTCATGATTTGTTGACCCTGCAATTGGTGATTATAAAAGTTTTTTTTTTTTCACAAAATCAATGAATAAAAATATACCTTATTTAATTTACAAAGCGTATTTGCCTATTTTATAGCATAGAAGTATTATGTTGATCTCTGCTTCTGAAAATCAGTACTTAGTTGTTGTTGTTGTTGTTGTTACCCAGACCGTCCGACCTACCAGAAAGGTGTAAGGTAACTGTTTGGACGGTCGGGAAGTGCCACCCAATTTAGACCGGAACCCAGTGGGGGAGGCATCCACAGGGACCGTACCCTCCTTCCCCTACCACCAACCTCTCGGAAAGATTCAATTTTTATAGTTCAATGGGTGATTCAGTTTGGAGAAAATCAAACCAACATATAAAAACTGAAAATTTATATGGAACTGTGAAATATCAGAGAAGGAACATGATGGTGCATGGGTGTATGAATTCTTCAGTATAAAAATAGAGTAAAAAAATCTCAAGTTTATTGAAAATAGAATGGATAAGTGTATGATGTACTTCAACATTTTAATGGAAATTTCTATGACAGAGCTGGTAAATTGTCCCTTGGATAGCCATGCGGTACATCTTTAGTATACAGAATTTGTATTTGGTGAGATTTTTGGTACAATGTGGTTATCCCATGTTTCTGGTAACCCCTTCATCTGTTTGACATTGTAAAATTAAAGAATATACATGCAAGAGTGCATATTTGGTTTTGATTTGAAACAGTTCATTTTAAGTATATTATTTGTAAAGTTGTTTTTAATTTTATGATTTTCATGTTACTTCCGCGGCACATGTTGCTTTCACTGCACATGTTACTTTCGCTGCTTAAGCCTGTGCTCTGCGAGCCATAGAACACATGTTGCACAAATAGCTGTTGCTATGTGCAACCTACGACAGCCAGCAGGGCCTGATTTTGGGATGTTTTTAGTGGGCGTAACGAGGTAAGCCAGTGAAGCGGTTGTAGGTCTATATTTAAATAGCGACAAATCAACTGTTTCCACACTACGGCCTTCAACAGAGAATGACCATTCCTACGTAAATGTATGCGACCATTCCTAAGTCTAACATGTCATTTGTAATCACTTTTCAAACACCATCTTCGTTGGTAATATTTTTGCTTACCATAAAAATGGCGATTTATGTCATGATTCCGTGTACTAAAGCTGTTCAGGCCATGCATCTTTCAACAAGATAATAAAGCAAAATATACAGTAAGGATCATTCAGGAATAGTTGCACCTCAGAAACTTAATTCATTCTCACAGTCTTCCAATTTGAATTCCATGAAACATCTATGGGAAGAAATAGATCTTAGGCTTCAGAAATGTGACACACGGAGCAACGAAGATCTAAAACTACTTTACTGGATGTGGGGAATAAAATTATTCTAAAAACATCAAAAGTATTTTTGAAATTATGCTAAAATGCTTATAAAAAGTCATCAGACC
Organism: Amaurobius ferox; assembly: GCA_951213105.1. Classification (NCBI taxonomy): domain Eukaryota; kingdom Metazoa; phylum Arthropoda; class Arachnida; order Araneae; family Amaurobiidae; genus Amaurobius; species Amaurobius ferox. The sequence continues at coordinate 65,306,932 of OX578155.1, read as the reverse complement.
AAAAGAAAGCTCAACTGATCATTAGACAGAAAGTTTTAGCTCCACGGTATTAATTTGAGGCAAATTTTTTATAACCATACAAACATCTTTTTGCTTAATACATTTCTTATGTTAAGTCAGTTTATAATTTAAATTGTAATTATTTTGCTTTAAACTGTATAGGGCATGCTGTATTAAAAAATGTATACTTTTGAATTTAGGATTTTTCAGTTTTGTATTTTATTTGAGATATATTTTGTTGAAATACGATGCTATTTATTATGTGCACGTAGTTCAATTGTACAAAGACTTTTTTTTAACCTACTGTATGTGCCGTAAGCAATTTAGATGGAAAGGTTATTCAAATATTCATGCAGCTGGAACAATTAATGACCATTTAAGATTTTTGTAAAAAATGTCTCTTAAAAACTACTTGCATAATCTCTCAATAGACTTTGCTTAATTCTCCGAAATGTGTACATAAAATCTCAAGTATTTTAATACTAAAATAACGCAGGTGAAGCACAAATTAATTTTAATCCTAATGCAGCATATTATAAGGACAGATATATTGCCATTTGGTTAGTCTGCATGTTAAAAATATGAATTTTAAAACATTATCTCTTTATATTAAAAAAAAATAGCCGACACCAACACTCTTTGACAAAATTTTTGTTCCCTCGAGTTCCTCTGCTTCGTACCGCAAAAACTATAGCATATAAAATTAGATACACTTGTAGAGAAAAATTTGGGGAATATGCTGAAATAAGCTCTTTATTTATGATGTAAATTTTAGTTTAAGAAATATTTAATGTCGAAGACAAAATATTCGAGCTGCAAATTCGAGTCCTGGACAAACTAACAGTAGCAAAACCACGAATTTTTACAGACATATACCTATATAGATGAATTTTTGCAGGACAGAGCCCTTCTTTTAAATTTTAATTTAGTTTGAGTTATTCTACTTTATATGCACTTCTGATGTGAAAACTGTTCTTCCGTATCAGCGTATCTCTTGAGTTTCTCTGTCTTCTACCATAAAAACTATAGCATACAAAAATATAAAATTTAGTACATTTATAGAGAAATGATTGGGGAATACAATGAAATAAACGGTTTTTGATTTACACTTTAGTTTTTCAATTTATATTTAATGTCAAAGACAAAATATTTCAGCTGCTAGTTCGCATCCTGGACAGACTAACAATAGCAAGATCACGAATTTTTGCAGGCATGTATCTACATAGTTGAATTTTTGCAGAATGGAGCCCATTTTTTAAGTTTCGATTTAGTTTGTGAATTAGTCTACTTTTTATGCACTTCTTAGATGAAAAACGTTCTTCCATATCAGCATGTCTCTAGAGTTTCTCTGTTTTGTACCGCAAAAACTATAGCATACAAAAATATGAAATTTGGTACATTTGTAGAAAATTAATAGGGAACCACAGTGAAATAAACTTTTTCGATTTAAACATCAGTCTGGCTTGTAAAGTGAGCTCTATATGCACAATCAAGTAGGAGGTGAAGCTTCTTGACTTTCGAAGTGAGTTACTGTGATTGCGAAATGTAGCAAAGTGACAAAACGTACTGTACAAGTAAGAAAACTTTTATGAATTGAACGTATGTAGACTTTTTTTACTTTCTTAGTTAAAGGAAAGCTATTAATGGGACCGGAAGATTATTATTTACATCATAAATATTTAGAATAATTTTAATTATAAATTATTTTGAAATATAATGTAAACAGTCATTTAAAACTTTTAACATTAAAAAAAACATTTTTAGAATGTTTAACAAAATTTCTTAAAATTTAGATTATTGAAAGAACCTTTGGAATTTAAAATATTTCAAAAGTGAATAAAATGCTTCAAAAGTTAAATACTTTGACTAGAAAGTGTACAAAGGTATTTTCAAATTTAAATTATTTAAGCTAAACAAATGTTTTTAAATTAGTTAAAGGCCATTCTCCAAAAAACATACTTCTTATGCCTTGTTGATATTGCTGCAAATTGTTTGTATTTTTCTCAATTTTTTTAATTTCAATTTAAGAATAAATTGAAATAAATTTGATCAAATGTATTAAACATATATATATTTTTTAAATATATATTTTGCCACTTTTTTAGTTCACATCCACAGTAGATGAGATCTCATCTCCATGACCTGCCTCAACTATAAGGTTACTGTATATTTTGCCATATATATTTTCTGTTTATAATATCAAAGAAATCAAATTACTATATAATCTTCCTATCTTATGAAACTAACTGAAATTTGTTAGCATAAAATATTTAATACTCTGCTAAAGAAAGCAGGAATATTATAATTAGATGACAAATCACCTAATTATCATATGCCTACCTTTTTTAAGAAAGTATTGCATGTTTTATTCTTACAAGCAGCAGCTGTATTTATTCTAAGATTTATTGTTAATTAGTAGCATACCCATTCTTCGTATGAAACTTAAAATCCACAATCATGTGCAAATTTCTGTAGTATCTTGAATGACATTGTTTTTCAAAACATTCTATTAAAATATTTAAATTAATGCTCTTAAAAAGCAATTTAAGAATCTCTGTTCTCGCTATACAAAATTATCTTCGCAGGCAGATCTGAAGAATAAAACATCCTGATCCCACTTGTAAACAAATTTACAAAAAGTATGAAATTGAATCAATATATATGCCAAAATGAAAGTGCTAAAATTGTATTGGAAGATATACCCATGTATTAGTAGATTACCCATACTATAATATATAAGTTTCAAAATTTTTGCCAAAATAACACAGATGACTTAATAAATTGAAAATATCAATAATCCCCATAATCTTTAAACATGAAGGCCATAATTGATATGATTGAGTCAAAAATGCAATTTCAATAAAATTTATTTTCTATACATTTTTTTATTATTTAAATCAGAAAAGATTTAATAAGTCATCCGCCACATAAACACATTGACTTTAAATCTGTTGCTAAGCGGCATGATTTAATTTTCTTCAAATAACTTGGTGGAAAAAATATCGTTTGCATAATGCTATCTCTGGAAGGTTTAATCGTGGGTATTTTATTGATATGTCGACAAGCACCAGGTTGAAAACATGGCCTAAATTTTAAGTCGTGCTGCTGTTTCACGTCTACTTTCAATATTTCATGAAATTTGATGCCGCTTTTATTCCGGAATGATGAGGCAAACACACGCACATAGACATTCTGGCAGATTTTCAATTTTATGTATATAGATTTACAATAATTTATTATCTATAAGCTCAAAGCTCTGGTGGCTTATGATTTCAGGAATGTATGAAACAGATTCGGTGGCGAGATCGCCACCTACCCCCCCCCCCCCCCCTCTTACCATTCCTCATTTCATAGTAACAGCAAACAAAAATTATGGTATAGTTTACAAAATTATTATTATGATCATATTCAAATAATTTAGAGATAAAATATTATATATATATAATAAAATTATAATATGAAGTTCCCCCCGGCCACACATTAAGCTACCATAAACCTTCGGGTTGGTCGTGTGGTCAGGGTCTTCAATCAATCAATATGAAGTTCCAATGATAGAATAAAGAGAAGTTGTATCTCATAAAACCTCATATATATATATATATATATATGTGTGTATGCAGAAGCAGCATAGATGATGAGAAGTAGCTAAATATGGCACACAACACAAATTTATTGCACATGAAGCAGGGTAAAAGTCTATATTGCTTCTGACATCCAAATGCAGTTACTGTCACGGTAACCATCCAATTACAGTAGCATTGGAATAGAATACAGTACAGTTGCCCCAAATTCTACTTCATTATTAGGGGGAGTATTGGCTAACGTTCTAGCAAGGAATCAGATAAGTTGATGCATTACAAAACTACAAAATGTAAATATAGGCAATTCTAATTTTTATAAAAATAATTTTGGCTGAAGTGAAAATAAAATTTTGGATTATTTTCCCCAATCAATTTATAATTTAACCAAAAAGAAAAATCAAAATGATTTTGATTAAAAAGAAAGATCCACCTGATAATGTTAGGTAAAGCAACGCTTCACCTGTGTCACCTGACGAACCGCCATTGGTTCCATGCAACAATGTAAAATACTGCTTCAAGAAATTTTCTTGCTTCAACATATTAATAATGGCTTTAAATTGATCAATAGTACAGATAAATAATATAGACAGATAACACCACTTAATTTCCAAATTACTTGTTTTTACCCAAAATCATTCCTACTCTCCATTTTTCCCATGCATAACCATGCCGTTTATACAAGACAGGCATAATGTGTTACTTTACACACACTAAATAAACTCCTTTGATATGTGCTATATAAGCATCCTGTAATTGGACACAAATGCCCATAAACACCTTGTCAGTCGTTGGCAGAACATCGTAAATATATATATATATATATAGATATATCTTTTGCATTTGCAAATTTAGAAACCAATCTCTAAGGCAGGGGTGGCCAACCCAAATGACCCTGCGGGCCACTTCGGAAAAACATTATATTCCCGCGGGCCGCATATATATATATATATATATATATATATATATATATATATATATATATTATTGCCAATGGCCAGGCACTTGACTCATCGTCATTCGCCCATAATTCGGGCATTTATTAAATGATCCATTTAGCCGTCCTGGGGACGTTGCCCCGGGCGCACCAGAGGAGGGCGGAACACACTGCGCCCACAACACAACAACATCCATGCCTTACGTGGGGTTCGAACCCACAATGTGGCGCTCGAGCGATCGCTTTGGAAACGCATGCCTTGACCACTCGACCACCACGTCGGCCCGAGGGCCGCATATAAAAATATATATCTTTATATTAGATTTGGACACATTACAAACATTTATTGGAGTGAAAATTTAAAACAGAATTAATTATTATTATTGTTTTCATTATTTTTCATGTATGCAAACATACATAATATAATAATAACAATGCAATGATCTAATAATGTTTAATTTATTTAATTAGTGAGACATTTGTTTCTCAACTCTTTCACTTAGTTTTTGCAAGTCGATCTCAATGCGTGTATTTGCACATCGTAATTGATGTTGCAGGTTTTCGTCCGTTAAGTTCGAACGCGATTTATGTTTGATAAATTTCATTTTTTAAAAAAAACGATTCAGAGGTGTAAGTTGATCCAAAAGCGCTCACAACTTTTTGTGCCAGATCTCTCAAATTGGAAAATTTTTCTTTTGTGACATAAGTGTTATAAAAATCTATTTTTGATTCTGATGTTTCAAAAATGTGTTTTAATTCATTATTGCATTGTAAGTCAACCAGTTCCATTTAGAGATATTCTGGGGCCAACTCGACATCGACGTGAAAGGGAGATGAATATATTTCAAATAATTTTTTGTATTTGTCTAAATTAGTGAAACGACTCTCAAAAGTAGCTGCAAGTTTGCTTATTTCTTTTGCGTATTTGGTGTAACTGACACATTTTGAATTTTTTAATTCTTTCATCAATGGAAAGTGTTGAACGTTATTATTTTTCAATTGAGATTCAGATAGCAGTAGTTTCTTCTGAAATGCTTTGATGTGATTAAATGCATCGATTATTAAATTATCTTTTCCTTGTAATGATGTATTTAATTGATTGAGTTTTACGATGATATCTACTAAAAAGCATAAATCCAATAACCATTCATCATTTCTTAATTATGGTACAGGTATTTGCTTGTTATTCATAAACAAGTCAATTTCTTGACGTAACTTAGAAAATCGCTGTAAACATCTTCCACGACTCAAGCATCTGACACGACTGAAGTATACAACGTTACCATATTCACAATCTAATTCTTTTACGAACTCCTTAAATTGTCGATGCTAGAGTGCATGTGATCGAATGTAATTCACTGTTTTTATGACTACTTGCACAACATGATTCATCGATAATACTTGGGCACATAGATTTTGTTTATGAATCACAATGCAATACTACCGACTTCTAAGTATGTATAAAAACAGAAGCAACGTGATAAAATAGAAACAGTTATGGGATTTATCTGTTACAAAACACTACACTAAAAACAAAAATATTTCATAAAATAATCGTATTTTGAAGTGTTGTAATGAATCTTGCGGGCCGCAAAATTATTCAAGGCGGGCCGCATGCGGCACACGGGCCGCGGGTTGGCCACCCCTGCTCTAAGGAGTTAGACTTTTGGATTGCTTAAAATAAACACAAATAAATAAAAACACTTGAAGTCTCAAAAAAGTATATAAAGTTATTATACTCAAGAAGTAAAATTCAGAAAAATAATTGTTTTATTTAAAGGAATTTTTATCTGATTCAAGTCAAATTTTCAGAGAACGCTTATAATATTGAAATAATTAAATGTTTCAATATATAAAAATTTATATTTCAAGTTTATTAATTTAAAAATCTGATGTGAGCAGCACATGACTTTCCCTGCAGACTTATATTAACGTTCTCTTTATTTTAATTAAATTTAATTCACTTTAAATTCAATTTTCTTTCTCATTCGGTAACCGGACTTATTTTCAAAGGTGGCGTAGAGAAAATACGAAAAACTAAAATATCTCGAGAACGGCTAGTCCTAGTGTAATGGGGTTGGTCTTATTCTTTTCTTCGTTAAAAATTACGTATTAAACAAGCATTTCATGGATATATTTGAGCATACGTAGTTTTTTATTTTAGATTTTGGCGATTTTTGCGGGCCATTTTGCAAAAAAAGGCAGGTTATTTTTTTCTGAATCGTACCAAAATCTAATCAGCAACAGGGTGACCTATACGTGACACATCTACTGAATTTTGTGAAATTCGGTCCATTAGTTTTTCAGCTACAGTGGATACAAGCTGTTGCGGGCCATTTCTAAAAAAAAAACGGGTTCTTTTATACCCAATCGTACCCAAAACTGATCAGCACCAGATTCGCCCACAAGTGACTTACCTACCAAATTTTATGAAAATCGGTCAATTAGTTTTTTAGTTAGAGTGGATACAAAATCTGCACAGACAGACAGACACACACACAGACGTCACGCTAAAAATGGTTTTTTCGTATTCTAGAGGTCTCGAAACGTGTAGATCCGTCGAAAACTCGAGTTGCGATTTTCTGCATGATTCCAATACTTTCCCTATGCATTACCATGTATTGCAGGGAAAGTAAAAAATAGCAAACCAGATAGTACCCCGACCACCTACGTGGCATTTTAAGTTTTATTGTTTTTCTTTACCTGTTTGGAACACGAGCACACAATAGGTAGCCACACACACTAGGGGTCTGCACAGGTAAAAAATTCAGACTTTAATCCGGATTGACTCAATTGAACCTATCCCTATATCCAGTCTGAGCCAAAGAAATTTACAGATGTAGAACCAGACACAGCCAAAGAACATTAAGCCATGGTCCTGGCTGATCCAGAGTGATTTGTGTTAAAAACGTGAATTTAAAATTTTTGTTCTAATAATTAAGATAAATGTTTTGTTTTTTTAATATTTAACTTTACATAAGCTGAAATCAACACAATAAATTTGTGTTCTGTATTAAAATTTATTTAAATTTAATTTTTATGTCTTATAGTAATATTAATGCTTACTATTTACAATTTAGGTAGATAAAACACGTAAATTTTAAAGAGTAGTTTTTTTTACCTTCCCTGCAATGCATGGTATAGGGAAAGTATTGAAATCATACTGAAAATCGTAGCTCGAGTTTTCGACGGATTTACACGTTTTGGGACCTCTAGACTACGAATAAACTATTTTTTGCGTGACGTCTGTGTGTGCAATGTCTGTATCAACTCTAACTCAAAAATTAATGAACCAAATTTCATAAAATTTGGTATGTAAGTCACTTGTAAGTGACCCTGGTGCTGATTAGATTTTGGTACAATTCTGAAAAAAATAAATGCCTCGCAAAAATCGTCAAAGTCTAAAATAAAAACTATACATTCCCAAATATATCAATTAAATGCCTGTTTTATACGTAATTGTTAACGATGAAAAGAATAAGACCAACCCCATTACACCAGAACTAGCCGTTCTCGAGATATTTTAGTTTTTCGTATTTTCGCTAGGCCACCTTTGAATATACTCCCAGTTGCCAAATGAGAACGAAAAGTGAATTAAATTGAATTAAAATAAAGAGAACGTGAATATAAGTCTGTAGGGTAAGTCATGTGCTGTCCACTTCAGATTTTTTTAATTCAAGATAAAAGAACCTGCCTTTTTCTTTATTTTTTTGTGAAATGGCCGCAAAAATTGCCTGTATCCACCATTCTAGCTAAAAATCTAATGGACTAAATTTTACAAAATGTGGTAGATAAATCACCTGAAAAAAATAACCTGCTTCTTTTTTTTTTTTTTTTGCTAAATGGTCCGCAAACATCGTCAATATCTAAAATAAAAAACTATCTATCCTCAAATATATTAATTAAATGCTTGTTTTTGCGCAGTTTTTGACGATGAAAAAAATAAGACCAACCAAACACTAAAAGAATTCTCCAAGGCCGAGGGTTATATCTGGGATGTTTTTCGTAGCAGTGAATGGCGTAATGCTGCAGCTTCGCCACAAAGTTCCAAGATACATAGTAAGCCCTGTTTTTGAAGAAATTTATGAACTGGTGCTCCTACTCGAACAAATATTCAATGACATAAACACAAAAATCCGATGTGGGCAGCACATGACTTTCCTTATATAATGCAATGAATTTACTACTGTTACAGTAAAAAAAAATAAGTTATTCTTATAGTAGATATTTGAATTCTTTCCAAGATATTGAGTTTTAGTCAATTAGTCGTCATTTCATTGATTTAGCGTCACTTTTATCCATATGGCGAGATTTTCGTTAATTTGGCAAAAAAATTGTCAGGTTGGCGACATTCCGCCAAAATTGTCGCCAAAACCTCGCCAAGCGTTATGGATGGAGAAATAAGTTATTCTTAGAGAAGATAAATGACTATTGGCGTTCAAATACAAAAGTATTATTCAAAATATCTTTTCTCACGAATGGAACGAGCTAGATTCACGAGAATAATGTTACCAAATTTATCGCATGATATTACATATACAAAGTTAACATTTTTCCCAACAGTTAGTATTTTTTTTTTCATTTATGGGATTTTTTGATAAATTTATTTGACAAATGTGTATCTCGAGAATGGCTTATGCTAGCTTTCTAAAGTTTATGTCAATCGTTTTCTAAGTAAAAAGTACATAAGAAATGTCTATTTGCGTAATTTTATTAAAGATTTTGATTGTTTGATAATTTTTTCAAAATTTCACTTGAAAATTTAGGGGTGTTCTGAACACCCGATTGTGTTTAAAAGCAATAGACTTCCAGTATTCACGGATTGTAATTTTTGTACCAATTTTCATTCAAATCGCTCCATTCGTACGTGAGATATCGTCTCCACAGACTCACTGACACATACTTTCACACACACAGACATCACTTTAAAAATGTTTGATTCGTGGTCAGGGATGCTTGAAACGTTCTCTCCCGTAGAAAACTCGAATTCGAATTTTCGACCCCGTCACAATACTTTCCTTATACATTATTGTATATAAGGAACGTAAAAATAGCAGCGATAGGATACAATAATTTTGTTAGTGATGCCATTAGCCCCTCGGGAAAGGAGGGGGGGGGGGTAATATTTTTCACAGCGCTCCTATTTCAGTCGAATAATCCCGACCATAGATTTTATAGACGTTAAAACAATTTCTCGAATATATACTGCCCGTCATATGACGGAATTAAACATTTGCAAACTCCCATTTACCATTATTTTTTATCAATTTGGTGACACTTTTATCAATTTGGCTACATTTTCGTGATTGTGGCAATATTTAAAAAAGTCGCCAAGTTTACGACATCCCGCCAAATCTTTCGCCAAACATCAAGGACTGGCGTAGAAATGGGTTATTCATATAATCATTTGTTATGTTATTTCCAATATATTGAATTTTCATCAATTAGTCGTCATTGTCATTGATTTAGCTTCCATTTCATCAATATAGCGACAATTCCGTCAATTTAGCAGCATTTAAAAAGACTCGCTAAGTTGGCGGTATGCCGCCAAAATTCGTTAGCAGAATTTGGCAAAGCGTTACAGATGGAGAAATGGGTTATTCTTACAGTAGATTCTTATATTGAATTTTTATTTGTTATTGAATTTTCTTCAATTAGTCGACATTTTAACCAATTTGGCTACATTTTTATCAATTTGGCGACATTTTGCCAATTTCGACACCAAATTTTAGCGTTACCCAATGATAGATAAACAGACAAATAAATCAAGGTGTTTATTTTCTTGAAAAATATTATATATCACTGCTTTATCATCTTTCTAACTTTGTCACTGACAAAGGCCACTTTAAAAAAAATTTCTGCCATCACACACAGCACTTCATGAAAAGCTCATATTTACGAAATAGCTCTGGATATTTTTCAGTAAAAAGTGTCAAAAGGTACACTTCACGAATATAATGCGATAAAAAGGAAAAATCTTTCACATGAGAATAGATATTTTTTCTTTCTTGGAGAAAAAGTTTTGGCCGTTTCTCAGAGAAATATTTGAAGTATATACAGTTGAGTATTATAAATGGGGATCAATTTCGAATTTCTTTACCTAACAAAATTTGCTTTGCTTATATGATCTATTTATAGGGTTATTGAAAATCCCATTTCAAATTTTAAAGTCATGAATGTTCAAAATGTAATGTGTAAGTTGAAATAGTGAAATTCTCTTCATTTAGATGGCACCATGGAAGGGGGGGGGGGAATTAAGGAGTTAAAACTTCATATTAAACAAGAAAGATCAATCATGCATAAAGCATTCATTATCAAACACTTTCCAACTGAAATGCAATTTTATTTAAACATCTCTAAAGTGTGATGTGATACATCCAGCGCTGATATATTTTAAATTACCACTGTACTACAGCAATTTATTATATTTGCAAACTTCAAACTTGATCGAAAAAAAATAACTTTATTCAAATGGCGTCATCGAAATATAAATCATCCGGCTGGTTCTCTATGTAAAAGCAATGAATATTTCATTCATATCACTTTTATTCCAGTCTTCAGAGCTAAATAATTTATGCGTGAAAAAAAAAATTCCGCAATTCTTATACAAATCATCTTATAATCATTTGTTTACATTTTGCATCCATTAAAATTAGGTTTCATTGTTGAAAAATTCAAAGTTTGATGATGATTTAAACTCAAAAATATTGTAATTGCGTTGGCACAGAAAATACGCAAAAGTAAAACGTTTTTAGGACGGATGCAACACTAAATATAAATTTAAAAGAACTGTAAAAGTCACGATTTTTACACTAGTAAAGAAAGATGGATGCCATATTTTATTTTGAAATGGGTCACGTGATCTCTTCATATAATATAGGGTGTAATTAATATTTTTTATTTAAAAAACTACCTAACATTAACATACTACCTTGCTTCGAAAATTCCTAAAATTTTCTAGGCAATTTGTAAATTTAACTTCGCTTAAAAAATGTTTGAAAAATTAACATTTCCTAAGTCCCATAGGCTTCAATGTATATTTCCTTTTTTCAACCCGGATTCAATCCAAAACTAATTGGGTGATATTATTCATTTATATTCCCATAGGTCCCACAGACCGTCTCAACAACATACTAAAATTTCATTTTGATACAGTCATGTTTACGGCAGTTATCGTGCGAACAGACAGACAGACAGAATACTCTAAGTCATAAACACTTTTCAACTATGTTAGAAAGTGTTAAAAATCTGGGGTAAGATATATGAGTCTTGAGTTACATGCATTTCTATGGCGAAAGACCTAAAATATCTATTTAAACTGTCAGTAAAAAAAAATTATTAGCTCAATGCAAATCAGAACAGAAAAAATTAAGAATATCCGTACCTATTCACAATTACTACTTTCCTTATATACATATAATGTATAAGGAAAGTATTGTGACGGGGTCGAAAATTCGAATTCCAGTTTTCGACGGGAGAGCACATTTCAAACATCCCTGAACACGAATCAGACGTTTTTGAGGTGATGTCTGTGTGTGTGTGTGAAAGTATATGTGTGTGTGAGTGTGTGAAAGTATATGTGTGTGTGTGTGTGTGTGTGTGTGTGTGTGTGTGTGTGTGAAGGTATGTGTGTGTGTGTGTGTGAGAGTCTGTGGAGACGATAACTCACGAACGAATGGAGCGATTCGAATGAAATTTGGTATAATCCGTGAATACTGGAAACCTATTGTATCTACTATAAGAAAAACCTATTTTTTTACTGTAAAAGTAGTAAATTCATTACATTATATAAGGAAAGTCATGTGTTGCCCACATCAGATTTTTTTTAATGTATTACTTTCCTTATATACATAATGTATAAGGAAAGTATTGTGACGGGGTCGAAAATTCTAATTCGAGTTTTCGACGGGAGAGCACGTTTCAAGCATCCCTGATCACGAATCAAACATTTTTGAAGTGATGTCTGTCTGTCTGTGTGTGTGTGTGTGTGTGTGTGTGTCAGTGAGCTGGGGAGACGATAACTGACGAACGAATGGACCGATTCGAACCAAATTTGGTACAAAAATCACAATCCGTAAACACTGGAAGCCTATTGCTTTTATATGCAATCGAATGTTAAGAACCCCCTTAAATTTTCGAATGAAATTTTGAAAAAATCGTCAAAAAATCAAAACCACTAATAAAGTTACGCAAATAGACATTTCTTATGTAATTTTTCATTAGAAAACGATTGACATAAATTTTAGAACGCTAACATGAACCGTTCACGAGATATTGTTCATTTTTTAAAAAAAAATTATCAAAAATTCATATAAAAAAAAATTCCTCTTGAGAAACATGTTCACTTTTCATATGTAATACCATGCGATAAATTGGGTTACATCATTCTCGTGGAACTAGCTCATTCCATTCATGAAAAAATATACTTTTAGTAATACTTTTGTGTTTGAACGCCAATTGTCATTTATCTGCTGTAAGAATAACTTATATCTCAGTGCATAACGCTTGGCGAGATTTTGGCGACGAATTTGGCGGAATGTCGCCAACTTGGCGACTTTTTGAAATGTTGCCAAATTAACGAAAATCTCGCCAAATGGATAAAAATGACGACTAATTGTCGAAAATTTAATATCTTGGAAAGAATATTAGTATCTACTATAAGAAAAACCTACTTTTTGTACTGTAAAAGTAGTAAATTAATTACATTATATAAGGAAAGTCATGTGTTGCCCACATCAGATTTTTTTTTACTGTAAAAATAGTAAATTCATTGCATTATATAAGGAGAGTCATCTGCTGCCCACATCAGATTTTTTACATTTAAATTTACTTTTCTATCCCTATATTCTGTATTATATCCTACAACTGTGAAAAAATACTGATTAATTATACTCATAATTAGGGAACCCTTAATTTAAAAATAATAAATAATACATTTACTTTATATTACGCCTTTCTATTGAATCATCTCGCAATATCAACTACTGTACTATCACTAGCGACACCTTGATCTAATTCTCATGGCATTATGGTATTTTCAAGCGTTTCATGCATAGGAGTTTTATCGCCTTTCAAACTTCATGTGTGGCACTATCATACCCTCAAAAATACATAAAAAATATCGTCTATTTTAATACCTCAGACGATAATTAATAGCCTATTACTATCAACTAGCACGGTTCGCGTGCTATGGCCGTTCAAGGAAAACAGGAACCGGCTTACACCAACCCCCGTTGATCCTACCTTTCTCTCTTAATATCCACAGGCACATGAGAGACATACATTCCTTCCATTCAATATTACCATTTATACAACTTTCTTTCAAAACATACTATACCATCCCCTAACATAACGCAATTTAGTTACAATCCTCTAGACCTTCTAACAGACCGATTTTCCAAGTTTCATACATCAAACATTTTTACTTTCCTTATATACATAATGTATAAGGAAAGTACTGTGACGGGGTCGAAAATTCGAATTCGAGTTTTCGACGGTAGAGCACATTTCAAGCATTCCTGATCACGAATCGAACAATCTTGAGGTGATGTCTGTGTGTGTGTGTGAAAGTATGTTTGTGTGTGTCAGTGAGTCTGTGGAGACGATATTTCATGAACGAATGGAGCGATTCGAATGAAATTTGGTACAAAAATCACAATCCGTGAATATTGGAAGTCTATTGTTTTTAAACGCAATCGAATGTTCAGAACCCCCCTAAATTTTTGTGTGAAATTTAGAAAAAATCACCAAAAAATCAAAACCTTTAATAAAGTTACGCAAATAGACATTTCTAATGTAATTTCTCCTTAGAAAACGATTGACATAAACTTTAGAACGCTAGTATGAATCGTTCTCGAGATATTGCAAATTTTTCAAATAAATTTATCAAAAAATCCCATAAATTAAAAATATATATATATTAACTGTTGAGAAACATGTTCACTTTTCATATGTAATATCATGCGATAAATTCGGTGACATCATTCTCTTGGATCTAGCTCGTTGCATTCATGAGAAAAGATACTTTGAATATTACTTTTGCATTTGAACTTCAATAGTCATTTATCTGCCATAAGAATAACTTACTTATCCGTCTATAACGCTTGGCGAGATTTTGGCGAAGAATTTGGAGGCATGTCGCGACTTAACGACTTTTTTAAATGTTGCCAAATTAACGAAAATCTCACCAAATGGATAAAAATGCCGCTAAATCAATGAAAATGACGACGAGTTGACGAAAATTCAATATCTTGGAAAGAATATAAGTATCTACTATAAGAATAACCTATTTCTTTCGCTGTGAAAGTAGTAAATTCATTGCATTATATAAGGAAAGTCATGTACTGCCCACATCAGATTTTTACTTTCCCTGCAATACATGGTAATGTATAGGGAAAGTATTGGATTCATGCCGAAAATCGCAACTCGAGTTTTCGACGGATCTACACGTTTCGAGACCTGTAGAATACGAAAAAACTATTTTTAACGTGACGTCTGTGTGTGTGTCTGCTTGTCTGTGCAGATTTTGTATCCACTCTAACTACAAAAGTAATTGACCGAATTTCATAAAATTTGGTAGGTAAGTCACTTGTGGCCGAATCTGGTGCTGATTAGTTTTGGATACGATTCGGAATAAAAGAACCCGCCTTTTTTTTTGCGAAATGGCCCGCAAAAGCTTGTATCCACTCTAGCTGAAAAACTAATGGTCCGAATTCCACAAAATTTGGTAGGTAAGTCACTTGTGGGACACCCTGGTACTGGTTAGATTTTAGTATGATTCGGAAAAAAATAATCTGCTTTTTTTGCAAAATGGTCCGCAAAAATTGCCAAACTCTAAAATAAAAAACTACGTATGCTCAAATATATCCATGAAATGCTTGTTTAATACGTAATTTTTAACGAAGAAAAGAATAAGACCAACCCCATTACACTAGGACTAGCCGTTCTCGATATATTTTATTTTTTTCGTATTTTCTCTACGCCACCTTTGAAAATAAGTCCAGTTATCAAATGAGAAAGAAAATTGTATTAAAAGTGAATTAAATGTAATTAAAATAAAGAACACGTGAATATAAGTCGGCAGGGAAAGTTTTGTGCTGCCCACATCAGATTTTTTATTTCAAGTTTTCAATTTCTGGTCATATCATGGAAGAAAAGTGACTTTTCTTCCATGTATGACCCATAAAGTTATGGGTCATACAATTCAGCTTCAACCAATTTATCTATAAATGAAGTTTGCATTAATCACATTGTTTAAAACTGGAATTTGAAGATAAAGCAGGAAGCAAATCTCTAACTCCATGGTTTATGTATTCATATTCTGAATTTTTAAATTGGGATGGCTTTAATTTTTCTTTTCAGCTGAAACATGGAGGTGGTTGGTCTCTTCTCTAACACCATGAGCTGAATATTTGTTAGTTTCCTTTTGTTACTTTCCTTTACGTAGTATAATGTATAAGGAAATTATTGTGACGAGGTCGAAAATTCGATTTCGAGTTTTCGACGGGGGAGCATGTTTCAAGCATTCCTGATCACGAATGGAACATTTTTGAGGTGATGTATGTGTGTGAAAGTATATGTGTGTGAAAGTATGTGTGTGTGTGTCAGCACATGACTTTCCCTGCAGACTTATATTCACGCAGACTTATATTCATATAATAATCTTGAATTATAAGTTCGCCATAGTATAATTAACAATGTCTTCTTTTTCATAAAAATAACTAATCATGTAATTCATGATGAAATATCTTAAAATTTTTGCTTTACCTTTGAAGCTCTTATAGCAGTTTTCTTACGTGCTTATGACAGTTTTCTGATATGTACTTTCTTTGGTATAATGTTCGAATATATTAGAAGCTGAATGTTGGCGTGTCTAATGCGACTTCTGAACTTGTTAAAATTTGCAGACTGAATCTTAAAGTAACTGACACTCTTACGTGCTTATAATAGTTTTCTCATGTGGCTATGCCTGTTTTTCGTATGTATCACAGACTAATATATACAGACCTGTCACATGCGATTTCGCAGCGTCCTCAGACCTGGACCAGTTGGCATGGTTCGCGATGGTCTGGTTCGGTCTGAGACGGTTTTCGCATTATAACCCTAATTTTCCCACAGTACAACCCGACATCGTGGCTATTTTTTCCGTTGGAGTTCGTGTTATACAATTGACAATTCGTTATATTTGCTTAATTTTGATTTTGTTTTCACATTTTTTAACAGTGATTTTCTTGTATGCTTAAATTGTAATATCTAGCTTTTACAATATTAAAATTATCTGAAATAACAACACTATATCAGATAATGAACCAAATATTTCAGAAATCATTAAATACTTTTGCATCCTAAATTTATAGACATTTTTTTCAACTTTGGAATCATTTTTCTATTTCAGCGATTCAGTTTCTTATTTTAGTGATAATTTGTTTTTAAATTATAAAAACAAAATCGCGTTAAAATGTAAAAATAGTTAAATTATAAAAAATATAGATTTAGAAACTAAATTTCCTCATAGATATTTTTGTCGCTTACTATTTATAGTCTTTTATAGTTTCAAGGATATTTTGAGTGAAAGTAAAAATAAGAATTCGTTCGAGTACATACTTTTTAAAGTTTCTTCGAAGAAATAGAACTCGATTCAAATCCAATTATACACATATGTAGGGCTTTCAAGGAGCTTCCAATCCTTGCTTATTATTCAAAGCTAGCTCTAGCTCTTTCAGTTTTAGAGATATAAGCATTACAAACTTAATGAACGGGAAACTTCCCCTTTTCTTCCACACGACAAGGCGAGTACTCGTAAATTATAAAAACTTTTTTAAATAATAAATATATATTTTAATACTAAATTTCCTAGTACACATTTTTGTCGTTTGCTATTTTCTCGATCTTTTATAGTTTACTATATATTTCGAGAGAAAGTTAGAAAAATGAAAAAAAAATAAAAATAAATAAAAATACTCTCTCGAACTGTTACTGCTTTAAGATTTTCTCGAAAAAAAAAACGTATAAAAACGTAAATAAAAATGTTGAAATTATTTTTATATATTCATAATCTAAACTCTATTTCTGACAAAACATGAAAAATTATTTATATTTTTATCTATTAGGTTCGGAGGTATAAGCGTCTATCATTTTTCGTAACGCTGCATTTTTAAGCCAGTAAAAACCCAACCATAGATGTTATTTACATAAAAGGAAAATCTGATGTGGGCAACACATGACTTTCCTTATATAATGCAATGAATTTACTACTTTTACAGTAAAAAAATAGGTTTTTCTTATAGTAGATACTTATATTCTTTCTACGATATTGAATTTTCGACAATTAGTCGTCATTTTCATTGATATAGAGTCATTTTTATTTATTTGGCGATATTTTTTTAATTTCGCAACATTTCAAAAAGTCGCCCAGTTGGCGACATTCCGCGAAATTCGTCGCCAAAATCTCGCCAAGCGTTATGGACTGAGAAATAAGTTATTCTTATAGCAGATAAATGACTATTGGCGTTCAAATACAAAAGTATTACTCAAAGCATCTTTTCTCATGAATGGAGCGAGCTAGATCCACGAGAATGATGTCACCAAATTTATCGGGTGATATTACATATGAAAAGTGAATATGTTTCTTTACAGTTAATATTTTACTTTTAATTTATGGGATTTTTTGATAAATTTATTTGAAAAATGTGCAATATCTCGAGAACGGTTCATCCTAGCGTTCTAAAGTTTATGCCAATCGTTTTCTAAGGAAAAATTACACAAGAAATGCCTATTTGCGTAACTTTATTACAGGTTTTAGTTTTTGGATGATTTTTTCAAAATTCCACTCGAAAATGTATGGGGGTTCTGATCATGCGATTGTTCTTTAAAACAATAGTCTTCCAGTATTCACGGATTGTGATTTTTGTTCCAAATTTCATTCGAGTAGCTCCATTCGTTCGTGAGATATCGTCTCCACAGTCTCACTGACACACACACACATCACCTCAAAAATGTTTTTTCGTGATCAGGGATGCTTGAAACGTGCTCTCCCGTCGAAAACTCGAATTCGAATTTTCGACCCCGTCACAATACTTTCTTTATACATTATGTATATAAGGAAAACAAAAAGAGCATTTTCTTTAATCCAAACAAATAACTTGCTTATCTAATCCGTCAGTTAACATTTTTCTATTTAAAAATGCACCCATCACTACAATAGTCGTGAATAACTGGAGTGAAAGAAACTGGATTAACTGGAGTGAAGCTTAACTCGATTTTCCCATACCATAATCCATTTTTACTTTCCTTATATACATATAATGAATGTATAAGGAAAGTAGTGTGACGGGGTAGAAAATTCGAATTCGAGTTTTCGACGGGAGAGCACGTTTAAAGTATCCCTGAACACGAATCAGATCTTTTAGAGGTGATGTGTGTGTGTGTGTGTGTGTGTGAAAGTATGTGTGTGTGTGTGTGTCAGTGAGTCTGAGCAGACGATAAATGACGAACGAATGGACCGATTCGAACGAAATTTGAAACAAAAATTACAATCCGTGACTACTGGAAGCCTATTGTTTTAAAACGCAATCGAACGTTCAACCCCCCCCCCCCCCTAAATTTTCAAGTGAAATTTTGAAAAAATCATCAAAAAATTAAAACCTTTACGCAAATAGACAGTTACGCAAATAGACATTTCTTATCTAATTTTTCTTTAGAAAACGATTAACATACACTTTAGAACGCTAGCATAAAGCATTCTCGAGATATTGCACATTTTCCAAATAAATTTATCAAAATATCCCATTAATTAAAAAAAATATATATTAACTGTTAAGAAACATGTTCACTTTTCATATGTAATATCATGCGATAAATTGGGTGACATCATTCTTGTGGATCTAGCTCGTTCTGTTCATGAGAAAAGATACTTTGAGTAATACTTTTATATTTGAAAGCCAATAATCATTTATCTGCTATAAGAAAAACTTATTTTTCCGTCCATAACGCTTGGTGATTTGGGCGACGAATTTGGCGGAAGATCGCCAACTTGGCGACATTTTTAAATGTTTCCAAATTAATGAAAATCTCGCCAAATGGATAAAAATGACGCTAAATCAATGAAAATGACAACTAATTGACGAAAATTTAATATCTTGCAAAGAATATAAGTATCTACTAAAAGAATAACCTATTTACTTTCCTTTTATACATAATGTATAAGGAAAGTATTGTGACGGGGTCTAAAATTCGAAATCGAGTTTTCGACGGGAGAGCACGTTTCAAGCATCCCTGATCACGAATCAAACATTTTTGAAGTGATGTCTGTGTGCGTGTGTGTGTGTGTGTGTGCGTGTCAGTGAGTCCGTGGAGACGATAACTGACGAAGAAATGGACCGATTTGAACCAAATTTGGTACAAAAATCACAATCCGTAAACACTGGAAGTCTATTGCTCTTATACGTAATCTAATGTTCAGAACCCCCCTAAATTTTCGAATAAAATTAAAAAAAAATCGTCAAAAAATCAAAACCACTAATAAAGTTACGCAAATAGACATTTCTTATATAATTTTTCATTAGAAAACGATTGACATAAATTTTAGAACGGTAACATGAACCGTTCTCGAGATATTGCACATTTTACAAAAAAATTATTAAAAAGTCATATAAAATGAAAAAAAATATTTCCTATTGAGAAACATGTTCACTTTTCATATGTAATACCATGCAATAAATTGGGTGACATCATTCTCGTGGATCTAGCTCGTTTCATTCATGAAAAAAGATACTTTGAGTAATGCTTTTGTATTTGAACGCCAATAGTCATTTATTTGCTGTAAGAACAACTTATTTCTTCGTCTATAACGCTTGGCGAGATTTTTGCGACGAATTAGGCGGCATGTCGCCAACTTGGCGACTTTTGAAATGTTCCAAATTAACGACAATCTCGCCAAATGGATAAAATTGACGCTGAATCAATGAAAATGACGACTAATTGTCGAAAATTCAATAACTTGGAAAGAAAATAAAATTCAGTATAAGAAAAACCTATTTTTTTTACCGTAAAAGTAGCAAATTCATTACATTATATAAGGAAAGTCATGTGTCGCCCACATCAGATTTTTTACCTTACTGTGCAGGGGGATTTTTAAATGAAATTAATGTTCAGAAAGTTTTGTATATTTTGTTTTTAACCCAAGCAATGGCGGAAGCTTTTGCTAGTGTTCTATAACATAAAATCTATCAAATAATATTTACCGTTGTGTACACAAGAAATCGCCCACAGACATACAGACGACCACCACTCCAAATATAGTCAAAACGTGTTCAGGAGGTCTTAAAGCATATATTGACATCAAAATCTCGAACTCGAAAATTTTCTTGAAAACAACACTTTCTCAAAACTACGTATGAGAACGTACAAATGCAGATGTTAATGTGCAGCCCAAAGTCAAACATATTTTACCGTGTATCATGTACATCATTACATAACTGTTATACGCAGAAATTACACTGTATTACGCAGAAAAAGATATGCTTTACCAACATCAATTATTTCTTCTCACGGTGCAGAGGGATTTTTAAATGAAATTAATGTTTAAAATATGTTTGGATATTTTGTTTTTAGCCCAAGCAACGGCGGATGATTTTGCTGGTAGTCTATAACATAGAATCGGTCAACTAAATCACTCCAACGTCACTCCAAAAATAGTCAAAACGTGTTCAGAAGGTCCTAAAACATATATCAAAATTGACATCAAAATCTTGATTTTGAACAGTTTTTGTCAGAACAATACTTTTTCTATATCATATTACACAGTATGAGGAAGTAAAACTACGAGCAATGCAAAAGTCCAATCCCCAAAATCCAGATAATCAAATTAATGGACATCACGTATACTTTCAGATGATCCTGTACTTAACAGGATCTTATTAACAAAAGATGGCTGGCCATTTTTCAGCAAGAAATGTCAGGGGTGTACTTTATGTGCATAACACAGGAGCAGAAGATATCACCCAGAGATTAGATTCTTCTATCATTTTACTTTCGTTATATACATAATGTATAAGGAAAGTATTGTGACGGGGTCGAAAATTCAAATTCGAGTTTTCGACGGGAGAGCACGTTTCAAGCATCCCTGATCACGAATTGAACATTTTTGAAGTGATGTCTGTGTGTGTGTGTGTGTGTGTGTGTGTGTGTGAGTCTGTGGAGACGATAACTCACGAACGAATGGAGCGATTCGAATGAAATTTGGTATAATCCGTGAATACTGGAAACCTATTGTTTTTAAACACAATCGAATGTTCAGAACGACCCTAAATTTTCAAGTGAAATTTTGAAAAAATCATTGAAAATTCAAAACCTTTAATAAAGTTACGCAAATAGACATTTCTTATGTAATTTTTTCCTTAGAAAACGATTGACATAAACTTTAGAACGCTAGAATGAACCGTTCTCGAGATATTGCACATTTTTCTAATCAATTTATCAAAAAATTCCATAAATTAAAAAAATATATTAACTGTTCAGATACATGTTCACTTTTCATATCTAATATCATGCGATAAATATGGTGACATCATTCTCGTGGATCTAACTCGTTTCATTCACGAGAAAAGATACTTTGAGTAATACTTTCGTATTTGAACGTCAATAGTCATTTATCCGCTATGAGAATAATTTATTTCTTCGTCCATAACGCTTGGCGAGATATTGGCAACAAATTTAGCGGAATGGCGTTAACTTGGCGACATTTTTAAATGTTGCCAAATTAACGAAAATCTCGCCAAATGGATAAAAATGACGCTAAATCAATGAAAGTGACGACTAATTGAAGAAAATTCAATATCTTGGAAAGGATATAAGTATCTACTATAAGAATGACACTTTTTACTTTCCTTATTTACATAATGTATAAGGAAAGTATTGTGACGGGGTCGAAAATTCGATTTCGAGTTTTCGACGGGAGAACGCGTTTCAAGCATCCCTGATCACGAATCAAACATTTTTGAAGTGATGTCTGTGTGTGTGTGTGTGTGTGTGTGTGTCAGTGAGTCTGTGGAGACGATAACTGACGAACGAATGGACCGATTCGAACCAAATTTGGTAGAAAAATCACAATCCGTAAACACTGGAAGCCTATTGTTTTTATGTGCAATCGAAAGTTCAGAACCCCCCTAAATTTTCGAATGAATTTTTTAAAAAATCGTTAAAAAATCAAAACCACTAATAAAGCTACGCAAATAGACATTTCTTATCTAATTTTTCATTAGAAAACGATTCGCATAAATTTTAGAACGCCAGCATGAACCGTTCTCGAGATATTGCACATTTTTCAAAACAATTATCAAAAACTCATATAAAATAAAAAAAAATATTTCCTATTGAGAAACATGTTCACTTTTCATATGTAATACCATGCGATAAATTGGATGACACCATTCTCTTGGATCTAGCTCGTTCCATTCATGAAAAAAGATACTTTGAATAATACTTTTGTATTTAAACGCCAATAATCTGCTGTAAGAATAACTTATTTCATCGTCCATAACGCTTGGCGAAATTTTGGCGACGATTTGGCGGAATGTCGCCAACTTGGCGACTTTTCGGAATGTTGCCAAATTAACGAAAATCTCGCCAAATGGATGCAAATGGCGCTAAATCAATGAAAATGACGACTAATTGACGAAAATTTAATATCTTGGAAAGAATATTAGTGTCTACCATAAGAAAAACCTATTTGTTTTACTGTAAAAGTAGTAAATTCATTACATTATATAAGGAAAGTCATGTGTTGCCCACATCAGATTTTTTTAACTGTAAAAGTTGTAAATTCATTGCAGTATATAAGGAAAGTCATGTGCTGCCCACATCAAATTTTTATTTTACAAATATAGCATTCGTGTATGTCCTCAGCATTTTGAATAGCCAGATCCTTTATTTACTTAAACTGAAAACGTATTGCTCGTATGGTACGAAAATATGTTTGTAGAATGTATTAAATTTTCAAACGTCCATATAGAATTAACTGAATTGTGGCTCAATTCAACTTTCTTATACAAGAATTTTTTTTTTCTTTCTCTGCAATACATGGTAATGTATAGGGAAAGTATGGAATCATGCCGAAAATCGCAACTCGAGTTTTCGACGGATCTACACGTTTCGAGACCTCTAGAGTACGATAAAACTATTTTTAGCATGACGTCT
Organism: Amaurobius ferox; assembly: GCA_951213105.1. Classification (NCBI taxonomy): domain Eukaryota; kingdom Metazoa; phylum Arthropoda; class Arachnida; order Araneae; family Amaurobiidae; genus Amaurobius; species Amaurobius ferox. The sequence continues at coordinate 65,283,223 of OX578155.1, read as the reverse complement.
GTGTGTGTGTCTGTCTGTGTGTCTGTGCAATGTATGTATCCACTCTAACTCAAAAACTAATGGACCGAATTTCATAAAATTTGGTAGGTGAGTCACTTGGATGTGACCCTGGTGCTGATTAGTTTTTGGTCTGATTCGTGAAAACAGAACCCGCCTTTTTTTTGCGAAATGGCCCGTAAAAATTCCATTTATCTGCTCTAACTAAAGTACTAATTGACCAAATTTCACAAAATTTGGTAGATAAGTTACTTGTTGGATACTTTGGTGCTAATTAGATTTTGCTACATTCGGAAAAGAAGTCTGCCATTTTTTACGAAATAGCCCGCCCAAATCGGAAAAATCTAAAAAAAAAAGTCTAAGTAGTGTAAGCTCAAATGTATCAATAAAATTCTTGTTTTATACGCAATTTTTGAAGAGGAAAACAATATAACACACATCATTATACTTTAGGACTAACCTTTCTCAAGATATTTGAAATTTCATGCATTTTTGTTACGCCGATTTCGGAAAAATATCCAATTACCAAATAAAAACAAAAATTGAATTAAAAATGCAAATTTAGTGTTATTTGGTTCAATCAAACTCAATCTAATGAATTATTAAAGAACTAAAGAAAATATGAATTTGAGTCTGCAGGGAAAGTCATGTGCTGCCCACATTAGATTTTTTTTTTAATTTTACAAGAAATAATTTGAAAAATCGACATTGTGGGTCCAAATGATTACAAATATAGCGTTGTTGTTGTTGAAACCCAGACCGTCCGACCTACCAGAAAGGTGTAAGGTAACTGTATACAAATATAGCGTGTTACTCTTCAATTTAAATGGATAGAAATTTTTTTTTCGATTTATACCATACTTGATAACCCCCCCCCCCCCCCCACACACACACACATACTCTGGAAGTAACTTGCCCCCCTAGGAGGCTAATGACTTGACGAACAAAAAAAGTTATATCGCGGCTATTTTTCACAATAATGATTGAAACTCTTGAGTCTCAGGACCATTGAGAGCCATAAATAAACTATTTTATGCATGATTATATGAAATTTTGTCCTATGCTGCAATGTTAAAAACATATAAAAATGCTAATAGATCTCGAAGTTTTCGTTCGAGTTTAAAATAATTCTATCCAGTTCAAGATGTTTTGATAACAAAGCCGGATATAAAGTTTCATGAAAATCTTTTAATATTTGTGGCCGCTATCGTGCACACAAAAAATCAACCACAGACTTCAGACAGACAGACTGACGGACATCACTCCAAAAATAGTCATAACGTATTCAGGAGGCCTGAAAACATATATTATTAGCATCAAAGTCTCAAATTCAAAAATTTTCGTGAAAACAATACTTTCTGTATACTACATTACATAATATGAGAAAGTAAAAAGGCTGATTCTATATTTTTTAATAGTACCAACATATAATCAACACCAGCGTTTGTCAAAGATGTCGATTCTCAGAATTGTGTTTGAAGTGTATTTTGTCTACACGGCTAAATATATTTGCATCTTATGATAATGAGATAGTTTCCCTTCATCTCTAATAGATGGCGCTGTTACAGTTGTTTCCTAATTTTGAAATATCGTTTGTCATATTTGTTTTCAAAACAAGAAATTGAAAAGAAATCAGAAGTATCCCAAATCGAAACAAAAATGATAATAAGACTAAAAGCATACATCAAAATTAAAGGTGTTTAATAATTTGAGTTATTTTCATATACTTCAATGTAACAATGGATTTTAATAAACATAAATTGAAAGTAGAAACTATTCTTCCATAATATACAAAATAAATACATTTGAAAAAGGGCACCAAAATTCTTTTAGCTGTATGTACTAAATTTCTAATCGCAGAATTGGGCACAAGTATTGATTATTTTAATTTTTATTTCTTAAAACACTCTATTTAACGTATGTGTGGAATGTACTTTTAACAATAAATATTCACAAATAATTTGAATCAGAGATACTTTTAGATGGATATTTTTTTAGAAGTAGAAAAGCAAAAAGTCAATTAATTAAAATATTGAGACTTGTAAAAAAAATATATATATATGGTACCAAAATATCTATATTCGTACTTACCTGAATTCCTTAGAGAACATTTATATGTACTAATAGAAAAGCATTAATTACTAAATATAATATGATATATTACATTATATTCGTTAAATAAATTGGCAAATTTTTTGCCCAGCTAATCTTTTTCACTCCACATCGAATCAATGTTTTTTTTATTTTCATAATTAAATTGTGTCTTGATAGTATTGTTTTATATTTTTGAAAGTTATTTTTATATTTCCGAAGACAAATCAATAATTTCTGCTATTTCTGATAAACACCGGTTTCTAAAAATTTTATTGTGATAATATCTTGTGTGTGTGTCTCTATAAACTTTAAGAGTCCAACTCATTTTTAATAAAAAGAATTAGAAAAAACCAAAAGAAAAAAATTGCACATTAAAAACAAATGGACATAAAAGACAAAAACTATATTCAATTCACAAAACGGTAATCGACCTACGATTGGTCAATACAAATGCCAATCACACTGACTCGTCAATGTTTGACGAAGAAGTAGGACGCTGCTCTAAAAGAAAAATGTTTGACCTCACACTTTGACAAACACGTCAAACAGCTGTTCAGAAGATCAAAAATCAGTGATTAAGCCTCTTTGACAAACATTATTCCCTGATCGTTTGTAGACACCTTACCTATCAAATTGTGTGAAATTCTGCTCAGAAGTTCTTGAACTAGAGGCGATATATACATTGCACAGATACACACATACACATGCAGGCACACACACACACACACACGGAAGGTAAGCCAAAAATGGTGGATTAGTATTCTAGAGTATCTGAAACGTGCAGATCCGTCGAAAACTCGATTCATGTAAAAAAAAAAATCCTGTCGAAATTCGATTTTCAACACGATTCCAATACTCCCCTATACATTACTATGAAAAGCAAAAACGTTTGGAAGAAAACACATTTATGACCTAAACCCATCATTGTATTTATCTTCTTCATCAGTTGCCATTTTTCTTTTAAAAAGTTTAAATCTCTTTGACACGGTTAAGAGCAATAACAAAAGTCGAGCAGCTGAAATAAATGACCCTAAGTATCTGCAGCCAATCCTGTACTAAACATATGCTTATTAACAAAAGAAATTCGAACATTTTTCAAGAAGAAATGTCAGGGGTGTGCTTTATGTACATAATACAGGAAAGAAAGAAATCAACCAGATAAGCTTCGTTCATTTCTTTTGAAAAGAGATTTATGTGCCGATTTAAAAATGTGTCTTTAGGGTGTTTTTTAAGAAGTTGTAAATAGACAGTTACAGTGGTGCTAAAAAATTGCATCACCCCCAAATTTTTATGACTGTGATAGTGTGTGAAAGACAGTTACACAGTTAAAGTGCTATTTAAAGCGTTTAATACTTATGAATACATTGAAGGGGAAGGTATGTATGCAGAAATGCACTAAAATTATAAAATTATTTATTTAAGAAAGTCTATGTGAAATATTCCCAAATATGTGACATTTTATTACTTTTTTATATACATCGTATAATGTATAAGGAAAATATTTTGTTCGTGAAAATTCGAATTGAGTTTTCGACGGGAGAACGCATTTCAAGCATTCCTGAACACGAATCAAACGTTTTGTAGGGGATGTCTCTGTGTGTCAGTGAGTCTGTGGAGACGATATCTCACGAATGCATTAAGCAAATCGAACGAAATTTGGTACACAAATTACAAAATGTAAGCACTGGAAGTTTTGTTTTTAAACGCAATCGAATGTTCGGAATACACCCTACGTTTTTGAATGAAATTTTGAAAAAAAATATTCATCAAATAATTAGAATAGTCAATGAAATCACTTAAATAATCGTTTCTTGTGTAATTTTTCATTATAAAACGATTGACACAAACTTTAGAATGCTAGCACGAAATCAAATAAATTTTCAAATAAATTTATCAAAAAATCACATGAAATTAAAAAAAAATTAACAATTTTGAAATATGTTGACTTTTCATGTGTAATATTATGCGATAAATGTATTAATATCATTCTCGTATATCTAGATCGTTCTATTCACGAGAAAAGATACTCGTACTTTGGGTAATAGTTTAGTTTTGTATTTGGACGCCAATAGTCATTTATCTACTATAAGAGTAACATATATCTCCATTCATAACGCTTGGCAAAACTTTGGCGACGAATATGGCGGAATATCGCCAACTTGGAGATATTTTAAATGCGACAAATTGACGAAAATGTCGCCAAATTGAGAAAAATGTAGACAAAATGACACTAAATCAATGAAAATGACGACTATTCGATAAAATTCAATATCCTGGAAAGAACATAAGAATCGACTATGAGAATAACATATGTCTCCATCTGTAAAGCTTAGCGAAAAATTTAGCGACCAATTTTGCGGTATTTCGCCAGCTGGGGGACATTATTACATGCTGCCAAATTGACGAAAATGTCGCAAAAGTGATAAAAATGACGCCAAATGATGTTAATGTTTTGCAAATTTTGAATTCTGTCATAAAGTGGGTATACTTTATAGTACCGGGTGGTCAGAATTAAAACACCCCTACTCTGAGCTCTCTATATATCGAACTACTCAGTGTAAAGGCTCCAAAATTGTTAAACCTACTATTCAAGACATGGGGAAAGGGATTACGCGAAAAAAAAAATTAGTTCCAGAAACTCCGATAGGCGGCGCTGTACAACAGAAAATATACTGGAAAGACACAAAATAATCACAAAAAAAAACAAACACATGCGATATGGAATTTTTTCTTTTTAATTTCTTTTGCTGATATGAAAAAAAAAGAAGAAAAAAAAGTGAAGGAACTCAAATTGTCATTGTAACTGCAATTTCGCACTGTAAGCACAAAAATTTGCATAAACCCTTGGTTTGCAGCTACTATGTTCTGGGCATAAAAGGGGATAAAACTGGAAAATTTTCATTCTTATCAGCGATGGCTGTCACACTGCCAGGACGCGCTTTGCTTGTGAAGCTGTTTTATGAAAACAAAGTACACGCTGCAGCTGCACTGATGATGTCAAGACGGAAACTCTGTGATAATATTTTTGGTAGTTAGTTATTTCTGGTAGTTTGGTTAAAGAAACGATTTGTGTGAATATCTGGATAAATCATAAAATAACAAAAAAACTATTTCGAATCTAAAAAAGAAAAACGAATAATTACGTGCGAAATAATTATATATTTAACAGTATTAAAAAGATCTTGTACTTTTAACGATTTTTTTTCAATAATTCATTCGCAAATTATGCAATATCTTGAAAACGGTTCATAATAGCTTGTAAAGTAAAAGCTTGTATCAATTGTTTTCTAATTAATAATTACGGGGGAAATTATTTTTTTTTCTGTTTATGATTAGTAAAATTTTTCACTTTTTAATGATATTTAACGTACTCATACTCCGCATGAATACGGGGACAGATTGGGCAGCGGCGGGAATCTTACTCGGATCGACCTAGAGCAATCTCCGGGCACTAACCGCTGGGCTGTCCTACCCCTAGGTAATTCAATTGTTGATTATACGGGTGCTGATTAGATTTTGGTACTATTCGGAGGAATAAATCCTGCCTACTTTTTGCAAAATGACCCTCAAAAATCTTCAAAATCTGAAATAAAAGTCTGCATAGGCTCAATTAAAGGCTTCATTCATACGTAATTTTTTAGGATAGAAAAACGATATAAATTCCATTACTCAAGGACTAGCCGTTCTGGAGATATTTTTCCTTTTTTATCATTTTTGAAACTCCGCCTTTGTAAAAACTTCAGCTTCCAAATAAAAATTAAAATTTAAGTAAAACCACAAAGTCAGTGTAATTTTAAAAAATCTGATTTAGGCAGCACGTGACTTTCCTTATATAATGCAATGAATTTACTACTTTTACAGTAAAAAAAAAATAGATAATTTTTATAGTAGGTATTTATATTCTTTTCAAGATATTGAATTTTCGTCAATGAGTCGTCATTGATTTAGCGTCATTTTTATCCATTTGGCGAGTTTTTCGTTAATTTAGCAACAGTTAAAAAAGTCGTCAAGTTGGCGACATTCCACCAAATTCGTCGCCAAAATCTCGCCAAGCGTTATGGACGAAGAAATCAGTTATTCTTACAGCAGATAAATGACTATTGGCGTTCAAATACAAAAGTATTACTCTAAGTATCTTTTTTCATGAATGGAACGAGCTAGATCCACGAGAATGATGTCACCAAATTCATCGCATGGTATTACATATGGAAAGTGAACATGTTTCTCAATAGGAAATATATTTTTTTTTATTTTATATGATTTTTGATATTTTTTTTTAAATGTGCAATATCTCGAGAACGGTTCATGTTTGCGTTCTTACATTTATGTCAATCGTTTTCTAATAAAAAATTACATGAGAAATGTCTATTTGCGTAACTTTATTAGAGGTTTTGACTTTTTGACGATTTTTTCAAAATTTCACTCGAAAATTTAGGGAGGTTCTGAACATTCTATTGCGTATAAAAACAATAGGCTTCCAGTGTTTACGGATTGTGATTTTTGTACCAAATTTCGTTCGAATCGGTCCATTTGTTCATCAGTTATCGTCTCCACAGGCTCACCGACCGGCTCACTGACACACACACACACACACACACGCACGCACACGCGCACACACACACACACCACTTCAAAAATGTTTGATTCGTGATCAGGGATACTTGAAACATGCTATCCCGTCGAAAACTCGAATTCGAATTTTCGACCCCGTCACAATTCTTTCTTTATACATCATTGTATATAAGGAAAGTAGTAATTATCCGTGTCTTATTTCGTCCAATTTTATTCAATTTAATGAATTATAAAATAAAGAAAGAAAAAATGTATTTGAGCCTGTAGCGAAAGTCATGTGCTGCCCACATCAAACTCCTTTAATTTTAAACCTCTTCCACACAGCTATGAGCAAGAACAAAATTAGAGTAGGTAAAATAAATGACAGGCTAGTATCTGTAACCCATCCTGCACTAAACAGATGCTTATTAACAAAAGAAATTCCAACATTTTTCATGAAGGAATGTCAGGGGTGTGCTTTATGTACATAATAGAACAATAAAGAAAGAAATCACCCAGATAAGCTCTGTTTCTTTCTTTTGGAAAGAAATTTATGGGCCGTTTTGAAAACGTGTCATTAGGGTGTATTTTAAGAAGTTGTAAATACTGTTGCTTGATCTATTTATTATACAGCTAAGTATCTCATTTCTTTCTAATACAGGGTGTCCCAAAAAGATTGAAACTCGCTTTAATTATTTACCTGTTGGAGATAAGTGGGCAATGTAAATTGCAAAACTGTTGAGAGTAAGGTAAGAAATAACACTACATTGATGAAATAGTCCTCCCATTAACTTTAAAGAAGTTAAACATTTTATATTTTTATACGACAAATTTAGTCAGTGAGAAAAGTTTTATTTTTAATGCAACAAGATCATTAAAAAAAAACCCGCATATCTGTATTACTTTCCTTATATACATAATGTAAAAGGAAAGTATTGTGACGGGGATGAAAATTCGAATTCGAGTTTTCGACGGGAGAGCACGTTTCAAACATACCTGATCACGAATCAAACATTTTTGAAGTGATGTCTGTGTGTGTCAGTGAGCCTTTGGAGACGATAACTGACGAACGAATGGACCGATTCGAACGAAATTTGGTACAAAAATCGCAATCCGTAAACACTGGAAGCCTACTGTTTTTATACGCAATCGAATGTTCAGAACCCCCTAAATTTTCGAGTGAAATTTTGAAAAAATTGTCAAAAACTCAAAACCGCTAATAAAGTTACGCAAATAGACATTCCTTATGTAATGTTTCATTAGAAAACGATTGACATAAATTTTAGAACGCTAGAATGAACCGTTCTCGAGATATTGCACATTAAAAAAAAAATATCAAAAAGTCATATAAAATAAAGAAAAAATATTTCCTATTGACAAACATGTTCACTTTTTATATGCAATACCATGCGATAAATTTGGTGACATCATTCTCGTGGATCTATTTCGTTCCAATCATAAAAAAAGATACGTTGAGTAATACTTTTGTATTTGAACGACAATATAGTCATTTATCAGCTGCAAGAATAACTGATTTCTTCGTCCATAACGCTTGGCGAGATTTTGGATAGGAAATTTGGTGAAATATCGCCAACTTGGCCACTTTTTAAATGTTGCTAAATGAACGAAAAACTCGCCAAATGGATAAAAATGACGCTAAATCAATGACGACTCTTTGATGATAATAGACATGGAAAATGACGACTCATTGACAAAAATTCAATTCTTTGAAAGAATATAAATAACTACTATAAAAATAATCTATTTTTTTTTTACTGTAAAAGTAGTAAATTCATTGCATTATATAAGGAAAGTCATGTGCGCTGCCCACATCAAATTTTTTTTAAATTAAGCGAATTATATTTAATTGAAAATTGACCATTGTGAATGGGGACCATATATATCAAATTAGAAATGTAAATTTGTGACATATCGCAAAAAAGATAAAACTGGATGATAATACATAGGATACCCATCCGCGTATCGAGTACCACTGCTTTATATGATATCTGTCTGTGTAATGGTTTATTTAGATGCATTTGTGATAAAAACTTTTGACGCATATTAACGTATTTTTGATCTAAACAATTTCTATCGTCATTTTTGTGTATGATCCCTATTTTCACTGATGAAACAGCCTTTCACATGGTACGTAAAAGTGGCATAAGTCAGATTTTTTCCTTTATCAAAATTCAGTTGATTTGGGAGTGTGTCTGTGAAATGTAATTATCCACTCTAACTCAAAAATTAATGGCCCCAATTTCATAAAATTTTATAGATAAGTCTCTTGTGTGTCACCCTGGTGCTGATTAGAATTTGGTACTATTAAGAATAAAAGAATCCGCCTTTTTTACTTTCCTTACATAGATAATGTATAAGGAAAGTATTGTGACGGGGTCGAAAATTCCAATTCGAGTTTTCGACGGGAGAGCACGTTTCAAGCATCCCTGATCACGAATCAAACATTTTTGAAGTGGTGTGTGTGTGTGTGCGTGTGCGTGCGTGCGTGTGTGTGTGTGTGTGTCAGTGAGCCTGTGGAGACGATAACTGATGAAAGAATGAACCGATTCGAACGAAATTTGGTACAAAAATCACAATCCGTAAACACTGGAAGCCTATTGTTTTTATACGCAATAGAATGTTCAGAACCTCCCTAAATTTTCGAGTGAAATGTTGAAAAAATCGTCAAAAAGTGAAAACCTCTAATAAAGTTACGCAAATAGACATTTCTCATGTGATTTTTTATTAGAAAACGATTGACATAAATGTTAGAACGCTAACATGAACCGTTCTCGAGATATTGCACATTTAAAAAATATATCAAAAATCATATAAAATAAAAAAAAAATATTTCCTATTGTGAAACATGTTCACTTTTCATATGTAATACCATGCGATAATTTGTGTGACATCATTCTCGTGAATCTAACTCGTTCCATTCATGAAGAAAGATACTTTAAGTAATACTTTTGTATTTGAACGCCAATAGTCATTCATCTGCTGTAAGATTAACTTATTTCTTACTGCATAACTCTTGACGAGATTTTGGCGACGAATTTGGCGGAATGTCGCCAACTTGGCGACTTTTTTAAATGTTGCCAAATTAACGGAAATCTCGGCAAATGGATAAAAATCACGCTAAATCAATGAAAATGACGACTAATTGTCGAAAATTCAATATCATGGAAAGAATATTAGTATCTACTATAAGAAAAACCTATTTTTTTACTGTAAAAGTAGTAAATTCATTACATTATATAAGGAAAGTCATGTGCCGCCCACATCAGATTTTTTCTTATTCAAAATTATAAAATTTGTTAAGTAAACCTGTGAAAAATAAAGCATGGTGATAGATTTTCTATTTAAATTCATATTTCAAACCTGCAAATTTAAAAGGTGACTAATACGTTCATTAAACTGCCACAAAACTCTTTAATTGACTAGATTTAATTGACTTTCACGTTTTAAACCAACGATTTCCAACCTTTTTCGTTGGGAATCATGGATTTAGAGAGTAGAATTCCTAGGAAAAAGTTTTGTTTTCCATTAATATCTTGACAACCCCTGGTCTTAGAAGCTCGAAACTTGGACTAAATTTATGGAAGGCTATTTCAAAGATATTTTCACAAAATTATTTCACAAGTATTCACGAAATTTCGTTAAATTCAGTGCAGAATTTCTCCCGTGATGATGAGACAAACGAAAGTTTGGTTTCTCATTAATAACGCGACAACCCCTGATGTTAGAAACTCGAAACATGGATTAAATTTTAAGTGGGACTATTTTAAGACTACCCACCAAGTTTCATCAAATTCGATTCAGCCGTTTTTCCGTGATGTTGGATCACACATATATACATACATACTTCTCTTCTTCACATATACAGATTTTTGAAGATGAAAAAAATGATACCAACCCCATTACTTCAGGTCAAGCCGTTTTCGAGCTATTTTAGTGTTTTCGCATTTTTGCTACGCCGAATTTGAGAATATGTCCAGTTACCAAATGAAAACGAAAGCTGAATTAAAAGTGTAAATTCAGCGTAATTTCAATTACTTATGCGTGTTATTTAGTGCAATTAAACTAAGTGAATTAATTATGAAATAAAAAGAAAATGAATTTTAGTGTGCACGAAATGTCATGTGCTGCTGACATCAGATTTTTTTTTCGTTCTGAAAGAAGTACCGTTCTTGCATTATTTAGGAAAAGCCATGTACTGCCCACATAAGTTTAAAATAATTTTTCGAAAAAAAAATATCATTTAGAGTACTGTTGAAATTGGCACACATTTTAAATCGCGAGCTACGCTTGGAGTATTTGTTAGTAACAAACACATTAGGAGTTCTAGCCAACACACATCTCACATTTAATCATGCTCTGAGAAGATGTTTATTAAAAATGAATGACAGGGCATTTCACAACAAAAATGTCTGGGGTGTACTTTAAGTACATAGTACAGAAAAGAGGTGATTCTTCGAGAGATAAGTTCTGCTCTTTTTATTGAAAAGAAATTTTTAAGCAATTTTAAAAATATGTCATTGGGGTATACTTATAGAAGCTGTAAAAGCATGGTTTCTTCATCTATCATGGAGATTTTTACTTTCCTTATATGCATAATATATAAGGAAAGTACTGTGACGGGGTCGAAAATTCGAATTCGAGTTATCGGCGGGAGAGCACGTTTCAAGCATCGCTGATCACGAATTAAACATTTTTGAGGTGATGTCCGTGTGTGTGTGTGTGTGTGTGTGTGTGTGTGTGTGTCAGTGAGACTGTGGAGACGATATCTCACGAACGAATGGAGCGATTCGAATGAAATTTCGTACAAGAATCGCAATCCGTGAATACTGGAAGCCTATTGCTTTTAAACGCAATCGAATGCTCAGAACCCCCCTAAATTTTCGAGTGAAATTTTGAAAAATTCATCAAAAAACCAAAACCTTTAATAAAGTTACGCAAATAGACATTTCTTATCTAATTTTTCCTTAGGAAACGGTTGACCTAAACTTTTGAACGCTAGCATGAACCGTTCTCGAGATATTGCACATTTTTCAAATAAATTTAGCAAAAAATCCCATAAATTAAAAAATATATATATTAACTGTTGAGAAACATGTGCACTTTTCATTTGCGATAAATTTGGTGACATCATTCTCGTGGATCTAGCTCGTTCCATTCATGAGAAAATATATTTTGAGTAATACTTTTGTATTTGAATGCCAATAGTCATTTATCTACCATAAGAATGTCTTATTTCTCTGTCCATAACGCTTGGCGAGATTTTGGCGACGAATTTGGCGGAATGTTGCCAACTTGGCGACTTTATTGACAAATTACCGAAAATATCGCCAAATTGATAAAAATGACGCTAAATCAATGAAAATGACGACTAATTGAAGAAAATTCAATATCTTGGAAATAATATATGTATCTACTATGCGAATAACATTTTTTTCAACTGTAAAAGTAGTAAATTCATTGCATTATATAAGAAAAGTCATGTGTTGTCCACATCAGATTTTGTTTTTATAAATTAGATTGAAAAATACTACAATAATTCCTTAAACAGAGTTTTATTGGTTGTACTAGAAATGGTACCTGACGATACCCAGGTCCTAAATAAAAACTCGCTACTTAAATAATACAGTTACGCTTTTGATACGCCCTGAATACACATTTTTGAAACGATTTAAATAAGTGCGCTGAAATTCGGCAGCACATAAATGAAAAAACTTGCTGTCGTAAAAAAGAAAGAAATGTTCCCTTACCTTAATTACTTTAAATAATTTTTTGAAGAAAAATACCATTTAGAATGCTACTGAAATCGGCACACATTTTAAATTGCGAGGAACTCTGGGTATATTTGCTAGTGATAAATAAGCTAGGAGTTCAAGTAAATAGCCAACACGTATCTTCCATTTAATGTGTTGGGAGGATGTTTATTAAAAAATGGAAGATAGGGCATTTCTCAACGAAAACGTCAGGGGTATACTTTAGGTGCCTACTGCAGAAAAGAAGAGATTCTCCGAGAGAAAAATTCTGCACTTTTTTATTGAAAATGAATTTTTAAGCTATTTATGAAATATGTCATTGGGGTATATTTAAAGAAGTTGTAAAAGGATATTTTCTTCATCTATCAAAGAGACTTTAAAAAGAAATCTAGTTGGATGTTTAAAGAATTATTTTAGTATTTTTCAGAGCTTTATTCTTTTTCTTCGACCCAGACTGTCCAACCTACCCGAAGTGTAAGGTATGTGTTTGGAAGGTAGGGAAGTGCCACCTAATTTAGACCGGAACACAGTGGGGGCGGCATTCTCAGGGACCGTACCCTTTTCACCCTACCACCAGCCTCTCGAAATTACATACGGACCACCATATTTAACGTGACCGTACATGTGTGAACACGGGGATAGTTTGAGCAGAGCCGGGAATCGAACACGGGTCGTCCGAACGCAATCCAGACTAGCTAACCACTGGTCTGTCCCATCCTTTGTCAGAGCTTTATTCTTCTTCTTCGACCCAGACCGTTAAACCTACCCGAAGGCATACGGTATCTGTTTGGACGACCGGAAAGTGCCACCCAATTTAGGCCAAAACCCAGTGGGGGGCATCAAAGCTTTATTGTGCGTGTGTGTGTGAAAGACCCAAACCACAGGACTGGCCCGAATGCTTACAGTAGCTATTTGTGTTGCCGGTAGTGCGTGTGTGTGTGAAAAATATAAAGCCAGACCAGGGAAACTCATCCAAAAGTAGCCCTGGAATCTCTGGACGGGAGAAAAAATGCCCCCAACACGAAAACAGGTCAATGGGTTAACCAACATTCGCCTGACAAAGAAACCGTCTCCGTCACCAAACGCGCACCATCCAGGACACCTAGGGGGTGGCGAACCCACACTACGCCAAGCGAGGCCAACCGACACCAGTCCCAGAGAGGAACGCCGAAGGGGACGACAGGAATTCCCACTCAGCAAGTCAGAGCTTTATTGGCTATACCAGAAAATATACCTGACAATGCCCAGATCCTAAATAAGAGCTAGATACTTAAATAGAACAGATTCACTTTTGATAGCCCTGAAAAAGCATTTTTGATACGCCTTACACAAGTGGGCTGAAATTCGTCAGCACATAAATGGGAATACTTGACGTTTCAAGAAGGAAAAAAAAATGTTCCTTTACCACGAAGTAAAATTAACAAATTAATTGCTATTTCAGCAAGTTTTCATCCGATTGAAGTCAAATTTACAGAGCAAACTCATAACATTGAAATAATTCTATGTTCCAAATATTGAAATCCATCTATTAAAATCGCAAATTCAGAAAATTACAATGTTTATTATAGTTCATGTCTGGACAGAAAGTATGCGTTAGCTCGTCTTCAACGCGAGCTTCCCATATGCCGTCTTAAAATGCGATGGAAAAATTAATTTGACGAAATGGCTTAAAGTGGGCTATATTCGCCTTTAAAGATTCGTAACTTTAAAACCATTTCGAATTTTAAAAAAATCTGATGTGGGCAACACATGACTTTCCTTATATAATGCAATGAATTTACTACTTTTACAGTAAAAAAAATAGGTTTTTCTTATAGTAGATACTTATATTCTTTCGCAGATATTGAATTTTCGACAATTAGTCGTCATTTTCATTGATTTAGCGCCATTTTAATCAATTTGGCCAGATTTTCGTTAATTTAGCAACATTTCAAAAAGTCGTCAAGTTGGCGACATTCCGTCAATTTCGTCGCCAAAATCTCGCCAGACGTTATGGACTGAGAAATAAATTATTCTTATAGCAGATAAATGACTATTGGCTTTCAAATACAAAAGTATTACTTAAAGTATCTTTTCTCATGAATGGAACGAGCTAGATCCACGAGAAGGGTATCACCAAATTTATCGCATGATATTACATATGAAAAGTGAACATGTTTCTCAACAGCTAATATTTTTTTTTAATTTAAGGGATTTGTTGATAAATTTATTTGAAAAATGTACAATATCTCAAGAACGGTTCTAAATGCTAGCGTTCTAAAGTTTATGTCAATCGTTTTCTAAGGAAAAATTACATAAGAAATGTCTATTTGCGTAACTGTATTAAAGGCTTTGATTTTTTGATGATTTTTTCAAAATTTCACTCGAAAATTTAGGGGTTCTGAACATTCGATTACGTTTAAAAACAATAAGCTTCCAGTATTCAAGGATTGTGATTTTTGACCAAATTTCATTCGAATCGCTTCATTCGTTCTTGAGATATCGTCTCCACAGACTCATTGACACAAACACAGACATCACCTCAAAAATGTTTGATACGTGATCAGGGATGCTTGAAACGCGCTCTCCCGTCGAAAACTCGAATTCGAATTTTCGACCCCGTCACAATACTTTCCTTATACATTATATATATAAGGAAGGTAAAAAAAAATCTTACCAAGACGTACAGTTGGGGGACTTAAAATACCTCTGTTTTCCTAATTTCTTCTCTAATCTTTCTATAAATTTATCTCCAAATTCTTCTCTAATTTCACCGTTGGATGAAACATCGATTTTCCTCCACAGACGACAAATATCGACACAGGCACAAACAGACATTGTAAAATATTTTATTCAAAAGTATTTTATATAAACTACTGAACTTGAATGAGTTTTTACTCAGTTCTGTCCTCACCATGTGCACCAATAAGCTAGGACTAGGAGGCTATTGTCCCTTTGTCAAAAAGGCTAGTTGTTAATGTACGTCAAGTTAGTTAATACTGTACGTCTTATCCTTGAGTCCCCCCCCCCTTGTAAAAAGCTCTATGGGCGCCCATGGTCTCCGTACGCCCATTAGGCGTACATTAACAACGATGCTCTAAGCTCTCATTTTTACTTTCCTTATATACATAATGTATAAGGAAAGTATTGTGACGGGGTCGAAAATTCGAATTCGAGTTTTCGACGGGAGAGCACGTTTCAAGCATCCCTGATCACGAATGAAACATTTTTTGAGTGATGTGTGTGTGTGTGTGATAGTATATATGTGTGTGTGTGTGTGACAGTATGCATGTGTGTGTGTGCGTGTGTGTGTGTGAAAGTATGTATGTGTGTGTGTGTGTGTCTGTGTGAAAGTATGTATCTGTGTGTGTGTGTGTGTGTCAGTGAGACTGTGAAGACGATAACTGACGAACGAATAGACCGATTCGAACGAAATTTGGTACAAAAATCACAATCCGTAAACACTAGAAGCCTATTGTTTTTATACGCAATCGAATGTTCAGAACACCCTTAAATTTTCGAGTGAATTTTTAAAAAATCGTCAAAAAAACAAAACCGCTAATACGGTTACGCAAATAGACATTTCTTATGTAATTTTTCATTAGAAAACGATTGACATAAATTTTAGACCGCTAACATGAACCGTTTTTGAGATATTGCACATTTTTCAAAAAAAATTAACAAAAAGTCATATAAAATAAAAAAAAAACATATTTCCTACTGAGAAACATGTTCATTTTTCATATGTAATACCATGTGATAAATTTGGTGACATTGTGGTGGCTCTAGCGCGTTCCATTCAGGAAAAATATACTTTGAGTAATACTTTTGTATTTGAACGCCAATAATCATTTATCTGCTGTAAGAATAAATTATTTCTCCTTCCATAACGCTTGGCGATATTTTGGCGAAGAATTTGGCGGAATGTCGCCAACTTGGCGACATTTTTAATTGTTGCCAAATTAACAAAAGTCTCGTCAAATGGATGAAAATGACGCTAAATCAATGAAAATGACGACTAATTGAAGAAAATTCAATATCTTGGAATCAACTATAAGAATAACATTTTTTTAACTGTAAAAGTAGTAAATGCATTGCATTATATATGGAAAGTCATGTGTTGCCCACATCAGATTTTTACTTTCCTTATATACATAATGTATAAGGAAAGTATCGTCACGAGGTCGAAAATTCGAATTCGAGTTTTCGACGGAAGAGCACGTTTTAAGCATCCCGAATCAAACATTTTTGATGTTATGTCTCGGTGTGTGTGTGTGTGTATGTGTGTGTGTGTGTGTGAAAGTATGTGTGTGTGTGTGTCAGTGAGTTTATGGAGACGATATATCACAAACGAATGGAGTGATTTGAATGAAATTTGGTACAAAAATCACAATCCGTGAATACTGGAAGCCTATTGCTTTAAAGCGCAATCGAATGTTCAGAACCTCCCTAAATTTTCGTGTGAAATTTCGAAAAAATCATCAAAAAATCAAAACCTTGAATAAAGATGCGCAAATAGACATTTCTTATTTAATTTTTCCTTAGAAAACGGACATAAACTTTAGAACGCTAGCATGAACCGTTCTGGAGACATTGCACATTTTCAAATAAATTTATCAAAAAATCCCTTAAATTAAAAATGATATATTAACTGTTGAGAAATATGTTCACTTTTCATATGTAATATCCTGCGATACATTTGGTGACATCATTCTCGTGGATCTAGCTCGTTCCATTTATGAGGAAAGATACTTTGAGTAATACTTTTGTATTTGAACGCCAATAGTCCTTTATATGCTATAAGAATAACTTATTTCTCCGTCCATAACGCTTGATGAGATTTTGGCGACGAATTTGACGGAATGTCGCCAACTTGGCGACTTTTTAAACGTTGACAAAGTAACGAAAGTTTCGCAAATTGATAAAAATGGCGCTAAATCAATGAAAATGGCGAGTAATTGAAGAAAATTCAATATCTTGGAAAGAATATAAGTATCTACTATAAGAATAACATTTTTTCAATTGCAGAAGTAGTAAATTCATTGCATTATATAAGGAAAGTCATGTGTTGTCCACATCAGATTTTTTTTTCACGGTGGCTTCTTTAGCAAACAACTTATTTTTAATAAACTAAACTACGCCATCTTCAAACGCCCAACTCAGATAATTTGTGTAGCGAGAACCGATATGCTCTATATTTCCTATTTTTATAGGTAAATTAAATTTAATATTTTAATAGGACATTTTTCAAAACCAATATAGATGTGATTATGTCCATGTTTTAAATCACGAACAACGTCAGGTACGTCAGTTAGAATGTTATAATTTTAAAATCAATTACTTCAGCATCACGATTTTTATTGAATAATTAAAAATGCCTGCATTAAGTCTGCATCTACTCTACAAGTTATAATAAAATGTTATTAAAATCTAATAAAACCATTTAGACTCAAACAACGTTCTTCCATTTAAGATCTGGTCTAACGTTTTACGTCACACATAATTTATCTACTATATAAACCCACTTAATGCTCAATTCCTCCTTTGTTTTCTGTAATGCATTGATTTAGTACCAGATTCTTTACTAAGAATCTTAACGGTGAAAAACATTTCTGAATTCCCCAAGGATGAATGTGATTCCTCAAACAATGTTTCCGTATACCGTAAGGATTAAAAAGCAGCATTAAAATAGCAAATTTAATTAAAATAGCAGGATTAAAAAGCAGCATTAAAATCAGCATTAAAATCTCTGTATTCCCTCCCTGGTATTTATTAGTATGTAACTACAATGTATAGCATGATCATGGAATACAAAAGTTATTGCACGGCCATAGAATGTACAATATTATTGCATGACCATGGAATATGCAATATTATATGTGCGATCTTGTTGCATGGTCATAGTCTGTGCAATATTATTGTATAACCATGGAATGTACTATCTTATTACATGACTACAGAATGTGCAATATTACTGCATGACCATGGAATATGCAATATTATTGCGTGATCAAGGAAACTACACTATTATTGCATGGCGATGGTATGGGCAACATTATTGTATGTCCATGGAATGTGCAATCTTATTACTTTAGACCATACAATGTGCAATCTTGTTGCATGTTCTATGGTCATATACAATATTGACCATGGAATGTGCAATATGATTGCATGACCATGTAATATGCAACAATATTGCATGACCATGGAATGTGCAATTTCATTGCATGATCATATAGAATGAGGAATAATAGTGCATGACCATAGATTGGGGAATAATAGTGCATGACCATAGAATGGGGAATATTATTGCATGCCCCCCTCCTTTAGTGGCTGTCTGATAATGCAAGTGGCGTCAACTTATGAAAACCTGTCGTCATCTGACGTTTCCTGCAAATTTTGAGAAAAGAGTATATCACATATATCACAATTCCTGTCCATCGACGTTTATGCGCATGCATGAGATTTTTCAACCTGATCATTTGCGAAATGCCAAGGTTTGTTGAAAATTATCGATTTTTTATACTTTACCAACTATATTCCAGTTCTTCGTACGGAGTATATTATTTTAAAACACTTAAAATTCACAATCATGTGCAAATTCCTATAGTATACTAAATGACATTGTGGATAAAAATATTCGATTAAAATATTTAATTTAATGCTACTAAAGAGAAGTTTAAGACTCTCTGTTCTCGCTATACAAAATTATCTTCACGGGCAAATCTGAAGAATAAAACTGCCTGGTCCCATTTGCAAACACATTTACAAAAAATATAAAATTGAATCAATATATGCAAAATAAAAGCGGTAAAATTATATGGGATCAGTATTACTCATATTCACGAATATTAGAAGATATACCCGTGTATTAGTAGATTTTAACACGTACATCAACATATGAGTTTCTAAAATCTTTGCAAAAATAAAACAGATGACATAATAAATTGAAAGGATCAATAATCTCGTAATCTTTAAACCTGAAGGCCATAACTAATTCCGATATATGCCAAAATGAAAGAGTAAAATTGTATGGAAAGATATATCTGTACTACTATTGTCGTAGATTAGAAGATATGCCCGTGAGTTAGAAGATTAGCCGTATTACAAAATGAGTCTCAAAAATCTACCAAAATAAAACAGATGATGTTATAAATTGAAACTATCAATGACACCGTAAAGATTATCCGTACTACAACACATGAGTTTCTAAAGTCTTTGTCAAAATAGCAAAAATCCCCGAATCAATAATCCCGGAAAATATCAATAAAAATCTGAGGCAGCACATGACTTTCCTTATGTATAATGCAATGGATTTACTTCTCTTACAGTAAAAAAAAAAAAATAGGTTATTCTTATAGTAGATACTTATATTATTTCCAAGATTTTGAATTTTCGTCAATTAGTCGTCATTTTCATTGATTTTGCGCTATTTTTATCCATTTGGTGATATATTCGTTAATTTAGCAACATTTAAAAAGTCGCCAAGTTGGCGACATTCCGCTAAATTCGTCACCAAAATATCGCCAAGCGTTATGGACGGAGAAATAAGTTATTCTTACTACAGGTAAATGATTACTGGCGTTACAATTCAAAAATATTATTCAAAGTATATTTTCACATGAATGGAATGAGCTAGATCCACGAGAACGAAGTCACCAAATTTATCGCTTGATATTACATATGAAAAGTGAACGTGTTTCTCAACAGTTAATAGTTTTCTCAACAGTTTTTTTTTAATTTATGGGATTTTTTGATACATTTATTTGAAAAATGTGCAATATCTCAAGAACGGTTTATGCTAGCGTTCTAAAGTTTATGTCAATCGTTTTCTAAGGACAAATTACATAAGAAATGCCTATTTGCGTAACTTTTTTAAAGGTTTTGATTTTTTGATGATTTTTTCAAAATTGCATTCGAAAATTTAGGGGGGTTCTGAGCATTCGATTGTGTTTAAAAACAGTATAGAATTCCAGTATTCATAGATTGTAATTCTTGTACCAAATTTCAATCGAATCGCTCCATTCGTTCGTGAGATATCGTCTCCACAGACTCCCAGACTCACACACACACACACACACACACACGCATCACACCACAAACGTCTTATTCGTGATGCTTGAAACGTGCTTTCCCGTCGAAAACTCGAATTCGAATTTTCGACCCCGTCACAATACTTTCCTTATACATTATACTGTGTATATAAGGAAAGTAATAATAATGTTTAAACCGTAATTAATATAATCCGTATTAATTAAACCGTAATTAATTAAACCGTAATTAATATAATCCAGTAAAAAATGCAATATCGATGAAATTTATTTTATGTACATATTTTATTATTTAAATCCGAAAAGATTTAATAAACATCGTTTGTTGCATAAACACATTGGATATACATCCGTTACTAAGCGACATGATATCATTTTCAACAAAAAATCTAATGTGGATAACACATGACTTTCCTTATATTATGCAATGAATTTACTACTTTTACAGTTAAAAAAATCTGATGTGGGCAGCACATGACTTTCCCTGCAGACTTATATTAACGTTCTCTTTATTTTAACTAAATTTATTTCACTTTTAATTCAATTTTCGTTCTCATTCGGTAACCGGGCTTATTTTCAAAGGTGGCGTAGGGAAAGTACGAAAAACTAAAATATCTCGAGAACGGCTAGTCCTAGTGTAATGGGGTTGGTCTTATTCTTTTCGTCGTTAAACATTACGTATTAAACGGGCATTTAATGGATATATCTAAGTAAACCAAGTTCTTTATTTTAGATTTTGAAGATTTTTGCGGGCCGTTTTGCAAAAAAAGGCAGGTTTCCGAATCGTACCAAAATCTAATCAGCACCAGAGTGACCTATACGTGACTCATCTACCGAATTTTGTGAAATTCGGTTCATTAGTTTTTCAGCTAGAGTGGATACAAGCTTTTGCGGGCCATTTCGCAAAAAAAGGCGGGTTCTTTTATTCCGAATCGTACCCAAAATTAATCAGCACTAGCCCCGCCCACAAGTGACTTACCTTCCAAATTTTGTGAAATTCGGTCCATTAGTTTTTTAGTTACAGTGGATACAAAATCTGCACAGACAGACAGACAGACAGACAGACAGACACACGCACAGACGTCACGCTAAAAATGGTTTTTTCGTATTCTAGAGGTCTCGAAACGTGTAGATCCGTCGAAAACTCGAGTTGTGATTTTCGGCATGATTCCAATACTTTCCCTATACATTACCATGTATTGCAGGGAAAGTAAAAATGTTATTCTTATAGTAGATACTTATATTCTTTCCAAGATATTGAATTTCTTTCAATTAGTCGTCATTTTCATTGATTTGGCGCCATTTTTATCCATTTGGCAAAATTTTTGTTAATTTGACAACAATTAAAAATGTCGCCAAGTTGGCGACATTCCGCGAAATTCATCGCCAAAATATCACCAAGCGTTATGGACAGAGAAATAGGTTATTCTTACAGCGGATAAATGACTAATGGCATTCAAATACAAAAGTATTATTCAATGTATCTTTTTTCATGAATGGAACTAGCTAGTTCCACGAAAATGATGTCACCAAATTTATCGCATGGTATTACATATTAAAAGTGAACATGTTTTTCAATAGGAATTTTTTTTTATTTTATATGAGTTTTTGATAATTTTTTTGAAAAATGTGCAATATCTCGAGAGCGGTTCATGTTAGCGTTTTAAAATTTATGTCAATCGTTTTGTAATGAAAAATTACATAAAAAATATTTATTTGCACAACTTTATTAGCGGTTTTGATTTTTTGATGATTTTTTCAAAATTTCTCTCGAAAATTTAGGGGGTTCTGAACATTTGATTGCGTATAAAAACAATAGGCTTCCAGTGTTTACGGATTGTGATTTTTGTACCAAATTTCGTTCGAATCGGTCCATTCGTTCGTCAGTTATCGTCTCCACAGTCTCACTGACACACACACACACACACAGAGAGAGAGAGAGAGAGAGAGAGAGAGAGAGAGATCACCTCAAAAACGTTTGCTTCGTGATCAGGGATGCTTGAATCGTGCTCTCCCGTCTAAAACTCGAATTCGGATTTTCGACCCCGTCACAATACTTTCCTTATACATTAATATATATATAAAGAAAGTATATAAAAAAAGTAATAAATTGGTGAAAAAAATATCGTTTGCATAATGCTATCTCTATGGAAGGTTTAATTGTCCGATTTTAATTAATATCTAGACAGTTCCTGTTCCTAGAAACTCAAAACATGAACCAAATTTTAAGTGGGGTTATTCCAATTTTATCCCAAAATTTTCATCCAATTCGGCGCAGCCGTTCTCCCGTCATGATGAGACAAATAAACACACAAACAGACAGATTTTCAATTTTATTTATCTAGATCAAAATTATAATTTATGAACGGAGGATTTTAGTAGCAAAATTTTTTAGCAGTGTGTAATATTTAAAAGAGCTACTGATAAATTATAAAGATTGAATTGGAGGTTAATTTTATTTTTGTATTGCAATTTTAAAATCGGGATATCTTCAAAATACGTAAATTATATATTTGTCAGAAACTCACGAAAATTCTTCTATTGATAGAGTGGATTATGTTTAAAGTTTGTATAAAAGATAATTTTTCAATCTTTCCACCTATGTTAAAATGGAAACTTTGCAATAATATTTTTGATGGCTAATGAACAGCTTTGTGTGAGAATCACGTAAAATAGTGTTTCAACATTTAATAACTAATAAATTAATTTAAATTAAATAGAAATTTCGATCACGTATTTTTTTCGGAAGCTGAGGTACACCTGTACCAAATTTCATGGCTGTACGGTGATTAGATTTTCCGATACAGACAACACAAGCAGACGCACAAACAGACACATGAACCGACTCCTAAACAGACACACGAACAAACACACAAACAAACACACGAATAGATAAACGAACAGACTCCTCTGAAGCAGACACACAAATAAATACACTAACAGACCGAAATCTTTGTTTATTGTTATAGATATATGCTATTAAAAATGCTATTCAAAATGCATTTAAGGAATTTATTATCGATAGTGTAACTCCCATGCAATTCTTGCTCAAATCTTTTACATCACACAATTTATTTAGTTTACAAATCTATGTAGCGTAAAGTTTCTTCGATGTCAGATTCAATCAATTTAATACTTGATTCTTCACCTCGGGGCTTAATGGAAGAACACTTTCTGTAATTCTCCAGGGAAGAGTTTTCTCCTTCTCTAAACAATGCTTTCGTATCAAGGAAGGATTTTTGCAGAACACTGAAATCTTTGCCGGCACTCTCCCGGGGGTGCTTAACTCATGTTTGGAACATATATTTCGTAAAACTGTGAATTCAGCAAACATTTAGTGTAAAGTTTAGAAGAGTAGAAGGAGCAGGTAAATGAACTTAAAACTGACTTTTAAATAAAAGTAGCATACTATTTGATGTAGTATATTATTAGTTAAATATTTTTGCTTTCCTTACATACATAATGTATAAGGAAAGTATTGTGACGGGGTCGAAAATTGGAATTCGAGTTTTCGACGGGAGAGAACGTTTCAAGCAACCCTGATCACGAATCGAAAATTTTTAGGTGATGTCTGTATGTGTGTGTGTGTGTGTGTGTGTTTGTGTGAAAGTGTGTGTGTGTGAGCCATGGCGGCTGCACGAAATACTGATTTCTTCTTGTTCCACAAGTCGAACGGGGCTGTATTTCCAATCAATTCATCCTTGTACTTTATGTTCTTTGTCCTATAAATTTGGCTTTGATATCTCTTGTCTTTCATGGTGTTGCATTTTGGATGACCAGCAGTATAGATAACATGAATGTTTTTATATTTTTGAACTGGAAATAAAATACTCTGATATGAGCAGCATATGACTTTCGCTACAGACTCAATTTTATTCTCTCTTTATTTCTTCAATAACTGATTAAATTACGTTTAATGTACAAAATACGTGCATAATTATTTGAAATTAAACTGAATATACACTTTCAATTCAATTTCTGTTCATAGTTGATGACTGCAAGTATTTTCAAAGGAGGGTAGCAAAAATGCAACAAGAACCACAATATCTCGAAAACGGCTATTCCTAGAGTAATAGGGTTGGTCTTATTCTTTTTATAGTCAAAAATCTGATGTGGGCAGCACTTGACTTTCCCTGCAGACTTATATCCACGTTCTCTTTATTTTAATTAAATTTATTTCACTTTTAATTCAATTTTCTTTCTCATTCGGTAACCGGACTTATTTTCAAAAGTGGCGTAGAGAAAATACGAAAAACTAAAATATCTCGAGAACGGCTGGTCCTAGTGTAATGGGGTTGGTCTTATTCTTTTCTTCGTTAAAAATTACGTATTAAACAAGCATTTAATGGATATATTTCAACATACGTAGTTCTTTAGTATAGATTTTGACGATTTTAGCGGGCCATTTTGCAAAAAAAGGCGGGTTATTTTTTACCGAATCATACCAAAATCTAATCAGCACCAGAGTGATCCACATGTGACTCATCTACCGAATTTTGTGAAATTCGGTCCATTAGTTTTTCAGCTAGAGTGGATACAAGCTTTTGCGGGCCATTTCGCAAAAAAGGCGGGTTCTTTTATTCCGAATCGTACCCAAAACTAATCAGCACCAGCCCCGCCCACAAGTGACTTTCCTACCAAATTTTGTGAAATTCGGTCCATTAGTTTTTTAATTAGAGTGGATACAAAATCTGCACAGACAGACACACAGACACACAGACAGACACACAGACAGACACACACACAGACGTCACGCTAAAAATAGTTTTTTCGTATTCTAGAGGTCTCGAAACGTGTAGATCCGTCGAAAACTCGAGTTGTGATTTTCGGCATGATTCCAATACTTTCCCTATACATTACCATGTATTGCAGGGAAAGTAAAAATTATGTAAGAAACAAACGTTTAACTGATACATTCAAGCATACGTAGTTTTTCATTTAGATTTTGACAAAAGTTGCGGGCCATTTCGCAGAAAAAGTTAAGTTCTTTTATCCCGATCATACTAATATCTAATCAGCACCAGAATATCCCACAAGTGACTTATCTGCCAAAAATTTTGCGAAATTTTTTCAATTAATTTCTTAGCTAGAGTGGAAACATACGATTTTTGTAGATCATTTCGCAAAAAAAAAAAAAGGGTAGGCTATTTTATCCCGAATCATACCAAAATCTAATCAGCACGAGGGAAACTCACACTTAATTTATCAATAAAATATTATGAAATTTGATCCATAAGTTTTTGAGTTAGAGTGGATACATACATTGCACAGATAGGCAGACGTCACTTTTTCGTGTTTTAGAAATACCAAAACGTGTAGATTCGTCGAAAACTCGAGTTGCGATTTTCGACACGATTTCAATACTTTCCCTGTACAATGCATTGTAGGGAAAGTAAAAAGAACTGGAAATTTTTAGTAACCCCCCTCCCCCATACATAATTTGATGTCCAATCCACATCACTCATCATCTAAGCTTTATCTAGAAGATTTTGAGTGATAGATATAATTCTCCCCAAATCAATAACATAGCAAATTTTTGCATCAATAATTAAGGGTTTTTCTCTACTCATATTAAAGTAAATTTTTCAGTTTTGAAAGGACATATTGAAATATAAATTTCTACTATTTTATTGAAGAAAACAAGCGAGCATAAGGCAATTATGTGACTTAATTGTCTATTCCCGCTTCTTCGAAGGAAGAAAACGAGCGTTATATTCTCACAAGTAGTTTTATTCATTGCGGTATCTTGAAATAGCCTATTACTTCCCCTGCAATACATGGTAATGCATAGGGAAAGTATAAAAATTATGCCGAAAATCACACGTCGAATTTTTGACGGATCTACACGTTTCACGATCACTAGAACACGAAAAACTGTTTATAACGTGACGTCTATGTGGGCGTGTCTGTCTGTGCAATTAATGTATCTACTCTAACTGAAAAACTAATTGACCGAATTTCATAAAATGTGGTAGATAAGTAACTTATTTGGTAACTAAGTAACTTGTTGGTTACCTGGTGCTGGTTAGATTTTGGTATGATTCGGAAAAAAACAACCTAGCTTTTTTACGAAATAACTCGCACAAATCTCCAAAATTTAAAATAAAAGACTACTTATTCTCAAATGTATCAATTGTTTTATACGTAATTTTTGACAGTGAAAAGAATAAGACCAACTCCATTACTCTAGAACTAGCCGTTCTTGAGATATTTTAGTTTTTGCACTGTGGCACCTTTGCAAATAAGAGCAGTTACCAAATAAAAATCTGATGTGAGCAGCATATGACTTTCCCTGCTGACTTATATCCACGTTCTCTTTATTTTAATTAATTTTAATTCACTTTTTATTCACTTTTCGCTCTCATTTAGTAAGTGGACTTATTTTCAAAGGTGGCATAGAGAAAATACAAAAAAAACTAAAATATCTCGAAAACGGCTAGTCCTAGTGTAATGGGGTTGATCTTATTTTTTTCATCGTTAAAAATTACGTATAGAACAAGCATTTAATGGATATATTTAAGTATACGTATGTATTTATTTTAGATTTTGACGATTTTTGAGGGCCATTTCGTAAAAAAAAGCAGGGTTTTTTTCAGAATCGTAATAAAATCTAATCAGCACCAAGGTTACCCACAAGTGACCTATCTACTGAATTTTGCGAAATTCGGTCCATTAGTTTTTAAGCTAGAGTGGATACGAGCTTTTGCGGGCCATTTCGCAAAAAAAGGCGGGTTGTTTTATCTCGAATCGTACCCAAAACTAATCAGCACCAGATTCGCCCACAAGTGACTTACCTACCAAATTTCATGAAATTCGGTCAATTACTTCTTTAGTTAGAGTGGATACAAAATCTCCACAGACAGACAGACAGACACACACACAGACGTCACGCTAAAAATAGAGTTTTCGTATTCTAGAGGTCTCGAAACATGTAGATCCGTCGAAAACTCGAGTTGCGATTTTCGACATGATTCCAATACTTTCCCTATACGTTACCATGTATTGCGGGGAAAGTAAAAATTGAATTAGAAATGCAAATTCAGTGTTATTTAGCGCAATTAAACTAATGAATTATTAGAGAGATAAAGGTAAAATGAATTTGAGTCTGTAGGGAAATCAAGTGCTGCCCACATCAGATTTTTTTTGTTGCAGCTTACTAAACAAGCTATTTATATCTTCTTCATCCAAGGTCTTAATGGAGAGCATCAAAAAACCATTTTCTGTAATTCCCCACGGAAGAGATTTACCCTTTTCCAAACAATGTTTCCGTATCAAAGTAAAGATCACAGCGGGACATTAAAATATCCGTTGGAATTCCCTTGCTAGTACTTATGTCTTACACTTGTTTTGTATTAGTTGAAAATTATATGCAAGGATTATAAGAAAGTTTTTAAAGCATGTTTTTACTTTCTTTATATACGTACTAGCCGCCTTTGGCGACCAGCCTGTTCGCTACCCTTGAAAATTCTGACCGTAGCAAACTCGCTGGCGCGACTTACCAGAAAGGTGTAAGTTAACTGTTTGGACGGTCAGGAAGTGCCACCCAATTTTGATCGGAACGCAGTGGGGGAGGCATCCACAGGGACCGTACCCAACTTCCCCTACCACCAACTTCTCGGAAGGACTTACGGACCCACATGTTTAACGTGATCGAACTCCGCGTGAACACGGCAGAAGTTTTGGCAGTGGCGGGAATCAAACCCGGGCCTATAGAGTGCAATTTCAGCGCGCTAACCACTGGGCTACTGCGTCCTCCGCGACAATCTCTAACTTTCCTTTTATTCACCCATTTTAGACCGGAACCCAGTAGAGGAGGCATGTACAGGGACCGTACCCTCCTTCCCCTACCACCAACCTCTCGGAAGGATTTACGGACCCACATGTTTAACGTGATCGCACTCCGCCTGAACACGGCAGCAGTTTAAGCAGTGGCGGGAATCGAACCCGGGCCTACCGCTAACTTCCCGCGCGTTAATTTACAATTTAAAATGACCATATGCTAAGCTCTTAATTCCATCATCCTCATTCCATTGTTCTATCATTTAAAATAACCATAAAATTAAAATATCCATCGTTTCATCATTTAAAATATCCATAAAATTAAAACATCCATTTAAAATATCTAAAAATTAAAATATCCATTTAAAATATCTACAAATTAAAATATCCATTTAAAATATCTAAAAATTAAAATATCCATTTAAAAAATCTATATCGTTCCATCATTAAAATATAAATATAATAATTTCTGCAATACATATGCTAAGCTCTTAATTCATTTAAAACAGGAAGCGCGGGAAAACGAAAGCAAACACTAATTCGGTTTTTTATTGTCCCTCCCATCCTATGCATATTCAGAACCGTGACGTCACCTCCACCTAGACTCAAATCGGCGCCATTGAAATGCGTGCTAGGGGGAAACGAGCGTTGGGAAATGGGAACTTCTTTCACCCGCTGATGAATTTTAAAATCATGACTTCTTTAAAATTCCGATCCAGTAGCCAATTTTAATTATTTCTTCACCAGATTGACCTTGTAAGAAAGCCAGTTGTTTGAGCTTTCTAAATATGTAAATTATTAGTCGAAATTAAGAGTACATTTTACTATGCGAGAATTTAAAATCCAAAAATCGTTTTTTTTGAGCCAAAAGTGACTTTTTGTTTTAAAATCTTTAAAAAATATTAGAAATCGAAATTAAGATTTGAAATTGATATATTTTTACTCGCAATTGTCTGCTCTTTCCGGTGGTATGATTTTTTTTCTACCACATCTGGATCGTGGAGGGAAAAGGACAAAGAGGCAAAAAGCGGTCGAAATGGCATAAAACATTAAATAACAAAAAAAATAATTAAAATTTTAAAAAATCGGTTTTCAAGTGTCACCTTTCCATTCCCCCCCCCTCCCCCAGGTCTTCGATTGCCAAATTTCGTAGCTCTCCGACGCGCGGTCGCGAAACGTATATTGTTTACAAGACAAACACACAGACAGACATTGCCTTTTATTATATCGATTATAATGCATAAGGAAAGTATCGTGTCGGGGTCGAAAATTCGAATTCGTGTTTTAGAAGGGACAGCACTTTTCAAGCCTCCCTGAGCAAGAATAGAACTTCTTTAAGGTGATGTCTGTGTGTGTGTGTGTGTATGTATGTGTCCTTGGATAATTAGGAGGATTTATTACCTTCCCATGGTTATCCAGGACCCCAGACCTATCACTAATAGAACATGTCTGCGGCGGCAAAAGCATCCTAAATTATGATTGACGGACGGAATTGGCGAAGAATGGCACTAAAAATTACGCTGGACAACATGTCTCCAATTGGAGACTGCCACAACTAAGCAACCTCGGCGCCAAATCAGACAGCCCTGTCTACGTTGAGTGTCAGTGACGCCTTAATGGACGTCGACACCAAATCCCACATTTTGCCAGCTGTCTCCAATAAGTAGCCCGTGATACAGGATGAATGGAGGTTGACAAATGCCTTCGAATGGCTGCCATCTGCGTGGACGGGGCATCTCTTCTGACTGCACTATAATCTAGAGCAGGGGTGCACAACCTTTTATCACCTGCGGGCCAATTTCACATAGACTAAGCAACGGCGGGCCGCAATTGGGGGGGGGGGGGGTACCACCCAGCAATATATTTTTAGTAAATACCGAAACAAAAAATTAAAAGTGAAAATTAAAAACAAATACAGAAATGAACAAAACAACTCACTTGCTTCAAAAACGTACAGACATCGCCGAAATCCTTTTATTTTTTTGTAGAGCTAGTGGGAAATTTGACATTGTTTGTTTTTCATTATTCTTTCAATGTCTGGTTCAGTGTTGGATATAGCGATCCATAGGTTTCCCTCCAAGTGTTCATCAGTTAGACGAGAACGACCTTTTGATTTCACTTGTTTCATTAATGAAAATGATTGTTCACGTAAGTAGGTGCTCCCGAATAATGTTATCGTTTTTCGACCGGGAATTTTCAATTTTTCCATTTCTCAAGGCAAGGAATTTCTGTAAAATTCTAGCAAAGAGACTTCGGAAAATTTAGCTTTCAATTCGGAGTTACTCTGAATTTCGATAAGCTCCATCTGAAAATTGACGGGCGCTGTTTCAATATTTGTCGCGAGTGGTATTGCAAACACTTCCAACGATTTCTCAAGTTTTTTAATATCTTGAAATCGACGATTGAACTCATTTTGCAGATTTTCTACTAGTCTTAAAGAAAATGTGATATAAAAAATAATTTTTTATAGTAGTTTATGAAGAAGAAATAAGAAGAGAAAGAAGTTTCTTAGTTTGTTCCCCCGTCAGATTTTTTCCCCAAACCCCGGATCCATATGTGATGATCTTTTCTATAACAGCTAAGTACCAGATTTTAAGGTAAACTTTATTAATGCCCCAAAACTTTATTAATGGCCAAGGAAGTGTGTCATAATCACGCAGACAATCAATAGAGAGACGTGCCGTGTGTGGCCTGGCATTACCTTGCTGAAAATTTAGCCCGGGGAGTCGCGAAAGGAATGGCAATACAACGGGTCGTAGGATGTCGCCAGCGTACCGCCGCGCTATGATGTTGCCACGGGGGACAATCAAAAATGGTCCTGCTATTAAACGAAATGGCACCACCAGGCCATAACTCCCTGTTGTCGGGCCGTGTGATGTGTGACAGTAAGAGCATGATCCTGATGATGTCCGAGCTGTCTCCAGACACGTCTGCGCTGGACGTCGGGATTCAGTCCAAAACGGAACTCATCACTGAAAGCAATTCGTTCCCAATCCGAACAATTCCACGTTGATCGGGTCCAGCACCATTGCAATCGCCGTTCACGGGGTATACTGGTTAGCAGTAGGCGGCATAATGGGCGCTGCGAGTATGGCTTCCGCTCCCGTAGTCTTCTATTAAAGATCTGGGTGGGCACTTCCGTGTTTGTCACACGTTGGATGAGTTGATAACGACGAATCTCGTGCTGTCACAGCTGCTCTAACAGTCGTTCTATATTTCCGTTCTGGTTGCTCTAGGTCGTCCGCTGAGCGCTTGCTACGGAAATCCGCCATTCCGAACGCATTCCTACCAACATCGTCTAATTGCTGCATCGCTCCTACCCAAATGCCGAGCGATTCGTCGGTGTGCCCATCTAGCCTCATGCAAACCGACTGCACGCCCTCTTTTAAACTCCTTCATATGCTCGTAGTGGCCGAAAAATTCGCCGTCGAGGCATTGTTACAATCAAGGTACGTAAACGCAATCGAAATCCACTGCACGTTTTGTTCCTGAAAGCGAGGTTAGCTCCTTATATACACCACCATCGTGCTCAGTTTCAATGCACTGTAGTTCCGATTATTCATTCATTGACTGCGAATTTTTGATTATTTGCATATTCGGTCGAAAGGTGTTTGAATGCTACTGATTCAGATACTAGTTACAAATGCCAGAAAACAACAATTTTCTTTCGGGAACCTCGAAACGCAAAAGCATTGGATGATTGAACGGTAATAGTTAATGATTTTATTTTTAATCTTATATAAATACTAAAAATAAAATCGTTAGTGGTATAACTTCTAACTGAAAATTTTTACTCACATCAGCAAATGTGGCTAGTAACTTTGTTACTCCCACTCAAATATGTTCTCAATTCCACAGACTAATATTATGTAGACCTGCCCCTCTCGATAGTTTTGTTTTCGCGGCGGCCATTAGAGATAGACCAAAACGAGGGTTGGTGCGTTCTTGGCGATGGTCTGGTTTGGTCTGAGCGCTTGGCGATGGTCTGGTTTGGGTCCAAGAGGATTTTCATTGTTATAACCCTATTTCGCTCGACGAAAACTTAGCGTGGTTTGAGTAACGTGAAAAAGGATTAGTTGTTAAGTGTTTAGATCATTTCATAGAAATGGATTGCCAAGAGAAAACTGTTTGCGCTACAGTGTATGTAATTTATTTTTAATAAAATTTAAATAATTTTAGTTATCACCATCCTATATACGTGTTCATTATAAGTATACACGTGTTCATATAAATATACATGTGTTCATCATACGAAATTAGTGCTGTGTTGTTATTACTGCCGATTAGACTAAATTCTAAGAGGTAGTGGTATAATTAGTTAAAAAATATTTTCCGTATTTTCATAAAATGTGAAATAATTGATATTTGCATAGCTTTTTCTTAGTTGAATGTGATAT
This sequence comes from Amaurobius ferox, assembly GCA_951213105.1. NCBI lineage: Eukaryota > Metazoa > Arthropoda > Arachnida > Araneae > Amaurobiidae > Amaurobius > Amaurobius ferox. The sequence goes on along the minus strand of OX578155.1, from coordinate 65,250,604 downwards.
TGTATTTGTATTTATTTATGTCAAATTTTTATTAAATGCCTTATGGTGGAAAATTCACCCCACCCTCGGGTAATAAGAGATTGAGTTCCACAACTTCGATAGTGCATTTATGCAAATTTGATATTTACTATATGAATATTTTAATATTTAAAAAAAAAGTTTATTATCAGTATCCCGGTATAAATTAAGGATCAACACGCTAGTATACCTTTTAGACTGAAAATATTATATAATGTTTCAGTCTTTTGAGTATGTTAGCTTGTTTTTTTTGTGTGCATTATGTTTTATAGTGAAACAACGCAATGCGTCTATTTTTTAATCCATTTTATGATTATTTGAATTAAATATAGAACTATGTTTATTTAAATGTACTTAAACTAATGAATATATTTATGTTGCATATTAATGTATTTTTAAATCATTATCATTTCTATAGTTTAAAAAATTATAAAAATACAGTCCTCAACATTTTGTTCCCCTTCCGTTTAAAAAAAAAATCGCCAAGCGGGCGATAACGCGCCAAATCTGGCAGACGTATTTTGTTTACATCGTAATTTTGGTCCATCTCACGAGCTCTAGTGTCTATGCGACATACCATGTTAAAAATGTTGCCATAGGGTCCTATGGGAGTGAACGTTCTGAATATAGTATTCTGTGCTGAGAGAAATAGAATTTATTCTTTAGTGTTTTTATTCTTAATTGCTTAAAATGTAAACTTTATGTCCAAAATTACATCAGTTAGAAAATCTTAAAAGAAATTCTTTAGATCCATAAAAACTTTGAATTTGTTTAAGTCAAAAGAAATTATCACAGATTTAGAACACTGGGATAGAAGAGGTTTTGGACAATTTTTCAACCATTCTACATTATACACTCGGAAGTGTAAATTGTAGACAGCATGAGTTCGTGTACACATAGGTATTCTATGTTCATTCAGAGAAGAAAAAATATATGAAATAAGTAGACAGTTTAAAATTCTGGTAGATATATTTTTATATATTTTTATTTAAATTTTGCCGTAAAATTGTTGTAGTCATCGAACTTACAAGTGACCTTTAAATAATGCTTTTATTTGTACTTATTCTTGGATAAACAAGTTCGTAAACACTATCAGCATGAATAAAATATAATCTAAAATGATGATATGAATGTACTCTTAAAAATACACTGTGTTTCAAAAAATGTTTGCATCCATAAGAAATTGAGTTACAGCTGCGAACTCCGCGTGTATGTGTCGCTTGAGGAGATTTGTAAATTATTATTGGAGAAAAATATTATTAGGAGTGCAAAGTTTTGGGGCAAAAGTTTTAAGAAATGGTGGCATCTAGAAAATGACATTTTAATAAGTATTAACTTCTGCCTTGCCAACTATGTAAGCTGATATACGGCGATGTCTATTAAGTTGCTTATGTTCATCTGCTGAAGATTTTGCCACGCATACTATTAGCCACAAATGTTGCAAATGGTCATCTAATTCACTGGTAGCCTAAGAACGCTGCAATTGCCGTTTCACCATGTTCCAGACGTGTTCCATTGGTAATTGGTCTGTGGACCTAGATGGCCAAGGGAGGATATTGAATATTGGAAGACATTTTTGAGAAAGTCGTACTGTATGTGGTCCAGCGTTTTGTTGTTTGTCTATGGAACCTGGGAACCTTTACAGCATAGGCAGAACAATGAACTAGCTGTATAATATCGTCCACTTACAAGCGATAGGTTTGCAGCCCAACCACAGGAGAACGGAAGTCCCCCGATATACATAGCGAAATAAAAAGTGGGCGGGGCTTAGGTGCTCTTACATTCTATGCAAATCCAGTATGGCAGAGCTAAAGGCGAGAATCACATTTAATCTTCACTGTCACTTTTGAATATTATTATCATTCATTGACACTATATCAGTGACCATTATGGAATTTCTAAATTTTCGTTTTACAAGTTTATTTAGTCTAAATCTCTTATGTGACATTTTGGTACATATTTGTATTTTAGCAGTTTTGAAGGTTGGCACAGAACTGAATTAATTCAGGAAATATAGCAGTTTAGGTGGTACTTTAAAGATATTAGTTTATTCCTTTTCTTGGTTTTACTTTTAGTTTAGAGATAAAAGAAAATTGATCTACCGGCTTCGGTCTTACTTTTAAAATTGCGTGGTTCTCCAGCTTTTCGCTGATCTTAAGTTATTTTCTATGCTTTTATGAATTCGACCTCCTAATTACCGTTTCATTCCGAATAAACAGGATGCTATTAGTTTTAGATAGGATTCATAGGATAGGTTACGTTATAAAATTATGAAACCGATATGTATCTGAAAATATGTTAATCGCATCCTTTTTTGATATAAGCTTCTAAAAACCGCAGAACCAAAAATTCCAGTATTGATTAACATTAGAATAAAAGAAGACGTATATAAGGGTAGACTCAGTTATTCAACTCAGAGAGGTAAACTCAGTTAGAAAGATGTTAGTTGTAAACTAATGTATATGTTTAGCTTAAAGGAGGTGGAGAATGTATCACATTCGGAAGTGTGAACCTTTTTAGTTCGACTATTCCTTCAATTAAAAATACTATCAAATGATTTATCCCAAAATGACCATGTAGTCGTTTACGTAATAGGCGTAGCCAGGATTATGGAAAAAGAAAGCTCGGACATCGAAAGGGATTAGTTGGGGATACAAAGAGGATATACGTTTTCCAATATAGTCAATAACGCAACTTTTTAGGAAATGGATAAAAATTATAAAGTACGTGCTTTAATAATAAAGTATGCCGCCCACGGAGAGCTACCGTCCTACAAATCACGAAATATACGATGATTAAGCGCTCGTCCTCGGATAAACTCATCTACATTTACTGCAGTAGTTAAATGTTATTTTAAATTCTCTCCCAAAGTTTTTGATGCAAGTGCATGACGGTGCAACATACAATGAGTTAAAGTAACTCGCGGTATTTCTTTTTTGATGTATGAAAATAAACAAGAATTTTCCCCCAACATCGAAGGGGCAACATCAGTACAAATTGAGTCCTTCACATTCATGGGTATTTGATGTTTAAAAAAGGGTTTCTAATAGGATTGAAAACATCAATTTCTTAGCACACAGATATGCCACTTGATAAGAAGCTTTTAACAAGGGCTTTTGATCTGGCGCAAAGTCAAATTTTGTGATAGTTCGGCTGGTGCCAAATCGTGCCTTCTTAGACTTCAAGGTGTTAAGAGTATATCCTACAGATGCTGAATGACTATACGATGCTGATTGTTGAAATGTTCTAACAACTTTGACGGTTTAAGATTGGAATTTGAAAATATTTTGCAACATAAAATGCATCGTTGCGTACCATCTTTATCTGTTGTGCAAGTGAATCTATAAGCAATACAATCGTCTTTCCATTTGCGTTTTTTCCTCATAACGAGGGTAACTACAATCAGTAAAATAATAATTGTAATTTTTCAAAATTTGCAGAAAACTTTTATGTAATTAATTGATCGTATCCGGTGTGGGGTTTAGTCACTGCTTAATGTTGGTAAAATAAAGAAAATTAGTATTCGTTACTTGGTCAAACCTCCTCGCTAACGTTCGTACTCTGAGTAGGAGAACACGTAAGCGTTTCAACCAGTTTCTTATGGTACTGCATGTGCTAGTAAGTGCGATGAAATCTATTGGATCACTTTAGAAGCATTTAGCTAACACGCTAAAAGTAGATAGATGTACTTCCTGGTAGTAGATAGATGTATCTACTTCCTGGTGCTTTCTCGTTCCCCCTTAAATTGTATCTGGCAACTACTGAGGTGTTACAAACTCTGTCTGAAAAGCCGAAAAATGTTACTCCAATAATAATTCCCTTTAGAAACATAATTTTGCATTTTATTCGTGGAAGAAATAATTAATACAACCTAAAAATGTGATTATTTATTCAAAAGAGAAGTTTGTCTTACTGTAGAGTAAAATACTTCTCAGTAAATAGGGTTTTCTAGCCTGGTGTATTTTGGTGCCATCTCATGTAGAGCCGTGCCGTCTGAGCTAAATGCAGAGAGGGTAGGAGTGGGGGTCCCAAAAGTCGACGTAGCATTCCCTTGTTATTCACAGCTGATCAAGTGGTAGTTACCATCGAAAATTTAGAAACTTCTCTAGCACCCCCAGAGGTGCACGAACCCCAGGTCAAGAACCATTGCAGACAATGGATATGGATGACAAAGTAAGTGTATTATTGGACTATGAACTTGTGTACTTCGATAAATTCTTCAACTAAATATACTATGATAAACAATTTATCCTAAAGTGACCGTGTTTACGACACAGTAGTAGCAACGAATTCGTAAAAAGGGAGTGTCGCTGTTTAAACGGGAAGGATAGGTTAAAAGGGGAGATATTTAATTACCAAACTACATTTTTATTTCTATTATTTCTTCAATTTATAGCACTACCATAAACGAGTTATTACAATTTTACCATCGACTTAACAAGAATTATATGCAAAATATGTAAAAGGGCTATACAAAATTTAAGCGTATTCAAAACAAAATACTGATTCATCTAAATAATATGCATAAAAATGATTTTATTCACGGGAGGTCATTGTCATAAGAGAAAAGTTTTTATTGTGTACTGCCATTAATCTCTCTCTGTCTCTCTTTTACTAAAATTTTGTCCGATAGCTGAAGGAAAATAATTTTCAAAGTGTTGAAATTGATTGAGCTTCAGTGCTTCAGTGTATATATATAGAAAAGAAAATGAAAGGAAAACAAAAAGCCTTGAAACGTTGGACCATTCATGTGGTAAATTAAAAAAAACAATGTTAATTTACTTTTCAAAAGGATGAAAATTGGATAACGAAAACCTGTTATGTCTCCCTATCTGGTTGTTAACATTATTTTATCATTCGTGGCTACGCTTATGGTATTACCATATTTAGCGCAAGAACATTAATTAAATATTAACGTTTTCCTACAGCTCGTTAATGAACTTTACTACAATGAACGATTTATTACCAAATGAAGCAATACAGGCAGAGGATTACACAGCTTTGTGCTTTTCGTACGGGACCTCCGCGGTCAGAGATTTCGAATGAAGGTGTAAATATGTATCTCAAGTAAGTATTACTACGTATAAATACGTATAAAATAGAAAATAACAGGCAAGAAAAGGGTCTTTATAATTAGGTATATAAATTTACTGCAGACTGCAATCTTTAATGTAAACTTTTAAATCATTCAATTTCCGCAAAATATGTTATACAATATTCTGAAATTTTATAGAATAACAAATTTCTCTTTGGTGTACGAACTTGAACATTCAGAGAACTGTCGTTTTAATTTTTGTACAAATTCATTAATTCTAACGAATATTGCACGAATTGTTATAATTTTCACATGTGCGACAATTTGTTTGAAGAATACCTTAATTATAGTTGTTTATCTGAAAAAATATATGTGAATCAATTTAATCATGAGTTTGGATATTACCAGATCCAATTCAAACCATTCTAATAATAAGTCTAAAATGAAAAATCAATCTTTCTGAAGTGGCAAAATTTATTCACGAAATTTTTTAAAAAGTAAAATATGTACGCTCCATATGAATATATGTCATACATGTATTTTAAAGACACTCCCACTGTTGTATATATACATTTAACGAAAACTTGTTTGATTACATTTGGCGACTAATTGTTAAATGTATATATATTTAACGATTCGTCAACGACATCAAATCGTTTTAATCTTCATCCAAGAAATATATTTTACGACTTGAAATATGATTTAAACATAACGGATTACTTTTTACTGGGTTCGTCCGTGTACTTTGTCGCGGAAGGACGTGCTTTCACACAGCTTCTTGCGACGTGTGTTTCCCTTGTGCTTTACCATGAATCAGACACCGCTTGGATTATTGAAACTCTACGAGTTCAAAAGGTTTTTTGGAAACAATAAGACGGTATCGGTAGAGTGCCTTGAAGAGTTCTAGGCACTGTAGTAATAGTTAAAGAGCAAAATTTGTACAACTGTTATGAATGCATGTATCTTGAAGACACACCCACCGTGGTATAAATTCGTTTAACGAAAATTTGCTTAAAGGCATTTAACGACTAATCGTTAAATATATATTTATCAATTCGTAAAGTACATTAAATCGTTATAATTTTCATCGGTGAAATCTAATTTAAGGACACGTATCCTAAAAAATATAATAGAAAAAATGAATATTAATATTTTGATCTTCAAGCCCCGCCCACTTTTGTCTAAGTGTATGTTACAAAATAAACAATGTGAGATAACAATGTTTTAAAATGTAATTTGCAGTTAAAAATGAAATGAATAAATAATTGTTTGTTCTTCATGCAAAAGATTAAATTGTTCGGTATTTAATTAGTTCTGTTTGAATATTTGACTATGTAGATTTCAGTCAATGTGAAATGGCCGTTATAAATGTCCTACGAATTCAGAATATTTATAAATGACAATTAAGTTAATCTTAATTAAGAATAAAAAGCTATATAATTGAAATTTCAATGACACAAATTTTGTAACTTTATCAAAGCACGCTCACTGCTTCAGAATAGTTAATTCATCGACACCTTCTTCAAGCACATGAGATAAAAAATTGTTTTAGAATTCAATAACATTGTATATAACAACATTGTATATAACAACATTGTAAATTATTATATTAAATATAATCTATTAGCAGAACATATTTCTAATTAATTGAAAGTTATTCCTTTTAACGAAGATTTTGTAAATAATTATATTGCATATTATATTTATTTATGAATTCTGTTTTCAAAAGCCAAGCTTACAATAAATATTTAGCTACGATACGACAAAAAGCAAAGGCGTTTTCATTTAGTTGTTTCATAATTTATAAGTTTTTGAGTTACATTTTGGAAACTTGCTAAATTCTGCCTGAAATAATTATTGACTCATAAATTTGAAATTACATAATAGGTACAGAAATTTATTTATAGTCGTGACGACATTTCAGCTATTTCGTGCAAACATATTTTTATTTCTTGTACCGAGACACTAAAAGTTTATAATTGTTAAATATTCATAAATTTGCGAAAAATATAAGCAAAATTGTATATTTAGCATTAATTCTACGAAAAAAAAAACACAAATTGAAAATGAGTAGAACATAAATCCAAGGTTGAGACAGGTGAGGAGACATGATTAGCTAATTAAAGTTAATTCACTCAGAATAAAAAATGCTTAATCAGAATCTTTAAATCAGAAGAAAACACTAGGAAATTGGTAGAAATCATTAAACTTTCTAAGTGAAAATTCGTATATAAACTCCTGTATGAAAAAATTAAACTACGATGAAAGAACCTTCAGAATTAAATGAAATTTGTTAAATAAACGACTCGAATTGATACAAATAAAAAATTATACTTACAAAGCAAAAATCAATATTATATGTCGAAAATCAGTATTTTGTGAAGCCACCACGCGCTGCGATACGTGCTCTTATACGTCGTAGCATCGATTCAAACATATTTTGAAATTGTACATAAGGAAGAGCATTCCAGTTTGCTTCTCTCCGAACCCAATGTTCAACTGTATCAGCTACGGATCGAGTGTCATGAACGAGAAGCCGAACGACGAAATCCCAGACATGTTCAATAAGCGACATATGAGGTGAATAGGCAGGCCAAGGAAGAAGCTGAATCTGTTGTGCTGAGAAGTTTTCCTAGCTACATGTATAAGAACATTGTGTTGGTGAAATACATCTCCAGGAATTCGTTGAAAGAAGGGTACGACTTCGGACTCCAGAACTTCTCTGACGTTCAAGTTGCTGTTGAGATTACCCATAATTTTTAGCAACTGTGATCGCACAAAGTACCAGGTGGCACCCCAGAATATCATGCTTGGCGTTCGTCCAGTATGAAGTTAGATAACGCAGCACGGAAGTTGGCGTCCACTGCTTTAGCGTTTAAACAGCCACCGCTGTATCACAAATTAAGCAGGATTCATGGGAAAAGAGGACTTGCTGCCAATCGGTAAGCCACTGTCCACGTTGATGAGCTCATTGTACCCACAGGAGGCGATGGTTTTGCGGTCCTGTGCAAAACTAATGCTGCACGCAGGCCACTGTGCAGCAGACCCCAACGAATTTTTGGGGCAGACAATGATGCACCTGTAGCAATGCTCCAGCATTCTGCCAACAGTCGTGATGAAGCCGTACGGCCCAACATTGCCATGCGGATGAGGTGTCTAACATCCAGTACTGACATAACATTTCGTCGTACACTGCCGGATTTGCGACTCGTCTGGTTCTCTTCAGTCCACTGCTTCCACGCTCGCAGCACCGTCGGGGAATTGCGCCCATACGAACTGCGATTGCACTATAAGAAAGACCCCTTCATGAAGGTTGATCATTCGTCCCCGTTCAAATCCCGTAACTTTCTCATATGACGCCCTCTGTCGTCGTCTTAGAGGCATAATGACATCTAATGAAAAGTTTACTGCTGGAAGACAACTATGGACTATTTTCAACGTCCCTCTATTTGTCTCTTTTTATACGGTTAAAACAGTAGTTCAGAGGGCGGTGCTCAGAGTAAATATGCGAGGCGGCTTTGAAACTCTAATCAATTGCATTGAATATACTAATTTTCATTTGCAGTAAATTTCAGATCAATCGACTGATTCGTTCATACTGTTGCAATTTTTACAAACATGAGTGTACATTAACAAATGTTGCTAACAACCGTGTTACTGCCATTGAAATACACATGTTAGTAGTTAGAAAACACCGGTCCCAGTCCAAAGAGGGGAGGCGGTGCCGTGCGGTGCCAGAGGAGGCCCTCTTTGGAGTGTCTTCCCTCTTTGGAGTGGACCCTCCTTGGAGGGTCCACTCCAAAGAAGTAGAATCAGTTTCGACTGAATCTACTTCTTCAGATTTTATGCAAGATGCACTCCGTCGTTGGCATTTAGGTTCTAATGTGTAAGTGTATTTGAAACTTCGTCATGGGAAGTTAAAAGTGTATATATGGAAATATCTCTCTAACGATCGAAATGAATTACAGCCTATGCGTGAAGGTGTTACACTGTCACCGGCTACATGGAGTGAATTTTCTCAAAAATTGTGGTCGTTCAATATTCTATATGCAGATACCTCTTTCGTCAGTCGCAATGAGTTGTTCTGTTTCAATGACAACGGAAAATTGCATCTGCAGAAAATAATTCAATTATATGATTCAAAATTTTGTCTAACACAGTGTCATATTACCTTAGATAAAAATCAAATAGCATGTTTACAGAATAGTGTTAACAACATTAGTATACATCTTCGAGAAAGTATATTTATAGAGTGGCTTCCTGCTAAAATATTAAAAATAAAGAGCACTATAACCTTTCTACCATCACTTATTTGTGACAAAAATTTTGCATTCGAACAATTAATCTCTTGTATTCATGACAACATCATGTGTCATGTCGAAACGTCGAAAACCCAGACCATCCGTCTCGTCCGAGGACTTAGAGAATCAATTTGAATGGTCGGGATCATGTGTCATGTAAGAAAACTTTTCAAATGTGTTGGCTGTGTTGGTCAAGTTGAAGATTTAAGTTACCATGAATGTCTTTACAGCACTCCATTACAAATGTTTGACAGAGTGTCTGAACAAGTACTTCTAAATCTTGACATTAATAACATTGCTAAGAAAGTTTTGTTGCGTGGTGAAGAAGTCTTTTACTGCTATGATAGAAATTTTTTCGAGTCATTCAAATCAGAGGACTATGAAAGTGCGATAAGGAAATTATTTTAACTTATTTGTTTAAATGTACAAGTGATAATGGTTAATGTGTATTTCATTAATAATAGATTCATTAAATGGTTTTTATCTTTCAAATTGAATTCCTTATTTATACTCATTAGCTAATTTTTTTTTTTTTTTTTTTTAGCATGTTCCATTTAAGAAATGTTATATTGTTGTGAGTTATGTATCTATGCATTCAAGTGTAACAGGTTTACTAATCTCACTTTTTAAAATAAAATATAAAAAATTAAAAATAGATTTATTCGAATCATATCAAATGTCTACAGTGTGAGTTTCATGACAAAAGATATTTACACTTTACAGAGTTTAAATCATAAATTTATAATCAATGTCAAAATTCTGAATTCATTCAAAATAAATGCTAATTTATGTTCCATTCTCTAAAGTATGAAGATTCATAAACAATGCTGTGTTTCAATCTCTAAGAATCGGTGAAAATTCGACTGTAGTTTCTTAAAAATCTACGAAGTTGGGAGTTATTCTGTAATAGGTGTAAAATTTTGTTGTGGTCCTGTCATTTTCTGTGTGTTGTTAAATATGTACATTCAAATGGGATCATTTATTAAGAGCAGAGGGGTCTTATGGAGCACCTACAGCCGCAAAATTGTGACATTTCTATGTGCATGTCAATAATGTCTCGTATTAAGATATCAAAACTCATTACATGTTTCTTTTAAGGTGTTAATTGCATATCTTTCATATTTTTTAATGTTATTGCAATGTACTGTACTTGTCTCAGAGGGTCACTCATTCATTTAAATTCAATGTTAACAATCACCTATCCTTAAAAACAGTAAGTTATATACTATTCTTCTTTTAAAAAATATATATATATATATATATACTCGTTTAATGATCTTAAACGTTGTTGTAACAATAAAACCTAGCTCTTATTTGATAGTCATACACTAAGTATTGTGCAATTTTTGTCAAATTGCATTAAAATTTGATAATTTTAAATGGGGAGAAAAAAAAAACATTCGTGAGTATTCTATAATATTGAAATGCTAAGATCTTCCAGCTCTTGTATGTATTGTATAATTTGATAAATTTTTCATTTAAATATGGGAACTGCTTTAAACAATAACATTGCAATTAACTCGCTTTGCGAACATGAACTTTGGGTCACTATCTGTTACACTGATAAGCGCGATAAGCTATAGAGCCGATTTGGAATGTATTCTGGGTGAGTCTTTGGCCTGCATGATGTGTGTATTGTGGGGGGAGGGGGTATATTTAAGGAAAATATGTATTCATATACATATTCTTTCTGAGAGCAGCTTTTTCAAAATAAGATCCACACATTTTAGTGGTGTCTATTGAAATGTAAGGATGCAATCATGCATTTGCAATCGTCGGATTTCCACTTGGACGAATTCAGACGTAAAATACACCTCTAATGCTTTTTTTTTTTTTTAAATTACAACTTAACATTTAGAAGGTATATGGAATATCTGCTTATATGAAAAAAAAAATGGATAGCATAAGACAGTAGCAAGTTATTAAAAAGAAAAAAGAAAAAAAAAATGCATAATTTGGAAAGAATAATTGTGTGGTGGCAATACGGCAACATAATGACATCATTATAGATAAGATCTAATTTTTAATAATGTAATAAGAGTGTATCATTCATTTGGAGTGTGGACAGTAAGTTGTCGCTCCGTGAGTTCCAATTTTGTTAACTATTTTCAATGTGAATATAAAATTATATGAAATGATTCTAAATATTCAAACTTAGAAGCTTCAACTAAGTTCGGTTTCATTGAAATATTTGTCCTGTAAATATTTGCATCGGTAAAACCACCATTGGTAGTTCAAACAGTCGATTCGTATTTAGAAAATTCTAGAACCGTAGAGTACAACTGTAGAAATCTATTTTTAAAAGCTGTCGAAACAGATATTTTTTTCATAAAAATGTGTTCCATACAATTTATGTCTACCGATGAAATACAACTATTTCGGACATTTTTAAAAATTTAAAAAGTTTGAAAGTTAGTGTGATAAAATCTCACACAATACTTATTCGTTTCATGTTTAGCAGGTTTTAATACCGGGTGTTGAAATCTAGGTACATGTATGTGCAAAATGGTCTATTCCTATTCAATAGATTTTAAAATGTGTTTGTGTCCTGAAAAAAATAATGTACACTCACTTCTAAGTTCTATAATGGTAGTAAAATTACGATGTTAAAATGGTGATATCATATTCATTGGGTTTTATTTAAACTGAATGCTAAAATTTTTGGGGGTGAAAATTCGTTAGTTTGTTAAATTCTAAACTTCGATATTTCAATTACATCCACCATTTTAAAAATGGCCGAATCATATTCAATGCGTAATATCATTAAAATGATGTATTTCAGATTACGTGTACCAAATCAGACCCTTGAAGTATCCAACTATTAAAATATATTATTAGAAAAAATAGGTGGCAACACCTCATACTGCTGACGTCATTATAGATAATATCTAATTTTTAATAGCGTAATGAGAGTGTATCACTCATTTGAAGTTTGACCAGCGGGTAGTGAAGACGTCGTTCCGTGAGTTCTAATTTTCATTATTATTTTTATAAAAAGAAAAAAAATCACACACACACACTTAGAATGGTCAAATCTTGTTCACTTCATTTTAACTAAATGCGCTATTTTAAAGTTTGTGTATACATTTGTTTTTAGATACACAACACTTGAAAGGGTCGAATCCTGTTCACAAAACATAATTTCAGCTATGTATTACATTCATGTTTTTGAAGTTTGTGTATACATTTGTTTTTAGATACACAACACATAAAGGGTTGAATGCTATTCACTTAACACCATTTTGTGTCCACGGAACACAATTTGTGTGTTCATTGGAACTCCGTAATCAATTTGTTTTTAAACATTCGAAATCATTTCGTTAATATTATAAAAATCGTATTGATAGTTAGATTTATTGAAAAAAAAAAAAAAAAAAAAAAAAAATCCACTGAATACAATTTTAGCTAATTATTACATTCGTGTTTTTAAAGTTTGTGTATACATTTGTTTTTAGATACACAACACTCAGAATGGTCGAATGGTATTCACTGAACACAATTTGTGTGTTCATTGGAAATCCGTAATCAATTTGTTTTTAAACATTCGAAATTATTTCGTTATTATTATAAAAATCGTATTGATAGTTAGATTTATTTAAAAAAAAAATCCACTGAATACAATTTTAGCTAATTATTACATTCGTGTTTTTAAAGTTTGTGTATACATTTGTTTAAAAAAAAAATCATAATGTTATAATACGCAATTTTATATTCACTCCGTAGCATTCTGTTTTAAAACGCACCCTTTATAAAGTGCATCGCTATTCACCGAGCGATTCGAATGAACTTTGAAAAATAATCTAGCTTCCACTGATAAGGTACACTTCGAAGATAACTTCTTATAAAGCACGGGTGCTTTGGCACGATGGTAAGACGCGCGGCTTCTAATCAGTTGGGCCCAAGTTCGAATCCAGCTCCTGACCAGTGAAACATTAATTTCTTTTGGAAAAAAAATGCCGATAGATGGCAGCACTTCATCAAAATTCGCCAGAGGGCGCTTTAACTACCTCACGCTGATAAGATCTTTCACTCTGTCGCTGACCAGCAGAGAGGGAGGACGTGTGCTAAGGAGCTCCAAGGCGCGACACGTCATTTCCAGATTGTGTGATTGCGAAATCCCTTGAAACCACTTCCTCAGGTCAAGGGTCAGTCAGCGATTGTGACATTCCCTCTCAAGACTCGGAGTGAAACTCACTCCGTATGAGTCATCATGCCTCTGTGAAAGACTTTCGCAATTGCCCTCTTCCGAAAGAGGCATCCGGTGCTGCAACGCCTCACCAAACTTCCAAAAGAGGGGAGGGGGGCATCCTCCCAAAGAGGATCCTCTCAAGAGAGGCATCCTCCCTCCTGGGGGTCTCAAGACCCTCCAAGGAGGGTCCACTCCAAAGAGGGAAGACACTCCAAAGAGGCATCCTCCCAAAGCGGGCCTCCTCTGGCACCGCCTCCCCTCTTTGGACTGGGACCGGTGTTTTCTAACTACTCATGTTTTGAAATCTATATTTAGAAAAATCAAATTTATTTCTAGTTTATAAATTGCATATAATGTAAACTTACTAAAATTAGGAAACGTCCGAAATTACTAAAGTTAGGTGCTAAAAAATTTTCCTAGATCTGTAAATATGAATTTTTTTAGATCAAGAGTGTTTTACCTAAATCTGAGTTTTAAAGTAAATATTGTTTATTAGCATAATTTCACATAACAAGCATTCTATAAGGGTCCTATATATACAGGAGTCTTATGAAGAGCAAAACGTAGACAGCATGAGAAATCTATGAACTTTTCGATTAAGTTCGCAATGGGTTTTTGGAGTCCCCGGTCAAATGACTTTAACCTCCGGTATGATTGTATCATATGACATCATTTGAGCACAATAGATTCGAAAAAACTCGTTCGTCGTCGTTGATGAAGCACCTGGCGTTGCCGCCTCTATCTTCTGTGTTGAATGATTACTTGTGGTGTAGATTTGACATTACTTGTATGCACATAAAAGTTCGTTGATGAAGAACAACCCCTGATGGGCGGGGCTTCGTCGTAAGAGCTGGCGCCACTGCGTCGAGGTGATGAGGCACGTTGGGAAGTCCGTATGCAACATGATGAGGCACGTGGGATAGACTGTTCACAATCTTCGGGGTATGTGAGGCACGTGGGAATGAGTTCAATGGCAGAACAGGTGATGAGGGAAATCCACACTGAGACTTCTCTGCCAGCCGGCCAAAGTTTAAAAGCTTAAATTTGGGGGGGTTTGGGATTTGATGACTCTAGTTATCATTTCGACGATTTGGAAAGTTTTTGTCATTGCGTCTTCGTCGCCTTTGAGAATTTTAACTACATCTTTTAAGATACTGCTGAGTTTATTAATATCAATGTATTTTTCTACCTCTTTGTACAGACTTAGAAACTCTAGAAAAGCATTTGCAGATTGAGGGATTTTGTCTGATACAGTTTGAGTATGGGCTAAGTGCTCGCCAGTAGTTCCTCCTACCGCTTCGGCACTTGCCTGCTCTTCCTGCACAGGGGAGGTTATCCTAGTGGGGAGGGGGGGAAAGTTATCCTCGCCAAGGGTGGGTGAAGTTTTAGCAGATTTTTGTACCTTTTTCAATTCTTGCGTTCTTTTCCTAAACCAGGGGTTTTGGGGACAGTGACTAAAATTGGCAGGGTGGGATCCTGAACAGTTGGCGCATTTCGCCGGGGTGTCCCTATTTTTTGTGCAGTTTCTCGTGGGATGACCTTCGCCACATTTAAGGCAGCGGGGAGGGAGGGTACACTGGTCAGAATGATGGTTCCAAAGTTGACAATTGTAGCACATTTTATGGCCTCTCGCCTTAAAAAGTTGAACTTTGATTTGCATGGAAAACAGGGAATTTACTTCATAAATCCTCGCCCATCCTTCCGTTGGCACAAGTCCAACCAAGAAGATGGGGAGGGGCGTCCTATCACGCCTATTCCTTAGCTGCGTGATTCTAACAATTTTAAAACCAAGCGCGGCAAGCTCTTTTTTTATTTCCTCAATACTGGTATTAGTGGGCAAGCCCTTTATTACTATCTTCCTCGGCCTATCCGTTTTGAGGTTTAATGAACTGAAAGGAATCCCCTCACGGGTTAAGTGAGCCTGCACACGCCTGTAGTCCTCAACGGACCCAGGAGTGATCCGGATCACTCTTCCCATGAGAAGACCCTGAACTTTGCACTCTAAAAACTTGTTTAAGTCCTCTATGAGGGCTCCCCAATTAATTGTGGAGTCCACATAGAAGGACGAGACTTTTTCCTTAGGGGGGGATGGCGCCTCAGTCATTTCGACTTCATCGTCATTTAATTTGCTAAATTTATTTTTGGTTTGGATATCCTGGGATTTTAGTTTAGAAGTAGAGGGTTTACTACTATCAGAAGTTTTCAACTTTTTGCTTTTAGGCTGGGTGATATACCCTTCAAGATTACTAAACATTTCGTGTTTAAATTTAAGATATAACTCGTCCTCTGTTTTAGTTTTCCTATCTCTATATATATCATATACAAGATTGTAAGATTTCCTATTAGTAAAAGTACTAAGATTAGGGTGGCTGGCTAGCAGATTGGAATCAGAAATGGTACCTGATAGTATTGTCCTGATCATCTGGGCTCGATCGAAGTCGATCCCGTCTTCCTCCAGCTCCTCTTCAAGTCTGGCGATGATCCAGTCGTAAATCTTGAAGTGGCTGTATATTTTCCACTCAGCAGAGTCTTTCTTTAACTGGTCGCTATCACATCCCAGGGTCTTGATGTAGGCTGCCGCGTAGCCGGCCGCACTTGGGGTATCCTCGTCCTCCGATGAAGAAACAGTCTCTCCTTGATCCTGGTCCTGGTCATCCATGATCTCGGCCCAGTTCTTCTTTTCTTTACTCGCCCGCTGTAACACGTGCTTGGCTGACACTCCTTGTTGCGCCATTTTCACGGCAGTTGGTTTCACAATCTTTACACTGTCCATATTGAACCGAAGTTCAGAAGTATAATCTACACCATTGTCCAACATCAGCTGTTTCCAGCCATGTCTACCTCTCCAGTCTTTCAAAATATTCACATCCGTCTTAACTGGCTCCGCAGCGAGCTGCTTGCACGTGTATCCACCATGCTGTATCACTAAGTCCTTCCAGGCTTGAAATCCTTTCGCTTCCACCGGTGAGATGAATAGCTCCTCCACACTTGTAATAATCCTATGCACATCCATCGTAAATTACTTTGCCCGACGCGGTTTACTAAAAATTAGTACACTCACGCCCAAGCCAAAGTAAGAAATCCACGTGGTCACTGAATGCGATTGGCCTTTTGGACCCCTTGAATAGATTCGAAATAAAGGTAGAAGTATATAAAAAACGTTGTTTTATTAAAATTCTGGCAGTTGTATTTCAAAAATATTTCCACTTAGATATCGCATAAAATTATTGTAATCTTCAAATTTGCAAGTAAATGTAAAATAATGCTTTTATTTGTTCTTATTATTGGATAACCAAGTTCGTAAGTAGTATTAGCCTGAATAGAAATATCATCTAAAATAATGATAACAATGTACGCTTAATCCATAAAAAACTTTGAATTTGTTTAGTTCAAAAGAAATAATCTGAGATTTGGAAAACTCGGCTGAAAAGGAAATATCGTTTTGGACAATTTTCATACATTCCACACTAACTGAACTGTACATTTCCGTGGTTGGACATTTTTCAGACAATATTACACACCAAATGAACTCCGGCCACACAGAAAGCTACCATTAGCCTATGGGTTGGTCGTGTGGTCTGGGTTTTCTACACCAAATGAACTGTACATTTCCGAATAAGAAAACAAAGATATCTACTCATTTATCCATCTGCGGCAACAAAAAAAACAATCAATCGGAAGGGGTGAGTCTGCTGAAATACGCACCTCACATATTTATCACGTGATATTTTGGTGCGAGTGCGTCGTAGAGACCAGCCACAAACGGGGGAAAGCTACGAAAAACGTCAAAAGATTCGATGTTTGGTGTGTAAAGGTGAAGCAAACTTACAGGCGAATTTGCTCCCGCACAATCTCACTCCAACTCCCGTGACGCATGCGCATTAGCTCGGGAAAAATAGTTGTGTGCCAAGCAGGGAGAAAGAAATGGGTTATTTATTTTCTTCATCGCAAGTCAATGTGTGTGTTTTATATTTCCACGTGGTCCGAATTTATTACAATTTTAAGCTGTTAATTTAATATTTTTGTCACTTCTTTTACATGGTTGACATGTATTTAATCGTGTATTACAATTCTGGGATGTGTACATTTGATTTTCCGATTGTAATTGTTTTAAAATGACCTATTTGCTGAGTTTCTTGCAAACACAAAAGGTACGTGAATTATTTCTATCCTAAAAGTATTTAATCTATTGTTTTATTTAGTATGCATATGTAGTCGCAATAAACACCTTTAGAAATAAGGGATCTTGTCGTTTAGGATTCTTATCATGATTATATTTATTCATTGTATACTTAGAATTTTGATTCTACTAATCTACTGCCAGTTGATTAGAATAACTTGACATAAGCCAGTTGATTAGCTTGTTTGAGATAGAATTATTTTTAATTTTCTGTCTGTTCAGGCTGATTTGCTGGATGTGTTGAAGCAGATAGCATTAGAAATAAAATACTATTAGATTATTTATACTGTGAAATGACTAAGCTATGTTTTTAATTTCTACTGATTTTAATGAGTCTCCAAATACATTAATTAACAAGACTTTTTCTTATTTGGATTATTTGATGAAATAAAGAGTGGAATGACTGTTTATTTTCCGAAACATTGCCGTTGCTTAAAAATTTTGGCCCCTCAATCATTTAAAGCAAAATATTCAATTCATACAATTTAGTATTTTTTAGTTGTGTTAAATTTTAAGTAAAATTAAAAATAGTTTATAAATTTTGAATTCAAAAAGCTGAAATTTTATTTTTATCTAATTTGCTAATTGGATTTTTGATTATAAAGGGGCCGGTGTTAAGAAATCTTATTTTCTTCATTTTTCAATCACAGAATAGTAGTTTGAAACTTTCATATATTTTAAAGCTATATGTTATTGTTGTCACTCAAAATATACAAATTTGAGTTATCCTTTTCAAAACTAATTTGATAATGAATTAAAATTATTTCTTGAAATATGTTTATGCCCTTAATTTTTTTCTTTACATTCTTAATATTAAAATTAAGGAAAATATATAGAACAATAATCTGTTAAAAATAATGTTTATACCATTTCATAAGTGAAGGCAAAGGATTAATTAGGTTTTCCTTTCCGTTAAGGAAAAATTCACATATTTCACTAATATGTAAATTTTATTCTAATTTTTTTATCAATAAGTAAATAACATCTGTTTTCAATATATTTTACAATCTGTGAAAAAACTAATTTTTTTATCAATATGAAATTAATGTCAATATTTTAAAACAAATTCAGAAAGTATAATTTTGAAAACAAATTGAAAAACAAATGCATTCCATACTCTTATTTGAATTTCTTCATAACATAAAATATTTTTCCATGTTATAAACAATTTTGACCTCTCGATCATTTAAAGCGAAGTAGTTTATTCATACAGTACGGTAATATTTTAGATTTTTACTAAATTTAAGGAAAAACTAAATATGTTTATTTTGTAAATTTAACAAATCATGTTATACAAAATTTATGAGAAAGGAATATGTAACGTAATCAGTTTTGCATAATCTTTGAAAAATAGTCTATACTGAAATCACATCAGTATTATTAGTATTACAATACTGCACAAAAGAAAAACAAAATATTTTATGTTACAAAGTCCTGTACAAAAAGATTTCGTAGGCATTAAAAAAAAAAAAATGGGAGGAAAGGCTGAGGTGCAACGCGTTGCGGCCCCAGAATGTTGTTTTCTCAGCATACCTCCGTCAATTTCTCATAACGCATGCGCCGGATTTCGTGTTTACATTAGCCCAATGGAAGCTTCCCTTCTTTATATGTATCACAGACTATTATACAGACCTGTCACTCTCGATTGTTTCGTTTTCGCGGCGGCCATTAGAGATAGACCAAACAGAGGGTTGGCGCGCTCTTGGCGATGGTCTGGTTTGGTCCGAGCGCTTGGCGATGGTCTGGTTTGGTCCGAGCGCTTGGCGATGGTCTGGTTTGGGTCCAAGACGATTTTCAATGTTATAACCCTATTTCGCTTGGCGAAAACTTCGAACAACAGACTAGCGTGGTTTGAGTAACGTGAAAAAGGATTATTTGTTAAGTGTTTAGATCATTTCATAGAAATGGATTGATAAAAGAAAACTGGTTGCGTTACAGGGTATGTAATTTATGTTTATTAAAATTGAAATAATTTTAGTTATCACCATCCTACATACGTGTTCATTATAAGTTTACACGTGTACATAAGTATACACGTGTTCATATAAGTATACATGTGTTCAACATACGAAATTAGTGCTGTGTTATTACTGCCGGATTAGACTAAATTTTAAGAGGTAGTGGTATTAGTTAAAAAATATTTTCCGTATTTTTATAAAATGTGAAATACTTGATATTTGGATAGCTTTTTCTTAGTTGAATGTGATATAGTATGTGTATATATTTATGTAAAATTTTTATTAAATGCCTTATGGTGGAAAATTCACCCCCCCCCCCCTCGGGTAATTAATGATTGAGTTCCACAACTTCGATAGTGCATTTATGTAAATTTGATATTTACTATAAGAATATTTTTATATTTAAAAAAACAAGTCTATTATCAGTATCCCAGAACAAATTAAGGATCAAGTAATTAACGATCAACACGCTAGTATACTTTTTAGACTGAAAATATTATATAACATTTCAGTCTTTTGAGTATGTTAGCTTGTAATTTTTTGTGCATTATGTTTTATAGTGAGACAATGCAATGTGTCTATTTTTTAATCTATTTTATGATTATTTGTATTAAATATATAACTATGTTTATTTAAATATTTTTAAACTAATGAATATATTTATGTTGCAGATTAATGTATTTTTAAATCCTGATCATTTCTATAGTTTCAAAAATTATAAAAGTACAGTCCTCAACACTTTGTTCCCCTCCCGTTTTAAAAAAAAATCGCCAAGCGAGCGATAACGCGCCAAATCTGGCAGACGCATCGTACTTCTGTTGGTCCAACTCACGAGTTCTAGTGTCTATGCGACATCCCATGTTAAAAATGTTGCCATGGGGTCCTATGGGGGTGAACCTTCTGAATATATTATTCTGTGATATGTATATTCTTTGCCAGCCACTCGTGTTTCAGACAATTTTCAGACACTCTACATTCTACACTCGGAAATGTAAATTGTAAACAACATTACACTTTATATAATGTACTACAATGTGCATTTCATCATAGTTTTCATACATTCTACGCTAATTGAATTGTACATTTCCGTGGATGAACAATTTTCAGACAACATTATACACCAAATGAACTGTACATTTCCGAATAAGAAAACAAAGAACTCTATTCATTCATCCATCTGCGGCGACAAAAAAAAACAATCAATCGGAAGGCGTGAGTCTGCTGAAATTCGCACCTCACATATTTATCACGTAATACTTTAGCGCGAGTGCGTTGTAGAGACTAGCCGCTCGTGTTTTAGACAATTTTCAGACACACTACATTCTACACTCAGAAGCGTAAATTGTAGACAGCATGACACATTACAATGTACTACAATACACATATCATCAAAATCAGAAATATATGAAATGAGTAGACAGTTTAAATTCTGGTAGATATAATTTTAATATATTTTTCCGTTAGATATAGCCGTAAAATTGTTGTAGTCATCAAACTTAGAAGTGAACTTTCAATAATGCTTTTATTTGTTCTTATTCTTGATTTACCAATTCTATTAGCTTGAATACAAATATAACCCAAAATGATGATAAGAATGTACTCTTAAATATACACTGTGTTATAAAAAATATATGCATCCATAAGAAATTGAGTTTCAGCTGCGAACTCAGAACGTATGTTTCGTTTGAGGAGATTTGGAAATTAATATTGGAGCAAAAAATTATTAGAGGTGCTATGTTTGGGGGCAAAAGTTTTAAGAAATGGTGGTATTAAGAAAATGACATTTTAGTAAGTAGCAAATGTTGCAAATGGTCATCTAATTCACTGGTATTCTAAGAACGCTGGTGATAAGTCTGGGGACCTGGATGGCCATGGGAGGGTATTAAATCTTCGAAGACATTTTTGAGATGGTCGTGCTGTATGTTCAGCGTTTTGTTGTTTGTCTATGTAACTTGGGAACCTTTACAGCATAGGCATCACAATGTGATGCATAATATCGTCGACATGCAAGCGTGCCGTTCGTTAGGCCTGCAGCCTAACTAGAGGAGATCGGCTGTCCCACGAGATACACAGCGAAATGAAAAGTGAACGTGGCTTAGGTGCTTTTTCATTCAATGCAAATCCAGAATGAAGCAGAGCTAAAGACGAGAATCGCATTTAATCTTCACTGTCATTTTTAAATATTATTATCATTCATTGACACTATTTCAGTGACAATTATGGGATTTCTAAATTTTCGTTTTACAATTTTATTTAGTCTAAATCTCTTATTGTGGCATTATGATATATATTTGCTCTTTGGCTGTTTTAGAGGTTGGCACAGAACTGAATGAATTTTGGAAATTTAGCTGTTTAGAGAGTACTTTTAGGATATTATTTTATTCCTTTTTTTGGTTTTCTTTTTATTTCAGAGATAAAAGAAAAGGGGTCTACTGGCTTCGGTCATTCTACTTTTAAAATTGCGTGGTTCTCCTGCGGGATTTAGCTTTTCGTTGATCGTAAGTTACTTTCTATACTTTTATGAACACGATCTCCTAATTACCGTTTCTATCCGAATAAGCAGGATGCTATTAGTTTTAGATAGGATTCATAGGATATGTTATGTTGCAAAATTCTGAAACAGATATGTATCTGAAAATATTTTAATCGCACCCCTTTCTGATATAGACTTCTAATACAGCAGTAGAGTAAAATCCAAATTAAGCGAAATTCGTTTGTCATGAACAACGTTCATTTGCAAACATCCTGCATTATACACACGAAATGTAAATTGTGGCAACACGACCAAAAATTCCACTATTCCATCGTATCAGACGTATATAAGACTAGGCTCAGTTATGCAACTCAGAGAGGTAAAATCAGTTAGAGGGATGTTAGTAGTAAAATACTGTAAAGGTTTAGACGAAATGAGATGGAGAATGTACGAGTATCACATTCGGAACTATGAACCTTTTAAGCCCGACTATTCATTCCTTCAATTAAATATAATATCAAACGATTTATCCCAAAATGACCGTGTAGTAAGTTGACGTAACAGGCGTAGTCAGGATTGTGGAAAAGGGAGAGCTTGGACATCCAAAGGAATTAGTTGGGGTCAGAAAGCGGTTATACGTTTTCCACTATAGTCACTAATGTTAAATAACGCAACTTTTCAGACAATGGATATAAATTAAAAGTAGGTGCATTAATAATACATTAAAAGCATGCGGCCTTCGGAGAGCTACCGTACCACAGTGTGATAAAGAAGTACAGTATGAACAGTGCAGATTTCTTGGTACAAATCACGAAATATACGATGATTAAGCGCTCGTCCTCTGATAAACTGATCTACATTTACTGCAGGAGTTAAATGTTATTTTAAATTCTCTCCCAAAGTTTTTGATGCAAGTGCATGACTGTACAATATACAATGAGTTATTGTAACTAGCGTATTTCTGTCTTGATGTATGTAAATAATCCATAATTTTTGCCCAACATTGAAGGGGCACCATCAGTGCAAATTGAACCTATCACATTCATGGGTATTTGATGTTTAAAAAAAAAAAAAGTTTTTTATATGATTGAAAACATCAATTCCTTTTTGTCGTCAATTCTAGTGGCACACAAAATAAATATTATTCCAACATATCTTTTTCTTTAATCTTTTCCTTTCTGGTAAGGGCTTTAGTCACTGATTAATGTTGGTAAATTAAAGAAAATTAGTATTCATTTCTGCGTCAAACCTCCTCGCTAACATTCATACTCTGAGTAAGAGAACACGTACACGTATCAACCATTTTTTTATTATACTGCATGTGCTGGTAAGGGCGATGAAATCTATTGGAGCATTTTATAAACATTTGTGTTTCCATTTAGCTAACACGCTAAAAATAGATAGATGTACTTCCTGGTAATAGATAGATATGCGTTTTTTCCTCAAAACAAACATTTCCATTTGCGTTTTTTCCTCAAAACGAGGGTAACTACAATCAATAAAATAATAATTGTAATTTTCAAAATTTGAAGAAAACCTTTATGTAATTAATTGATCGTATCTGGTGTGGGCTTTAGTTACTGCTTAATGTTGGTAAATTAAAGAAAATTAATATTCGTTACTTGGTCAAACCTCCTCGCTAACGTTCGTACTCTGAGTAGGAGAACACGTAAGCGTTTCAACCAGTTTCTTATTGTACTGCATGTGCTGGTAAGTGCGATGAAATCTATTGGATCACTTTAGAAACATTTAGACAACACGCTAAAAGTAGATAGATGTACTTCCTGGTAGTAGATAGATGTATCTACTTCCTGGTGCTTTCTCGTCCCCCCTTAAATTTTGTCTGGCAGCTACTGAGGTGTTACAAACTCAGTCTGAAAGGCAGAAAAATGCTATCCCAATAATAATTCCCTTTAAAAATATAATTTTCCATTTTATTCGTGGAAGAAATAATTAATACAACCTAAAAATGTGATTATTTATTCAAAAGAGAAGTTTTTCTTACTGCAGAGTAAAATACTTCTCAGTAAATAGGGTTTTCTAGCCTGGTGAGTTTTGGTGCCGTCTGAGGCAAAGGTAGAGAGGGTAGTAGTAGGGGTCCCAAAAGTCGACGTAGCATTCCCAAGTTATTCACAGGCGGTAAGCGGTTTCCATCGAAAATTTGGAAACTTCCCTAGAGCCCCAAGAGGTGCACGTACCCCAGGTTAAGGACGATTGCAGACAATGGATATAGATGGGAAAGTACGTGTATCATTGGACTATGAACTTGTGTACTTCGATTAATTCTTCAACTAAATATACTATGATAAACAATTGATCGTAAAGTCACCATGTTTACGAAACAGTCGTAGCAGCGAATTCGAAAAAAGGAAATATCGACGGTTAAATAGGAAAGACAGGTTAAAGGGGAGAACTTAATTTGAAAATTACATGTTTATTTCTATAATTTCTTCAATTAATAGCACTACCATATAATCGAGTTACTGCAAAGTACCATTGACCAAATAGGGATTTTATGCAAAATATATAAAAGGGCAAACAAAATTTTAATTTATTCAAAACAAAATATTGATTCATCTGAATAAAAAATGATTTTATTCATGGACTTTTATTGTCATAAGAGAAATGTTTTAGTATGTACTGTCATTAATCTCGCCCTGTCTCTCTTTTACTAAAATTTTGTCCGATAGTTGAATGAAAATAATTTTCAAATGTGTTAAAATTGATTGAGATTCACTGATTCAGTGCATATATATATTAAAAATAAAATAAAAGGAAAAACAAAAAATCTTGAAATGTTTGGCTATTTATGTTGTGAATTGAAAAAACCTGTGTTAATTTACTTTTCACTTAATCATTTACTTAATTTTATTACTTTCCTTACATACATAATGTATAAGGAAAGTATTGTGACGGGGTCGAAAATTCGAATTCGAGTTTTCGACGGTAGAGCACGTTGCAAGCAACAATGATCACGAACCGAACATTTTTAGGTGATATCTGTGTGTGTGTGTGTGTGTGTGTGTGTGTGTGTGTGTGTGTCAGTGAGACTATGGAGACTATATCTCACGAACGAATGGAGCGATTTGAATTAAATGCGGTACAAAAATCACAGTCCATGAATACTGGAAGCCTATTGTTTTAAAACACAATCGAATGTTCAGAACCTCCCTAAACTTACGAGTGAAATTTTGAAAAAAACATCAAAAGACCAAAACCTTCACTAAAGTTACGCAAATAGACATTTCTTATCTAATATTTCCTTGGAAATTGATTGATATGAACTTTAGAACGCTAGCAGGAACCGTTCTCGAGATATTGCACATTTTTCAAATAAATTTATAAAAAATATACCATAAATTAAAAAAAATATTAACTGTTAAGAAATTTTTTCATATGCAACATCATGCGATAAATTTGGTGACATCATTTTCATGGATCTAACTCGTTCCATTCACGAGAATAGATACTTAGTAATACTTTTGTATTTGATCGCCAATAGTCATTTATCTGTTGCAAGAATAACTTATTTCTCCGTCCATAACGCTGGGCGAGATTTTGGCGACGAATTTAGTGGAATGTCGCCAACTTGGCGACATTTTTAAATGTTGCCAAATGGATAGAAATGACACTAAAAACAATGAAAATGACGACTAATTGAAGAAAGTTCAATATCTTGGAAAGAATATAAGTATCTGCTATAAGAATAGCATTTTTTAAGCTGTAAATGTAGTAAATTCATTGTATTATATAAAAGGAAAGTCTTGTGTGTCATCAGATTTTTTTTAAATAAGCTTTATCGAATGTTATTTAAATTTAGCTGATGGTTTTAGACGATAGAAAAGTCACGGACATCCAAAATATATCCTCAAAAATTTATCAGAAAAATCGTCTGGTGTTATGCCAGACGATAATTAAGACCTCTTTTTTATCAAAGAACATTGCGTAAACTTAGAATGAAAAGTTTTATTCATGGAGTTAGAAAAAAGGTGATGAAATTCTATGGATGAGACGCTTGAAAATGCTAGAATGCCTTGAGAATTATATGTAGGTGTCGCTAGTGTTGGTAAAGTAGCCGCTATTGTTAGTTGACATAGCAAAAAGGCATAGTCATGGAGTTAGAAAGGAGATCAATCTCCTATGGATGAAACGCTTGAAAATGGAATATCCCACAAGTGACATATCTGCTAAAAATTTTGCGAAATTTTTTGAATTAATTTCTTAGCTAGAGTGGATACATACGATTTTTGTAGATTATTTCGCAAAAAAAAAAGGGTAGGCTATTTTATTCCGAATCGTACCAAAATCTAATCAGCACGAGGGCAACTCACACTTGATTTATCAATAAAATTTTATGAAATTTGATCCATAAGTTTTTGAGTTAGAGTGGATACATACATTGCGCAGATAGGCAGACAGACATCAGATACGTTACTTTTTCGTGTTTTAGAGATGCCAAAACGTGTAGGTCCGTCGAAAACTCGAGATGCGATTTTCGACACGATTTCAATACTTTTCCTGTACAATGCATTGTAGGGAAAGTAAAAAGGACTGGAAATCCTTAGTAACCCCCTCCCCCTACGTAATTTAATGTCCAATCCACATCACGCATCATCTAGGCTTTATCTAGAAGATTTTGAATGATAGATATAATTTTCCCCAAATCAATAACATAGCAAATTTTTGCACCAATAATTAAGGGTTTTTCTCTACTCATATTAAAGTAAATTTTTCAGTTTTGAAAGGACATGTTGAAATATAAATTTCTACTTTATTGAAGAAAACAAGCAAGTATAAGGAAATTATGTGACTTAATTGTCTATTCCCGCTTCTTCCAAGGGAGAAAACTAGCGTTATATTCTCAAAAGTAGTTTTATTTACTGCGGTTATCTTGAAATAGCCTATTACTTCCCCTGCAATACATGGTAATGTATAGGGAAAGTATAGGAATTATGCCGAAAATCACACGTAAAGTTTTCGACGGATCTACACGTTTCACGATCACTAGAACACGAAAAACTGTTTATAACGTGACGTCTATGTGGGCGTGTCTGTCTGTGCAATTAATGTATCTACTCTGACTGAAAAACTAATTGACCGAATTTCATAAAATGTGGTAGATTACTAACTTATTTGGTAACTAAGTAACTTGTTGGTTACCTGGTACTGATTAGATTTTGGTATGATTCGGAAAAAAGCAACCTAGCCTTTTTACGAAATAACTTGCACAAATCGCCGAATCTAAAATAAAAAACTACGTATTCTCAAATGTATCAATTGTTTTATACATAATTTTTGACAGTGAAAAGAATAAGACCAACCCCATTATTCTAGAACTAGCCGTTCTTGAGATATTTTAGTTTTTGCACTGTGGCAACTTTGCAAATAACAGCAGTTACCAAATAAAAATCTGATATGAGCGGCACATGACTTTTCCTGCAGACTTATATACACGTTCTCTTTATTTTAATTAAATTTAATTCACTTTCAATTCACTTTTCGCTCTCATTTAGTAAGTGGAATTATTTTCAAAGGTGGCGTAGAGAAGATACAAAACAACTAAAATATCTCGAGAACGGCTAGTCCTGGTGTAATGGGGTTGGTCTTATTATTTTCATCGTTAAAAATTACGTATAAAAGAAGCATTTAATGCCTATATTTGAGTATACGTATGTATCTATTTTAATTTTGTCGATTTTGAGGGCCATTTCGAAAAAAAGGCAGGTTCTTTTTTCGGAATCGTACCAAAATCTAATCAGCACCAAGGTGGCCTACAAGTGACTTATATACTGAATTTTGTGAACTTCAGTCCATTAGTTTTTCAGCTAGAGTAAATACGAGCTTTTGCGGGCTTTTTCGCAAAAAAGGCGGGTTCTTTTATCCCGAATCGTCCCCAAAACTAATCAGCACCAGATTCACCCACAAGTGAATTACCTACCAAATTTTATGAAATTCGGTCAATTACTTCTTTAGTTAGAGTGGATACAAAATCTCCACAGACAGACAGACAGACTTACATACAGACGTCCCGCTAAAATTAGTTTTTTCGTATTCTAGAGGTCTCGAAACGTGTAGATCCGTCGAAAACTCGAGTTGCGATTTTCGACATGATTCCAATACTTTCCCTATACATTACCATGTATTGTAGGGAAAGTGAAAATTGAATTAGATATGCAAATTCAGTGTTATTTAGCGCAATTAAACTGAATTTAAAGAATTATTAGAGAGATAAAGATGAAATGAATTTGAGTCTGTAGGGAAGTCATGTGCTGCCCACATCAGACTTTTTTTTGTTGCAGCTTACTAAACAAACTATTTATATCTTGTTCTTCAACCAAGGTCTTAATGGAGAGCATCAAAGAACCATTTTCTGTAATTCCCCACGGAAGAGATTTACCCTTTTCCAAACAATGTTTCCGTATCAAAGTAAAGATCACAGCGGAACATGAAAATATCCGTTAGAATTCCCTTGCTAGTACCTTACACTTAGCTCTTACACTTGTTTTGTATTAGTTGAAAATTATATACAAGGTTTATAAGAAAGTTTCTAAAGCATGTTTTTACTTTCTTTATATACGTACTAGCCACCTTAGGCGACCAGCCTGCTCGCTACCCTTGAAAATTCTGACCGTGGCAAACTGGTTGGCGCGACTAACCAGAAAGGTGTAAGGTAACTGTTAGGACGGTCAGGAAGTGCCACCCAATTTTGATCGGAACCCTGTGGTGGAGGCGTCCACAGGGACTGTACCCACCTTCCCCTACCAACAACCTTTCGGAAGGACTTACGGACCCACATGTTTAACGTGATCGTACTCTGCGTGAACACGGCAGAAGATTTGGCAGTGGCGGGAATCAAACCCAGGTATATACAGTGCAATTCCAGCGCGCTAACCACTGGGCTACCGCGCCCTCCGCGACAATCTCCATAACTTTCTTTTTATTCACCCAATTTAGACCGGAACCCAGTGGGAGAGGCATCCACAAGTACCGTACCCTCCTTCTCCTAACACCAACCTTTCGGAAGGACTTACGGACCCCATGTTTAACGTGATCGTACTCCGCGTGAACACGGCAGCAGTTTTGGCAGTGGCGGGAATCGAACGCGGGTCTACCGAGAGCAATTCCCGCGCGCCAACCACTGGGCTACTGCGGGATCCGCGACAATCTCCATAACTTTCTTTTTATTCACCCAATTTAGACCGGAACCCAGTAGAGGAGGCATCCACAGGGACCGAACCCTCCTTCCCTTACCACCAACCTCTCGGAAGGACTTACGGACCCACATGTTTAACGTGATCGTACTCCGCCTGAACACGGCAGCAGTTTTGGCAGTGGCTGGAATCGAACCCGGGCCTGCCGCTAACTTCCCGCGCTATAATTTACAATTTAAAATGACCATATGCTAAGCTCTTAATTCCATCATCTCATTCCATTGTTCCATCATTTAAAATATCTATAAACTTAAAACATCCATTTAAAATATCCACAAATTAAAATATCCATTTAAAATATCCAGAAATTAAAATATCCCTTTAAAAAATCTATATCGTTCCATCATTTAAAATATAATAATTTCTGCAATACATATGCTAAGCTCTTAATTCATTTAAAACAGGAAGCGCGGGAAAAAGAAAGCAAACACTAATTCGGTTTTTTATTGTCCCACTCATCCTATGCATATTCAGAACTAGAGCTCCTCTACTACAGGCTGACTTATCAAGCATATTGAAGCCCACCATAGCTGGAAGAGCAATCCATTAGCATTAGCTCTATTCGCATTTTCACTTTACTAAGTATTATTGAAATAATTATGGGTGGTTGTTCCGTACCGAACTGCTCTAGTCATTCTAGAAAGGGTTTTGGGCTATTTCGCTTTCATAGAAACGAAAAAAGAAGAAAACAATAGCTAATAAATAGTCAGCGCGATAATTGGATACCCGGTACTGGAGCATACTTGTGCGAGGTAAGTTCTACAATATTCTAATTGAAACTTCTTTTTTTATTAAAGTATTTATTTTAAACACTTATTTTATAATTTCTGTAACTGTAATATGGATTATTAATGATTTTTAGTTGTTATAGTCTTATCTGAGGACACTTGGTTTGTAATGTAAACATCACCTTGAATGCATTATACTGTCTTCAAAACCTAGAAGTAAATAGCTTCAAATTTTACATATATATATATTAAAGATTTATTCCTGTTACACCAATATCTTTCAAGTTTTATACACTTTGTTGTATTTTTAGATCATAATGAATCACAAAATTGGTGAATTCTACTATCAACAAACTGTCGCCAAGTGGAAAACTTGCCATGTTATAGTAATTATGCAAACATAAGCTAAAATGGTAAATAAATCGAAATACGTTTATCATAAAAGGTTTTTTTAATAGCATGTATGAATGTTTGTCTCACATATTTGAAAGTTTGTTAACTACTTTGTATTTAAAGAGGAAAATACTAATAATAACCCTACTGAGCTCAGCTTTTTTTCATCAAAGATTTTCAAACAATAGTTGTTCATTAAGTAGCTATTATGATAAACGTATTTCGATTTATTTACCATTTTAGCCTATGTTTGCATAATTACTATAACATGGCAAGTTTCCCACTTGGCGACAGTTTGTTGATAGTAGGATTCACCAATTCTGTGATTCATTATGATCTAAAAATACAACAAAGTGTATAAAACTTGAAAGACATTGGTGTAACAGCAATAAATCTTTAATATATATATATATATAGCTTCAAATTATATATATATATAATTTGAAGCTATTTTCTTCTAGGTTTGGAAGACAGTATAATGCATTCAAGGTGATGTTTACATCACAAACTAAGTGTCCTAAGATAAGACTATAACAACTAAAAATTATTAATAACTCATATTACAGTTACAGAAATTATAAAATAAGTGTTTAAAATAAATAATTTATATAAAAAAAAGAAGTTACAATTAGAATATTGTAGAACTTACCTCGCATAAGTATGCTCCAGTATCGGGTATCCAATTATCGCGCCGATTATTTATTAGCCATTGTTTTCTTCTTTCTTCGTTTCTAGAAAAACGAAATAGCCTAAAATCATTTCTAGAATGATTAGAGCAGTTCGGTGCAAAATAACCATCCATAATTATTTCAATAATACTTCCTAAAGTGGAAATACGAATAGAGCTAATGCTAATGGATTGCGTTTCCAGCTACGGTGGGCTTCAATATGCTTGATGAGTCAGCTCGTATATAGAGGAGCCTTATTCAGAACCGTGACGTCACCTCCACCTAGACACAAATCGGCGCCATTGAAATGCGTGCTTGGGGGAAACGAGCGTTGGGAAATGGGAACTTCTTTCACCCGCTGATGAATTTTAAAATAATGACTTCTTTAAAATTCCGATCCAGTGGCCAATTTCAATTATTTCTTCACCAGATTGGCCTTGTAAGAAAGCCAGTTGCTTGAGCTTTCTAAATATATAAATTATTAGTCCAAATTATGAGTACTTTTTATTATGCGAGAATTTAAAAACCAAAAATCGTTTTTTTTTTTAGCTAAAAGCGACTTTTGTTTTAAAATCTTAAAAAAATATCAGAAATTGAAATTGAGATTTGAAATTGATATATTTTTACTCGCAATTATCTGCTCTTTCCGGTGGTGTGATTTTTTTTTCTACGACGTCTGGATCGTGGAGGAAAAAGGGCAAAAAAAAGGCAAAAAACGGCCGAAATCGCATAAAACATTAAATAACAAAAAAAATAATTAATATTTTAAAAATCGTTTTTCACGTGTCACCTTTCCACTCCCCTCCCTCCAGGTCTTCGATTGCCAAATTTCGTAGATCTCCGACGCGCGGTCGCGAAACGTATTTAGTGTATAAGACAAACACACAGACACACACACAGACATTGCTATTTATTATATTGATTATAATGTATAAGGAAAGTATCGTGTCGGGATCGAAAATTCGAATTCGTGTTTTAGAAGGGACAGCACTTTTCAAGCCTCCCTGAGCACGAATAGAACTTCTTTAAGTTGATGTCTGTGTGTGTGTATGTATGTTTCCTTGGATAATTAGGAGGATTTAATACCTTCCATGGTTATCCAGGACCCCAGAAGTATCACTAATAGAACATGTCTGCAGCGTCAAAAGCATCCTAAATTATGATTGACGGGCGGAATTGGCGAAGAACGGCACTAAAAATTACCCTGAACAACATGTCTCCAATTGGAGACAGCCACAACTAAGTAACCTCGGCGCCAAATCAGACAGCTCTGTCTACATTGAGTGTTAGTGACGCCTTAATGGACGTCGACACCTAATCCCCCATTTTGCCAGCTGTCTCCAATAAGTAGGCCGTGATACAGGATGAATGGAGGTTGACAAATGCCTTCGAATGGCTGCCATCTGTGTGGACGGGGCATCCTCTTCTGACTGCACTATAATCTAGAGCAATTGTCCGCCTGAGTTGTCTAAAACTTCTACGACGATTACTGTTCCTTCACTGATCTACTATTGCCAACACCGAGGATGTCGATCTTGTTAAGTACTAGATGATACGTCGTTCCCATGCAAGTTACATAATCTCAATAACATCACTGGCGCTGATAGTTTGATAATTTTCATGAGATTTAAAACGATATTTGCATGGCGACTTTCGCAGATGTAGCCTCAATTTTTATAGGTGCATATATTATAATGTTTTCAACAGAGTGTATATTCTTATAAAATAAATTTGTACTCATTATATAAAATACTGAAATATGACTATGTAGAGCAAACGAAACAAAAATTGTTTAATTCTCCCGCCATCGAGAGCATTGGTCTTCAAACACTTCTACCTCTTTCACGTACACATATGATAAGATCTTGTCCTCCCCTATAAAATCTCCTGTATGTAATGATAGCGAAAAAAAAATTGAGATTGCAAAAAATTTAATTATTGAGATACTTAATAAACATGTAAGAAAGATTATTTAGATAGTTAAACGTAATTTTCGATATATCTTTACACTGAATAATAAATTGTAATTCAATTGTAATCAATAGAAATTTCACTAATAATTTAATTAAATAAATAGGTAATAGAGCTATTTCTACGCTACTAATAGACCAAGAACAATTTTTGGTATATACACTTTAAGACAAAAAAATCGAAGCACCAAGAAAATATTATCCAAATGAGACAAAATTTGGTACGTGTAATGTGGATGTACATAAAAGAAATGATTAGAATTTCAGGACAATTGGAGGATTTATTGCACTGATCGACACAAAATGAGCACGTCAATATGCCTCTGGCCTTGATACAATCCGTTTCCCGACGTGGCATTGATAAATAATATTACCGAATGGTGTTCTGAAGGATGTCGTTCCAAATGGCCTCCAATTGACGAGCAATTTCGTCTACATTAAGGAATGGTCGCAGGCGACGACCCATTTCAGCCCAAATATCTTCAATAGCCGAGAGATCTGGGGAATTGGCTGGCCAAGGAAGTGTCGAAAACCCAGACCATCCGTCTCGTCCGAAGACTTAGAGAATCAATTTGAATGGTCGGGAGAAATTTAGTATAGCGGAGACCGACCACCTCGACCACGATCCCCAGCCGAGAACCACCAACACCCCCCACGGGGCCCCACGGGCACCACAACGGGCATTTATTAAAAATCTAAAAGTTTTTACATACTGCAGCATAACAGTGCTGTAAGCATTAGCTCGATTTTTCTTTTTGGAACACACAATAAACAGGTGACAAAACACAACAAACAGGTAACAAAACAAGGATATTGGACAAAGTTTGTATATTTTTCTTTTATCATGTTTGCCAAGATTAAATTAAGTTATATGTTATTCAAATATTAATAACAGATTTTACAGGGTGAAGGATATAAATAATATTTGAATGTAGTGAATCAATTATGTTTTTTTTTTTGAATTTCAATGAAGCGATATAAAGGTTTAATTATTTTAAACTTATGCGTTTGAAAATATTCAAAGTTTTAAGTTTTAAATTTTTAAAGTTCTAAAGTTTTTCCATCTAGCACGACAAAGTACACATCACATCAAACCACACAGAGCACAGCAAGCAACAAAAAGGAGAGGACAAAGGACAGCACCACGGGATAAGATCAACCATCAAAACAACACTAATATTTACATTAGAGACAAAAACCAGAGGTGTGAGGTCTCAAACTAAAGTGTTTGTAATAGCATTGGTAAGTATATTTCTATATCCTTAATTGGTATATTTAATGTTTTATATAGACAATATATTCTTTCTTCAAATATATCAACAACGTGTGACTCAATCTGTAGCCCCTCAAGCTGTAATATTTTATATAGGCCATATTTACATTCTTATAATATATCCACAACAAATGACTCAATCTGTATCACCATATCTACAGGTATGAAGTATTTATATATACTATTTTTATGTTCATAGTTATTATATATAACTTTGTATATTTCAGTGTTTTACTATATTTGTATATATATATTTATAAAGATTGTGTAGTTGGAGACGCTCACACCAGACAGACAGTATTCAACATATACAGAAAATACCCAGGAGCAGCAAGCGATCATTGATCACCACACATTGAAAGCAGAAAGGAGTCACACTCTCATCACTTCACTCTATTAGAAATTTCTCTCGCAATAAGAACACAGTTCTGTATTTTATTAAGAAGAGTTTTATTTTTACAGATGTTGGAAAACCAAGCTGCTCGATGTTGAAGGGAAGGACGGACCAAATGAAATTTAAGCGTATGAGGGCATGAGAAGATAAAATGATCTGCATCCCCGTAAACTCCACATGTGCAATTTGAGGTCTTTTTATGTTGAAAGTACTTAAGGTAGTCTAAAAACGGTCCGTGTCCTGTAATAAAATAGATAAGGTTCTTATTAAAAATTTGAAGGGATGGGTTAACAATAGGAAGAAAATCAAGAATTCTGGATGGATCATGGGTTCGTGGGGATCTGTAGTTGTTTAAATATTGCTGCCAGGTGTTAAGGAGATGTGATTTACAATATGCCGTCAAAAGGGAGTATGGAAAAGGAACAAAAAAGGGGTCACCTGAAATAGCAGCTTCTTTAGCATAAGTATCAGCAGCTTCGTTTCCCTGTATACCTGCGTGGGCCTTAACCCATCGGAGGTTAATTAATTTCGATGCCGAATGTGCCAAATGTTTAACATCACTGAGGAGTTTAGATTTATTTTTTACAGATTTGAGTGCCAAAATTGAGGACAGACTATCCGAGTAAATATTAACCGGTACGTTCTTGTCCGAGGCCCATTGTATAGCTTTATGAATAGCAGAAATTTCAGCTTGAAAAACCGTGTTCCCATTGGAGAGTTTATATAAAAAGGTCTCAACCAGGTCATTCTTAAGATAGACACAAACTGCAAAACCAATCTTGTCATCTGTTTTTGATCCATCTGTATATATATTATATTGGGAAAAGGTTGCCGGGTCAGTATTTCTAAGATTCACTATGCGGCGAGAAGGATGATCACGAGAAAAAGGGAGATGTGTATCAAAAAGGGAAGGGGAGGGAAGGGAAGAGGCAGGAAAGAGGTCCGAGTGGAGATGCCAAAATTGAAATTTGTTATATAGCGTTTGAATAACCAAGTGTATAGGGGGAATTCCTGTAATAGAGTAAAGAGAAATGCTCGAAGTTGTTCGAAAACCGGATGAGATTTTCAAAAGGAAAATCCGTTGTAAAGAGATAAGTCTCGAAATCTGTTCCCCAGTTAAGTTTTTACCCCATACCCCAGAACTGAAAGTTATAATCTTCTCAATGACAGCTAGGTACCAAATTTTAAGATATTTTTTATTTACTCCCCAGTTATTACCTGAAATTTTCCCGAATGTCGAAGAGAGCTTGAAGCATTTCTCTTTAAGATAAAAGATGTGAGGGCTCCAGGTCAGATTGTCATCTATGATTATTCCTAAATATTTTAGATGTCGGGTGATTTTTATATTTTTACCTAGTATTTTGATTCTTGAATTTTGACGTCGTTTTGCTCTAGTTTTATTGAATATGATGCACTGTGATTTTTCAGGGGATATAGTAAGTTGAAGGGACGAGAGGGAAGAGGTAAGGGAGGACAGAAGAGAATTTGTACGTGAATTAATCTGAGGGAGGGAGTCACCGAAAGTCACCACCGCGAGATCATCTGCGAATGCCTGCAGATATTGTGTGTCATTGTTCAAAAGAAGGGTTTTGTTGAAATATATGTTCCACAGGATCGGGGATAAACACGAACCCTGTGGAGCACCGAGTGAAATAGTTTTTGATGTAGAAAAAATTGCATCTGAATATGTGATCTGACGGGAGCTTAAATATGAGTATATAAAGTTTTGGAATTCTTTAGGTAGATGTATATCATCCAGGGTAGATGGTAAAGTATTCCAATTCATGGAATCGAATGCTCCGCAGATGTCCACGGTGGTGAGGGAAACATAATGACCCGGTTTAAACCTTCGAATTGCAGCGACAAGAGTGTGAGTAGCCACTTCACAACTGACCATCTCACGGAAACCATATTGAAAAGGATGAAGAGCCTCCCTGGTCGAGATCCAGAAATTTAATCTATTAACAAATAGCTTTTCCAATATTTTTCCTAACGTTGGTAGTAGACATATAGATCGATATGAAGAACATAGTGAGGGATCCTTGCCTGGTTTGTTTAAAAATAAAATTTTGGCGTTCCGCAAACATGCGGGGAAGTAACTGTATTTAAAACATAAATTAAATATTTTTGTAAATATGAAGGGGTAAGATTTATATAGGGTTTTCCAAATTTTGAAATCGATATGGTCCATTCCTGGTGCTTTACCATTAGGTAGGTTGTTAATGACCAGGGAGATTTCCTCATCCGAGACAAATTCGGCCATGAAATTCGGCCAATTCGGCCAATGAAATTCGGCCATTCGGACATGAAATTCGGCCAAGGAAGTGTGTCATAATCACGCAGACAATCAATAGAGGGACGTGCCGTCTGTGGCCTGGCATTACCTTGCTAAAAATTTAGCAAGGGGTGTCACGAAAGGAATGGCAATACAACGGATCGTAGGATGTCGCCAACGTACCGCCGCGCTGTGGTGTTGCCACGGAGGACAATCAAAGGGGTCCTGCTATCAAACGAATTGGCGCCACCAGGCCATAACTCCCTGTTGTCGGGCCGTGTGATGTGTGACAGTAAGAGCAGGATCCTGATGATGTCCGAGCTGTCTCCAGACACGTCTGCGCTGGTCGTTGGGATTCAGTCCAAAACGGAACTCATCACTGAAAGCAATTCGTTCCCAATCCGAACAATTCCACTTTGATCGGGTCCAGTACCATTGCAATCGCCGTTGACGGGGTATACTGGTTAGCAGTAGGCGGCATAATGGGCACTGCGAGTATGGCTTCCGCTCCCGTAGTTTTCTATTAAAGATCTGGGTGGGCACTTCCGTGTTTGTCACACGTTGGATGAGTTGATAACGACGAATCTCGTGCTGTCACAGCTGCTCTAACAGTCGTTCTATATTTCCGTTCTGGTCGCTCTAGGTCGTCCGCTGAGCGCTTGCTACGGAAATCCGCCATTCCGAACGCATTCCTACCAACATCGTCTAATTGCTGCATCGCTCCTACTCAAATGCCGAGCGATTCGGCGGTGTGCCCATCTAGCCTCATGCAAACCGACTGCACGCCCTCTTTTAAACTCCTTCATATGCTCGTAGTGGCCGAAAAATTCGCCGTCGAGGCATTGTTACAATCAAGGTACGTAAACGCAATCGAAATCCACTGCACGTTTTGTTCCTGAAAGCGAGGTTCGCTCCTTATATACACCACCATGGTGCTCAGTTTCAATGCACTGTAGTTCCGATTATTCATTCATTGACTGCGAATTTTTGATTATTTGCATATTCGGTCGAAAGGTGTTTGCATGCTACTGATTCAGATACTAGTTACAAATGCCAGAAAACAATTTCCAAATGGCCTAAGGAAAAAAAATAAATTGTTTAGAGTTCAATAACATTGTAATTCATTCCATTGTATATAATTAGATTGAATATAACCCACTAGTTGAAACTATTTCCCATTAACTGAAAGTTATCCTTTCAACTGAAAGTATGCAGTTTTGTAAAAAATTATATTGAATTTGAAATGTAATTGTTAATTTCGATTTCGAGAGCCACGCCTAAAATAAATATTTTGCTATGAAACAATAAAACGAAAACACGTTTTCAGATCATTTAAAGTACAAGTTGCTGAGTTACACTTCAGAAACCTACTAAAAACTGCCTGAAATAATTATTGACTCATAATTTTGAAATTTCATCATAGGTGGAGATTTAATTATAGTCGTCACGACTTTTTAACTAATACAATATTTCTTGTAAAAACTTCAGTATCTATTCAATTGAGTTACTGCGAAGAAAAAAATAATTATTTTAAATATTCAGAAATTTGTGACAAATATATACAAAATTACATATGTAATGTTATTTCCAAGATAAAAGAAAAAGAAAACTGTTGAGCACAAATCTATGCTTGCTAGAGGTAAAGAGTCATGATTAAATGGTTATTGCAGACAACGTGTATGAGTCACCGAGTCAACCAATCAGCACCCAGCATAAGTAGAAATGATTGCTACACATCGCATCGCTAATAAACAGAAATGCTATATGGAAATCATTAATATTCGACGTGGCGGGGGTTTTCTTTCAGGAGCCTCGAAACGCAAAAGCATTGGATGATTGAACTGTTATAGTTAATGATTTTATTTTTAATCTTATATTATTACTAAATAGTGGTATAACTTCTAACTGAAAATTCTAATTCACATCAACAAATGTGGCTAGTTACTTTGTTATCCCACTCATATATGTTCTCAATTCCGCAGACTAATATTATATAGCCTGCCACTCTCGATAGTTTCGTTTTCGCAGCGGCCATTAGAGATAGACCAAAACGAGGGTTGGTGCGTTCTTGGCGATAGTCTGGTTTGGTCTGAGCGCTTGGCGATGATCTGGTTTGGGTCCAAGAGGATTTTCAATGTTATAACCCTATTTCGCTCGACGAAAACTTAGAACCACAGACTAGCGTGGTTTGAGTAACGTGAAAAAGGATTAGTTGTTAAGTGTTTAAATCATTTCATAGAAATGGATTGCCAAGAGAAAACTGTTTGAGCTAAAGTGTATGTAATTTATTTTTATTAAAATTGAAATAATTTTCGTTATCACCATCCTATATATGTGTTCATTATAAGTATGCACGTGTTCATATAAGTATACATGTGTTCATCATACGAAATTAGTGCTGTGTTTTTACTACCGATTAGACTAAATTCTAAGAGGTAGTGGTATAATTAGTAAAAAAATATTTTCTGTATTTTCATAAAATGTGAAATAATTGATATTTGGATAGCTTTTTCTTAGTTGAATGTGATATTGTATGTGTATATATTTATGTAAAGTTTTTATTAAATGCCTTATGGTGGAAAATTCACCCCATCCTCGGGTAATTAATGATTGAGTTCCACAACTTCGATAGTGCATTTATGTAAATTTGATATTTTCTATATGAATATTTTTATATTAAAAAAAAAGTCTATTATCAGTATCCCAGAATAAACTATGGATCAACACGCTAGTATATCTTTTAGACTGAAAATATTATATAATATTTCAGTCTTTTGAGTATGTTAACTTTTTTTTTGTGTGCATTATGTTTTATAGTGAGACAATGCAATAGCGTCTATTTTTTAATCCATTTTATGATTATTTGAATTAAATATATAGCTATGTTTATTTAAATTTACTTAAACTAATGCATATATTTATGTTACAGATAAATATATTTTTAAATTCTGATCAATTCTATAGTTTCGAAAATTATAAAAGTACAGTCCTTAACATCTTGTTCCCCTCCCGTTTTAAAAAAAAATCGCCAAGCCAGCG
Organism: Amaurobius ferox; assembly: GCA_951213105.1. Taxonomy (NCBI): domain Eukaryota; kingdom Metazoa; phylum Arthropoda; class Arachnida; order Araneae; family Amaurobiidae; genus Amaurobius; species Amaurobius ferox. Next base: position 65,210,499 of record OX578155.1, on the reverse strand, counting down.
GTATCGCACCAAATCTGGCAGACGTATTTTGTTTACATCGTAGTTCAGTTGGTCCAACTCACGAGCTCTAGTGTCTATGCGACATACCATGTTAAATATGTTGCCATAGGGTCCTATGGGAGTGAACCTTCTGAATATAGTATTCTGTGCTCAATTCAGTACTGAGAGAAATAGAATTTATTCCTTAGTGCTTTTATTCTTAATTGCTTAAATTGTAAACTTTATATCCAAAATTACATCAGTTAGAAAATCTTATTTTCCTTAGATCCATAAAAACTTTGAATTTATTTAAGTCAAAAGAAATTATCACTGATTTAGGAAACTGGGATAGAAGGGAAACACAGTTCTGGAAAATTTTCAAACATTCTACATTATACAATCGGAAGTGTAAATTGTAGACAGAATGAACACAACAAAGCAATGTACTAATCACAATCCTGAAGAAGAAAAACTTTATGAATTAAGTATTCCGTTTAAAATTCTGGTGGCTGTTTTTTAGTATATTATTTCATTATGTATTGCCGTATAATTGTTGTAGTCATCAAACTTACAAGTGATCTTTAGATAATGCTTTTATTTGTTCGTATTCATAGTTGACCAAGTTCGTAAATACTACTAGCATGAATAAAAATATAGTCTAAAATGATGATAAGAATGTACTCTTAAAAATACACTGTGTTACAAAAGATATATGCATCCATAAGAAATTGAGATTCAGCTGCGAACTCAGCGCATATGTGTCGCTTGAGGAGATTTGCAAATTATTATTGGAGAAAAATATTATTAGGGGTGCAAAGTTTTGGGGCAAAAGTTTTAAGAAATGGTGGCATCCAGAAAATGACATTTTAATAAGTGGTAAATTCTCCCTTGCCAACTATGTAAGCTGATATGTCTATTAAGTTGCTTATGTTCATCTGCTGAAGATTCTGCCACACATACTATTAGCCACAAATGTTGTAAAAGGTCACCTAATTCACTGGTAGTCTAAGAACGCTGCAATTGCCGTTTCAGCATGTTCCAGACGTGTTCCATTGGTGATAGGTCTGTGGACCTGGATGGCCGTATGAGGGTATTAAATATTTGAAGACACTGTTGAGAAAGTAGTGCTGTATGTGGTCCAGCTTTGTGTTGTTTTTCTATGGAACCTAGGAACCTTTACAGCATAGGCAGAGAAATGGGATGTATAATATCGTCGACATACAAGCGATAGGTTTGCAGCCCAATCAGAGGAGATCGGATGTCCCACGATATTCATAGCGAAATGAAAAGTGGGCGGGGCTTAGGTGCTTTTACATTCTATGCAAATCCAGTATGGCAGAGTTAAAGGCGATCATCACATTTAATCTTCACTTTCCCTTTCGCATATTATTATCATTCATTGACACTATTTCAGTGACCATTATGGGATTTCTAAATTTTCGTTTTACAAGTTTATTTAGTCTAAATCTCTCATTGTGGCATTTTGTTACATATTTCCATTTTGGCAGTTTTAGAGGTTGGCACAGAACTGAATTAATTTAAGCAATTTAGCAGTTTAGTTGGTACTTTTAGGATATTAGTTTATTCCATTTCTTGATTTTATTTTTAGTTTAGAGATAAAAGAAAAGGGGGTCTACCGGCTTCGGTCATTCAACTTTTAAAATTGAGTGGTTCACCTGAGGGATTTAGTTTTTCGTTAATCATAAGTTACTTTCTACACTTTTATGAACTCGATCTCCTACTTTCCGTTTCATTCCGAATTAACAGAATGCTATTAGTTTTAAATGGGATTCATAGGATATGTTACGTTACAAAATTATGAAACCGATATGTATCTGAAAATATGTTAATCGCATCCTTTTCTGATATAAACTTCTAAAAACCGCAGTACCAAAAATTCCACTATTGATTAACATTAGAATAAAAGAAGACGTATATAAGAGTAGACTAAGTTATTCATGTCAGAGAGGTAAACTCAGTTAGAAAGATGTTAGTAGTAAACTAATGTATATGTTTAGCTTAAAGGAGGTGGGGGAATGTATCACATTCGGAACTGTGAACCTCTTTAGTCCGACTATTCCCTCAATTAAAAATACTATCAAATGATTTATCCCAAAATGACTATGTAGTCAATTTACGTAATAGGCGTAGTCAGGATTATGGAAATAGAGAGCTCGGACATCGAAAGGGATTAGTTGGGGTTACAAAGTGGATACACGTTTTCCAATACAGTCAGTAATGTTAAATAACGCAACTTTTTAGAAAATGGATATCAATTATAAAGCACGTACTTTAATAAATTAAAAGTATGCGGCCCTCGGAGAGCTACCGTACCACAGTGTGATAAAGAAACATTGAATGAACAGTACAGATTTCTACGTGCAAATCACGAAATATACGATGATTAAGCGGTCGTCCTGGGATAAACTCATCTATATTTACTGCAGTAGTTAAATGTTATTTTAAATTCTCTTTCAAAGTTTTTGATGCAAGTGCATGACGGTGCAACATACAATAAGTTAAAGTAACTTTAGGTATTTCTTTCTTGATGTATGAAAATAAACCAGAATTTTCCCCCAACATTGCAGAGGCACCATCAGTGCAAATTGAGTCCTTCACTTTCATGGGTATTTGATGCTTAAAAAAGGGTTTTCAATATGATTGAAAACATCAATTCCTTAGCACACAGATATGCCATTTGATAAGAAGCTTTTAACAAGGGCTTTTGATCTGGCGCAAAGTCAAATTTTGTGATAGTTTGGCTGGTGCCAAATCGTGCCTTCTTAGACTTCAAGGTGTTAAGAGTATGTCCTACAGATACTGAATGACTACACCATGCTGATTGTTGAAATGTTCTAACAACTTTGACGATTTAAGATTGGAATTTGAAAATCTTTTGCAACATAAAATGCATCATTGCGTACCATCTTTATCTGTTGTGCAAGTGAATCTATAAGCAATACAATCGTCTTTCCATTTGCGTTTTTTCCTCATAACGAGGGTAACTACAATCAATAAGATAATAATTGAAATTTTTCAAAATTTGCAGAAAACCTTTATATAATTTATTGATCGTATCTGGTGTGGGCTTTAGTCACTGCTTAATGTTGGTAAATTAAAGAAAATTAATATTCGTTACTTGGTCAAACCTTTTCGCTAACGTTCGTACTCTGAGTAGGAGAACACGTAAGCGTTTAAACCAGTTTCTTATGGTACTGCATGTGCTGGTAAGTGCGATGAAATCTACTGGATCACTTTAGAAACATTTAGCCAACACGCTAAAAGTAGATAGATGTACTTCCTGGTAGTAGATAGATGTATCTACTTCCTGGTGCTTTCTCGTTCCCCTTAAATTCTGTCTGGCAGCTACTGAGGTGCTACAAACTCAGTCTGAAAGGTAGAAAAATGCTACCCCAATAATAATTCCCTTTAAAAACATAATTTTGCATTTTATTCGTGGAAGAAATAATTATTACAACCTAAAAATGTGATTATTTATTCAAAAGAGAAGTTTTTCTTATTGCAGAGTAAAATACTTCTCAGTAAATAGGGTGGTGCCGTTTGAGACAAAGGTTGAACCATGCCGTCTGAGCTAAAGGTAGAGAGGGTAGTAGTGGGGTCGGTCCCAAAAGTCGACGTAGCATTCCCTTGTTATTCACAGGTGGTCAAGCGGTAGTTACCATCGAAAATTTAGAAACTTCTCTAGCACTCCCAGTGGTGCACGAAGCGCAGGTTAAGAACCACTGCAGACAATGGATATAGATGGCAAAGTACGTGTATTATTGGGCTATGAACTTGTGTACTTCAATTAATTCTTTAACTAAATATACTATGATAAACAATTTATCCTAAGGTGACCGTGTTTACGACACAGTCGTAGCAAAGAGTTCGAAAAAAGGGACTGTCGCCAGTTAAATGGGAAGAATAGGTTGAAGGCGGGAAAATTAATGGGAAGGATAGGCTAAATGGGGGAAAATTTAATTAGAAAATTACATTTTTATTTCTATTATTTCTTTAATTAATAGCACTACCATAAACGAGTTATTACAATGTACCATCGATTTAACAGGAATTTTATGCGAAATATGTAAAAGGCCTATACAAAATTTAAGTTTATTCAAAACAAAATACTGATTCAACTATATAATATGCAAAAAAATGATTTTATTCACGAGAGGTTATTGTCACAAGTGAAAAGTTTTTAGTGTGTACTGCCATTAATCTCTCTCTGTCTCTCTTTTTCTAAAATTTTGTCCGATAGCTGAATGAAAATAATTTTCAAAAGTGCTAAAATGCATTGAGATTCATTGCTTCAGTGTTTATATATTGAAAAGAAAATGAAAGGAAAACAAAAGGCCTTGAAACGTTGGGCCATTTATGTGATGAATTGAAAAAACCAGTGTTAATTTACTTTTCAAAAGGATTAAAATTGGATAACGAAATTCAGTTATGTCCCCCTATCTGGTTGTTAACATTTTTTTATCCTTCTTGGCTACGCTTATAGCATTACCACCTTTAGCGCAAGAACATTAATTAAATATTAACATTTTCCCACAGCTCGTTAATGAACTGTACTACAATAAACTATTTATTACCAAATGAAGCAATACCCGCAGAGGATTACACAGCTTTGTGTTTTTCGTACGGGGCCTCCGCGGTCAGGGTTTTCGAATGAAGGTGTAAATATTTTTCTCAAGTAAGTATCAATACGTATAAACACGTATAAAATAGAAATTAACAGACAAAAATAGTGTCTTTACTAATAAGTGTATAAATTTATTGTAGACTGCAATTTTTTATGTAAACTTTTAATTCATTATATTTCTGCCAAATAGGTTTTACAATATTCTGAAATTTTATGGAATAAGAAATGTTTCCGTGGTGTACGAAGTTGAAGATTCCGAGAACTGGCGTTTTTATTTTTGTACATATTCTTTAGTTCTAGTGAATATTGTAGGAATTGTTATAATTTTCACATGTGCGACAAGTTGTTTGTAGAATTTCTTAATTATAGTTGTTTATCTGAAAAAATATGTGTGAATTAATTTAATTATGAGTTTGGATATTACCAGATCCAATTCAAACTATTCTAATAATAAGTCTAAAATGAAAAATCAATCTTTGTGAAGTGGCAACATTTATTCATGGAAATTTTTAAAAAAGTAAAATATGTACGGCCTTTATGAATATATGTCATACATGTATCGTCAAGACACACCCACTATTGTATAAATACATTTAACGAAAACTTGCTTGAGTACATTTGGCGACTAATTGTTAAATGTATATTTTACGATTTGTCAAGTACATCAAATCGTTTTAATTTTAATCCATAAGATATATTTTACGACTTGAAATATGATTTAAACATAACGGATTACCTTTTACTGGGTTCGTCGTGTACTTTGTCCAGGAAGGACAAAGTACATTTTTACAGAGCTTCTCGCGACGTGTGTTTCCCTCGTGCTTTACCATGTCTCAGACACCACTTGGATTATTGAAACTCTACGGATTCAAAAGGTTTTTTCGAAACGATAAGACGGTATCGGTACAGTGCCTTGACGAGTTCTAGGCACTGTAGTAATAGTTAAAAAACAAAATATGTACAGCCGTTATGAATACATGTATCTTGAAGACACACCCACTGTGGTATAAATGCATTTAACGAAAATTTGTGTAAGGGCATTGGGGCATCTAACGACTAATCGTTAAATACATATTTATCAATTCGTAAAGTACATTATATCGTTTTAATTTTCATCGGTGAAATCTAATTTAAGGACACGTATACTAAAAAATATAATAGAATAAAATGAATACTAATATTTTGATCTTCAAGCTCCGCCCACTTTTGTCAAAGTGCATGTTACGAAATAAACAATGGGAGATAACAAAATGTTTTAAAATGTAATTTGCAGTTAAAAATGAAATGAATAAATAATTGTTTGTTCTTCATGCTAAAGATTAAATTGTTCGGTATTTAAATAGTTCTGTTTGAAAATTTGACTAAGTATATTTCAGTCAATGGCCGTTATAAATGTCCTACGAATTCAGAATATTTATAAATGACAATTAAGTTAATTTTAATTATGAATAAAAAGCTATATAATTGTAATTTTCAATGACGCAAATTTTGTAACTTCATCAAAATCAATAGCCACGCCTACTGCTTCAAAATAGTTTCAAATTCAGCGACACCTTCCTAAAGGACATGAGATAAAAAATTGTGTCATAATTCAATAACATAGTATATAACAACATTGTAAATTATTATATTAAATATAACCTATAAGAAGACCGTATTTCTTATTAATTGAAAGTTATTCCTTTTAACTGAGATTTTGAAAATAATCAAATTGCATATTGTATTTAATAATGAATTCTATTTTCAAAAGCCAAGCTAACTATAAATATTTAGCTATGATACAACAAAAAGCAAAGGCGTTTTCATTGAGTTGTTTTATAATTTATAAGTTTTAGATTTAAATTTTGGAAACTTGCTAAAATCTGCCTGAAATAGTTATTGACTCATAAATTTGAAATTACGTAATAGGTACAGAAATTTATTTATAGTCGTCACGATATTTCAGCTACTTCCTTCAAACATATTTGTATTTGTTATACCGAGACACTAAAAGTTTATATTTCCTAAATATTCATAAATTTGCGAAAAATATATGCAAAATTGTATATTTAGTATTATTTCTAAGGAAAAAAACACACAAATTGAAAATGAGTAGAACATAAATCTAAAGTTGAGACAGGTGAGGAGACATGATTAGATAATGACAGTTAATCCATTCAGAAAAAATGCTTAATCAGAATCTTTAAATCAGAAGAAAATACTAGGAAATTAGCAGAAATCATTAAAACTTCTAAGTGAAAATTCTTATATATATACTCCTGTATGTAGAAATTAAAATACCAGCAGTAAACATCAAAATTAAATGAAATTTGTTAAAATACATTAAACAGTTATACAAAAATGTTGTTGTACAAATAAACAATTATATTTAAGAAACAGAAAATCAATATTTTATGTCGAAAATCAGTTTTTGATGAAGCCACCACGCGCTGCAATTTGTGCTCATATACGTCGTGGCATTCAATCAAATATATTTTGAAATTGTACCGAAGGAAGAGCATTTCAGAATGCTTCTCTCCGAACCCAATGTTCAGCTGTATCAGCTACTGGTCGAGCGGCATGAACGAGCGGAACAGAAGTATCTGTTATGCTGTATCTGTTATGCTGAGAAGTTCACCTAGCAACGTGTGGACGGGCATTGCCCTGTGAAAATACAGCCCCAGGAATTCGTTGAAAGAAGGGTGCGACTTCGGACTAAAGAACTTCTCTGACGTGCCAGTTGCTGTTGAAATTACCCATAATTCTCAGCAGCTGTGATTGTACAAGTTACCAGGTGATGCCCCAGACTCTCATACTTCGCGATCGTCCAGTATGAAGTTGGATAACGCATTACGGAGGGTGGCGTCCACCGCTATAGCGTTTAACGTTTAAGCAGCCACCGTTGTCCACAAATTAAGCAGGATTCATCTAAAAAAGGCTTGCTGTTAATCGGCACGCAACTGTCACGTTGATGAGCCCAATGTACCCACAGGCGTCGATGCTTTTGCGTTAGCGGAATCCAGGGCACAGCTAATGTTGCACGCAGACCACGGTGCAGCAGAGGCCGGCGTATATTTTTGGGGCAAACAATGATACACCTGTAGCAGTGCTCTATCTTTCTGGCAACTGTCGTGATGAAGCTGTACGGCCAATCAGTGCCATGTTGGTGAGGTGTTTATCATCCCGTGCTGACATAACATTTTGTTGTCCACTGCAGGATTTGCGACTCGTCTGGTTCTCTTCAGTCTACTGTTTCCACACTCGCAGCACCGTCGGGGAATTGCGCCTATACGAGCTGCGATTACACGAAAAGAAAAACTCCTTCACGAAGGGCGAACATTCGACCCCGTTCAAATCCCGTGACTTTCTCATATGGCGCCCTCTGTCGTCTTAGAGGCATTGTGACATCTTATGAAATGTTTACTGCTGACGATGAAAATAGTCTATAGCTGGCAGACAGTTATAGACTATTTTCATCGTCCCCCGATATGTCACTATTTATACGACTAAAACAGCACTAAAACAGCAGTTTAACAGCACTAAATCTGCAGTATAACAGCACTAAATCTGCAGTTTAACAGAACTAAAGCAGCAGAGAGCTGTGCTCAGAGTAATTATTCGCGGTGGCTTAGAAACTTTAATCAATTGCATTAAACATACTTATTTTCATTTTCAGTAAGATTCTGCTCAATCGCGTGATTCGTTCATAGTGTTGCAATTTTTACAAACACGAGTGTACATCAACAAAAGTTGCCAGCCGCCGTGTTACTTCCACTGAAATACACATCTTATGAAATCTATATTTAGAAAAAGCGAATTAATTTTTTTAGTGTATATATTGCATATAATGTAAACTTTATGTCCGAAATTACTGAAATTCGGCCTTAAAAAATTATCCTAGATCTATAAATAAGATTTTTTTTTTAGATCAAGAAAGTTTAACCTAGATCCAAGTAAATATTGTTTAACAACATAATTTACAAACATTCTATGTCAAACAGGAAGAGCAAAACGTATACAGCATGAGGAATCCATGAACTTTTCTATTCAAGTACGCAATGTGTCCTTGTCTTTGGCTACCCCAGTCGAATGACGTCAACTTCCGGTATGAGCTAAAATTTGTAGACATGACATCATCTTAGCAGAATAGATTCACAATAAAGGTTGAAGTGCATACAAAAATCTTGTTTTATTAAAATTCTGGCTGATATATTTCAATAATATTTCTAATTAAATATTATCATAAATTTATTGTAGCTTTCAAATTTACAAGTAAAATAATGCTTTTATTTGCTCTTATTCTTGGATAACCAAGTTCGTGTGTCTGTACTTATTCCCCCGTGGTGAACGGGCATCTACACCCCGACCAAGTTCGTAAATACTATTAGCTTGAATAAAAAATATAATCTAAAATGATGATAAGAATGTACTCATAAAAAACTTTGAATTTGTTTAGTTCAAAAGAAATAATCTTAGATTCTGTAAACTGCGTTGAAATGGAAATATCGTTTCGGACAATTTTCAGACATTCTGTAATTATACACTCAGAAGTGTAAATTACAGACAGCATGACACAAGAGAAGTGAAATATGCTATACATCAAATGTAGAAATTTATGAATTGAGTACGCAGATTAAAATTCTGGTCGATGTATTTTTAATATATTTCTTTACCTAAGATATTGCAGTAAAATTCTTGTAGTCATCAAACTTACAAATGAGTATAACTACTTTGATAATCATTTAAACTCAAGAATATTGTAATTGCGTTGTTTCAGTATGTAAATGAACAGCATTTAAGCAAAAATAAGAGTTTTAGGACGGTTACTACACAAAATATGAATTAAATAGAACTTTAAAAATCACGATTTTGACACACGATGCCCCGGCCGCCCATTTCCCTGTTCCATGTTTCGGACGAGTCAGTCGGCCTGGGCTTTCGGCTAGATGCATGCCATATTTTATTTTAAATTGGGTCACGTGATCTCTTCATATAAAGGCCACGTGATCTTTTCATATAAAAGGTGTGATTATTATTTAAATTTTTACTTAAAAAACTACTGAATATATTTCACTGAAAATTTTTTTATATATTTTATGGGATAATTTGAATATTTCATTAAACTTTCGAAGCAATTTGTGAATTTTAAATCCGCTTCAAAAATGTTTGATAAATTAGGTCTCATAGCGTTCAATGTGTTTCATTTTTTCAACCCGGGTTCAATCCAAAACTAATTGGGTGATATTATTTATTTATATTCTCATAGGTCCCACAGACCGTCTGAACAACATACTAAAATTTCAATTTGATAAAGTTATTTTTACGGCAGTTATAGTGCTGACAGACAGACATACAGAATGAACAAAGTCATAAACACTTTTCAACTATGTGGTAAAGTGTTAAAAAAACGAAGCTAAATTGTGAAGGTCCATGATTTAATTACAGTGTCTAGAAGGGAGTCCCGGGCGGATGACCGATTTATAAATTAGGAGTTTATTTTGATAACTTAGATTTCCGTTTCCTATCATTGGGTATAAGGCTCCTGTGGCCATATACGCTTTTTTGATTAAGTTCGTTACGTGCTGTTTCCAGGTTAAGTGGGAATCTATCGTTACACCTAGGTATTTAGTAGATTTTTCCGCTTTTAGGGTATGATTGTTTATGTACAGAGGCGGCGGAGGTTTACGTTTTCTAGAGAAATAAATCCAATGACATTTATTGGGGTTTAATTTTATTCGCCATTTTTCCAGCCATGTTTGGAGTATGTATAAATGTTGTTGTAGCTGTCTGTGCATTACTGAAACGTAAGGGTGTTTTGCAAGTATCGCACTGTCGTCTGCATAGAGTGCCAGCTCTGTGTCTGGGGTCCTGGGGATGTCATTTAGATATATGTTAAAGAGTGTCGGCCCCAGGATGGATCCCTGCGGTACACTACTTTTAATGAGCTTGGGTGTAGACAAGTTATCTTTTACTCTAACTTGGAAATGTCTGTTATTTAGGTATGAGATTAAAAGTTTGACAAGAGCGTCAGGGACTTTTAAAGTGATCAATTTGTATGCTAATCCACAATGCCATACTTTATCAAATGCTTTTTGTATGTCAAGAAAAATCGCAGCTGTGGGTGTCTTACTATTAAGTCCAGAAGATATGTACTCTACCACTCTCAGCAATTGATGAGTGGTGGAGTGTTTTGGCCGAAATACAAACTGCTCCGGAATGATAATATCATTCTCACTAAGGTGCGTGTTCAGTCTATTAAGAATTATTTTCTCAGTAATTTTACTAAGTGTCGGTAGTAAGCTGATTGGTCTATAGTTGGCTGGAATTGTGACATCCTCACCAGGCTTATGGATCGCTATAATTATCGCTTCCTTCCATTCTTTGGGGAAATACTTTAGTTTTAGTATTTTGTTTATTAGGGTGGTCAAGTAAAATATTATAATTAGGGGTAGGTTTTTCACCGCGATATTCCTGATTTTGTCATGCCCTGGGCTTTTACGGTTTTTAAGGTTTTGGATGATATCAATTATCTCTTGCGGAGTGGCTGGGTTAATCTCAGACGTGTCCGGACAGTTCCTGAAGTTGTTTAGAGTTTGCCTAACCATTCTTAGGGTGTCCTGACACATTAGATCGTGGTTTGGTTCAAATTGCTTTTCGTAATGCCTAGCAAGCGCCTCTGCTTTTTCTTCGTCTGAGTACGCGATTTTAACGCCATCTATTAGTGGCGGGAGTTTAATTTGCGGTTTTCTGAGTCTTTTAGCGAATTGCCAGAGCGATACGTCTTCCGAGCTAAGGGATTCAATTAACTCTTTGTACTGTTGCTGCTTTTCTGCGACAATTTTATCCCTGACTTTCCACGTGAGTCTGTTAAGCTCCCTTTTGAGGGTAGGGTCTCTATTAGCCTGCCATGTCTTACGCATTCTGTTCCTTTGCCTAACTAATTGTTTGACATGGTGGGAAAGTGTGGGCATTTTTGGTGACTCACGATGTGTTGTGGCAGAGGCAATAGCTCTCTTGATTTCTGTTGTGAGTGTGTGTGTGGCAGAGTCAATATCCGCCGTGCTCATAATGTTGGGTACTGCCAAGTGCGGCTCAAAAAGTGCTCTTTTGAAAACGTTCCAGTTCACCCTCTCTTGTCCCAGAGAGGCTGGTAGGGGAGTGTTCAGATCGAATGTCACCAATACCGGTAGATGATCCGAGTCGAATTCATCCAGGGTATCGATAGTGTGAGCGTATTCTATGTTTCTCGTTAGGACAAAGTCTATGAATGAGCCGTTGGCACCTGCGAAGCAGGTTGGTCTCGACGGTGCAATGATGTTGGTGTTTGTTGTGTTCAGTAATCTGTGTATCTGTGTACCGCGAATGTTGGCTCTCCTGCTGCCCCACGCTCGGTGGTGTGCATTGAAGTCGCCCGCGAGTATTGTGTTTGGATATCGCGAGAACAGCAGTTCCAGCTGCGCAGCTACATTTATACCACTCATGTTTTTGACATATATTGAAGTTAGGATAAATGGGTTCACATTATTTATTTTAATTTTTATGCTAGTATTTTCTATACCTTGAAGATTTATGTTGTTTATTTCCTCGTGGGGAATATTTCTTTTAATATATATTGCTGTTCCTCCATGGGGGTTTCTAGCAGTTGTATTTGAGCTAAGGTTGTGATAGCCAATATAGTTTGCTATATTTAGTTTTTTTATTTTCTCTAACTTTAGTTTCCTGAATTAGCAGGGCATCTACATCATTTTCATTTACGTAGCTCCTAAGTTCATTTATTCTTGGGGATATGCCGTTCGCATTCCAAAATATTACTTTAAAGCTGTCTTTTTGGGACCTAGCCATGGCGGGTTTGATTCTCACTGTTATCTTTAAAATCCGGGATTAATTTAAAAGCCTCAAAGACCATTTGCATTGGATCGCTCTTTTTTTGTATTAGCTCTGCGAACTGCATCAACAGGTGTTTTATTGCATCTAGGTCGAACATGGTGATAAACCCTCTGATGAGGTTGAGGATTTCATCCATCTTTTCATCATTGGTTTTACCAGCAGGTTCAGTCTCAGCTTCCATATCCTCAGCCTCAACCACGGTTTGGTCATTTTTGTGAGCATCCTTTTGGACCTCAGTAGTTTTTTGCCTTTTTTCAACCGTTTTTTCTAACAGCTGGGTTTGCGCGAGCTCTTCTCTAACTCGTTTAGTTTTGGCTTCACGCGTTTTGATTTCTTCTTTTTTATTGACAGGTAAAACTCAGGTAGAAAGATGTTAGTAGAAAACTAATTCTGGTAATCTTAAAATTCTGGTAGATATAATTTTAATATATTTTTCCGTTAGATATTGCAGTAAAATTGTTGTAATCATCAAACTTACACGTGAACTTTAAATAATGCTTTTATTTGTTCTTATTCTTGGTTCTTTTTAGCCAATTTCGTAAATTGGCTTGAATACAATTATAACCCAAAATGATGATAAGAATGTACTCTTAAAAATACACTGCGTTATAAGAAATATATGCATCCATAAGAAATTGAGCTGCGTACTCAGAACGTATGTATCGTTTGAGGAGATTTGCAAATTATTATTGGAGCAAAAAATTATTAGAGGTGCCATGTTTGGGGGCAAAAGTTTTAAGAAATGGTGGCATTAAGAAAATGACATTTTATTAAGTGGCAAATCCTCTCTTGGCAACTATGTAAGCCGATATACGGTGATGTCTATTAAGTTGCTTATGTTCATCTGCTGAAGATCCTGTCACAAATACTATTGGCCGCAAATGTTGCAAATGGTCATCTAATTCATTGGTATTCTAAGAACGCTGCAATTGCCGTTCCGGCATATCCCAGGCTTGTTCCATTGGTGATAAGTCTGGGGACCTGGATGGCCAAGGGAGGGTATTAAATCTTCGAAGACATTTTTTTGAAAGTCGTGCTGTATGTAGTTCAGCGTTTTGTTGTTTGTCTATGTAATCTGGGAACCTTTACAGCATAGGCATCACAATGGGATGCATAGTATCGTCGACATACAAGCGTGCCGTTCGTTAGGCCTGCAGCCTAACCAGAGAAGATCGGCTGTCCCACAAGATATATAGCGAAATGAAAAGTGAATGCGGCTTAGGTGCTTTTTCATTCAATGCAAATCCTGAATGAATCAGAGCTAAAAGCGAGCATCGGATATAATCTTCACTGTCATTTTTGAATATTATTATCATTCATTGACACTATTTCAGTCACCATTATGGGGTTTCTAAATTTTTGTTTTTCAAGTTTATTTAGTCTAAATCTCTTATTGTTGTTGTTGTTGAAACCCAGACCGTCCGACCTACCAGAAAAAAGTAAGGTAACTGTTTAGACCGTCGGGAAGTTCCACCCAATTTATACCGGAACCCAGTGGGGGAGGCATCCACAGGGACCGTACCCTCCTTCCCCTACCACCAACCTCTCGGAAGGACTTTCTGACCTACATGTTTAACGTGATCGTACTCCGCATGAACACGGCGGCAGTTCTGGCAGTGGCTGGAATCGAACCCGGGCCTACCGAGTGCAACTCCAGCGCGCTAACCAATGGGCTACCGCGCCCCAAATCTCTTATTGTGTCATTGTGATACATATTTGCATTTTAGCAGTTTTAGAGGTTGGCACAGAACTGAATGAATTTAGGAAATTTAGCAGTTTAGAGGGTACTTTTAGGATATTATTTTATTCATTTTTTTGGTTTAATTTTTAGTTTAGAGATAAAAGAAAAGAGATCTACCGGCTTCGGTCATTCAACTTTTAAAATTGCGTGGTTCTCCTGAGGGATTTAGCTTTTCGTTGATCGTAAGTTACTTTCTATACTTTTATGAACACGATCTCCTAATTACCGTTTCATTCCGAATAAGCAGGATGCTAGTAGTTTTAGATAGGATTCATAGGACATGTTATGTTGCAAAATTCTAAACCGATATGTATCTGAAAATATGTTAATCGCATCCTTTTCTGATATAGACTTCTAATACAGCAGTACAGTAAAATCCAAGTTAAGAGAAATTCGTTTGTGAGGAACAGCAGTAATTTACAAACATCCTACATTATACACCCGAAGTGTAAATTGTAGCAACACGACCCAACATTCCACTATTCCATCGTATCAAACGTATATAAGGGTAGGCTCAGCTATGCAACTCAGAGGGGTAAACTCAGTTAGAAAGATGTTAGTAGTAAACTAATGTAAACTTTTAGACGAAAGGAGAATGTATCACATTCGGAACTATTAACTTTTTTAGTCCGACTATTCATTCCTTCAATTAAAAGTACTATCAAACGATTTATCCCAAAATGACCATGTAGTAAGTTTAAGTAACAGGCGTAGTCAGGATTGTGGAAAAGGAGAGCTTGGACATCGAAAGGGATCCGTTGGGGTTACAAAGTATATATACGTTTTCCGACATAGTCATTAATGTTAAAAACGCAACTTCTTAGACAATGGATATAAATTAAAATGTACGTTTGTTAATAATAAAATAAAAGTATGCGTCTATGGAAGAGCTACAGTACCACAGTGTGATAAAGAAGTACAGTATGAACAGTGCAGATTTCTTCGTACAAATACCGAAATATACGATGATTAAGCGCTCGTTCTCGGATAAACTGATCTACATTTACTGTAGTAGTTAAAAGTTATTTTAAATAATCTCCCAAAGTTTTTGATGCAATTGTATGACGGTACAATATACAATGAGTTATTGTATCTTGCGTATTTCTGTCTTGATGTATGTAAATAATCCAGAATTTTTGCCCAACATTGAAGGGGCACCATCAGTGCAAATTGAGCCTATCACATTCATGGTTATTTGATGTTTTTGAAAAAAAAGGTTTTTAATATGGTTGAAAACATCAATTCCTTTTTGTCGTCAATTCTGGCGGCACACAAAATAAAAATTATGCCAACATATATTTTTCTTAAATTTTTCCTTTCCGGTATGGGCTTTAGTCACTGATTAATGTTGGTAAATTAAAGAAAATTAGTATTCGTTTCTGCATCAAACTTCCTCGCTAACATTCGTACTCTGAGTATGAGAACACGTACGCGTTTTAACCAGTTTCTTATTATACTGCATGTGCTGGTAAGGGCAATGAAATCTATTGGAGCACTTTAGAAACATTTGTGCTTCCATTTAGCAAACACGCTAAAAATAGATAGATGTACTTATTGGTAATAGATAGACTGAATATCATTGGACTAAGAACTTGTGTACTTCGATTAATTCTTCAACTGAATATACTATGATAAACAATTGATCCTAAAGTGACCATGTTTACGACACAGTCGTAGCAACGAATTCGAAAAAAGAAAATATCGACGTTTAAATAGGAAGGACAGGTTAAAGGGGGGAGCTTACTTAGAAAATTACATGTTTAATTCTATAATTTCTTCAATTAATAGCACTATCATAAACGAGTTACTGCAAAGTACCATTGACCAAATAGGGATTTTATGCAAAATATATGAAAGGGCAAACAAAATTTAAGTTTATTCAAAACAAAATATTGACTCATCTGAATAATATTCATAAAAATGATTTTATTCATGGGCTTTTATTGTCATAAGAGAAAAGATTTAGTATGTACTGTCATTAATCTCGCCCTGTGTCTCTTTTACTAAAATTTTGTCCGATAGTTGAATGTAAAAATTTTCCAAATGTGTTAAAATTGATTGAGATTCACTGATTCAGTGCATATATATATTAAAAATAAAATAAAAGGAAAAACAAAAAATCTTGAAATGTTGGGCCAGTTATGTTGTGAATTGAAGAAACCGTTGTAAATTTACTTTTCAAAAGGATTAAAATTGGATAACGAAACTCAGTTATGTCCCCGTATCTGGTTGTTAACATTCTTTTATCGTTCTTGGCTACGCTTATGACATAGCCACCTTCAGCGCATGAACAGTGTTACAATAAACGATGTATTACCAAATGAAGCTATACCGCCAGAGGATTACACAGCTTTGTGCTTTTCGTGCGGCGCCTCCACGGACGGGGTTTTCGAATGAAAGTGTAAATATGCATCGCAAGTAAGTGTTAATACGTATAAATAGGAATTAACAAGCAAAAAAAGGGTCTTAAGTAATAGGTATAAAAATTAATTGCAGACTGCAATCTTTAATTCAAACTTTTAAATCATTCTATTGCCGCCACATAAATTATACAATATTCCAAAATTTTATGGAATAAGAAATTACTCTGTGGTGTACGAAGTTGAACATTCATAGAACTAGCGTGTTTATTTTTGTACAAATTCTTTAGTTCTAATGAATATTGTAGGAATTGTTATAATTTTCACATGTGTGACAATTTCTTTGTAGAATATCCAAATTATAGTTGTTTATCTGAATAAATATGTGTGAATTAATTTAATTATGAGTTTGGATATTACCAGATCCAATTCAAATTATTCTAATAATAAGTCTAAAATGAAAAATCTGATGTGAGCAGCACATGACATTCCCTGCAGTCTTATATCCACGTTCTCTTTATTTATTTAAATTTAATTCATTTTTAATTCAATTTTCGTTCTCATTTGGTAACTGAACTTATTTTCAAAAGTGGCGTAGAGAAATTACGAAAAAACTCAAATATCTCGAGAACGGCTATACCTAGTTTATTGGAGTTGGTCCTATTCTTTGACCATACGTAGTTTTTTTATTTTAGATTTTGTCGATTTTTGATTTCCATTTTGTAAAAATGGCAGGTTGTTTTTTTCTAAACCGTACCAAAATCTAATCAGCACCAGATCTTATCTACCAAATTTTGTGAAATTTGGTCAATAAGTATTTTAGCTAGAATGGATACATGAAATTTTTACTGGCCATTTGGCAAAAAAAGGCTGATTCTGTTTCTACGAATCCTACCAAAAACTAATCAGCACCAGGGTCTCACCCAAGTGACTTACATACCAAATTTTATGAAATTTGGTCCATTAGTGCTTTAGTTAGAGTGGATACATACATTGCACAGACACACAGACAGATACACAGATACACAGACCAACATCAAACTAAAAATGGTTTTATCGTATTCTAGAGATCTCGAAAGGTGTAGATCCATCGAAAACTCGAGTTGCGATTTTCGGCATGATTCCAATACTTTCCTTATACATCACCATGTATTGCAGGGAAAGTGAAAAATTTGATGTGGGCAGCACATGACTTTCACTGCAGACTTAAATTCATTTTTTCTTTATTTCTTTAATAATTCAATAAATTGTGTTTAATTGCACAAAATAACAGTAAATTTTCTTTTTTAATTCAATTTCTGCTTTTATTTGGTAATTAGACATTTTCCCAAAAGAGGCATAACTAAATGTGAATAATCTCAAATATCTTGAGAACGATTTGTCCGAGAGTAATAGAGTTGTTCTTATTCTTTTCCTCATTAAAAATTACGTATAAAACAAGCATTTAATTGATATATTTGAACATACGTAGCTTTTTTTTAGATTTTAAGGGCCATTTCGTAAAAAACGGCAGTTGTTCTTTTCTGAATATTACCAAAATCTAACCAGCACCAGAGTATCCCACAAATAACTTATCTACAAAATTTTGTGAAATTTGGACAATTAGTACTTTAGCTAGAGTGGGTGCATGACATTTTAGCTGGCCATTTCGTAAAAAAATGCAGGTTGTTCTTTTCCGATAAATACCAAAATCGAATCAGCACCAGAGTATCGTACACATAACTTATCAATCAAATTTTGTGAAATTTGGTCAATTAGTATTTTAGCTAGAGTGGATACATTAAATTATTAGGGGTCGTTTTGCAAAAAAAGGCGGGTTCTGTTTTTACGAATTGTACCAAAAACTAATCAGCACCAGGATCAAACCAAATGACTTATCTACCAAATTTTATGAAATTCGGTCCATAAGTTTTTGAGTTAGAGTGGATACATACATTGCACAGACACACACACAGACGTCATTTTCAAAAGAGTGGTACTTAACTGTAATTGAAAAGGTTCTCTCCTTTGGGGCGGGTGTCTGGGGTAGTAAATTAACGGGGGCTCAAATTAAAACTCTTCTTTCTCTTCAGAGGATATTTCTCCTCAAAATATCTTCAGGTTTCAGGACCTCTTCTAACATCTCTCTTTTTTCTCTTACTGGAATTCCCCCCATTCACCTAGTCATAAAAATTTTACACTCAAAATATGCCTTTTGGAAACGTCGTGAAAATCTTTTTTCTAATTCGAATATCCCTGTCCCTTCCCTCTTTGATTTAAACTTCCCCTTTTCTGGCACTCCCCCCTCAAAACGTATCGCCCTCCTGGAATCCTCAGACCCCCTTACTTTTTCAAATATTAATATATTTACTGATGGCTCTTCTCTTGAAGGCAATACAGGCTTTGCAGTGTGTATCTTCAAACATGATGTCCTGGACAGGGTCTATTCATTCAAACTAGATGGTGAGAATACAGTATTCCAGGCCGAAATTGCAGCCATAGATTTCGCTATATCCTGGGCAACCGATAACAACACTAAAGTTAACATCTTCTCCGATAGTCTCTCCTCGATCATGGCTTTCAAATCAATCAATAACAAATCTAACTTTCTTCAAAAAATTAAAACTAAAGCTAATATTTCCAATAAACTTATAAATCTTTCTTGGGTCAAAGCCCACGCGAATAACCTTGGTAATGAGGTCGCAGATCATCATGCTAAATTAGCAACCACTTCTGGCTCTCCCTTACACATCCCCTTCCCTTATTCTCTTCTAAAAAAGCACTGTAAAATTCTTCTTAAAAATCTTTGGCAGTCATATTTAAACGATTATATCTCCCCCCGAACCCATGACCCTGCGAGAATTTTAAAATTTCTTCCCTGTGTTGACCCTGATCTTTTAATTTCCAATCAATATTTAACTTCGTTTTTAACGGGTCACGGCCCCTTTTTGGATTATTTACATTTTTTAAGCATAAATCTTCATCTAATTGCACTTGTAATGTTTATGGTGATGCCGACCACTTTGTCTTTAACTGTCCTTTTACCCTCCCCTTCCCCGTCCCACTGATGCCAACTCTGCGGCTTGGTTTTCCAGGGTTCTTAAAAACAAATCTTCTATTTCAAAAATTAAAAACTGTATTCTCGCTGCTAGGGAGATTTTTAACAAAATTGCTTGATCAGCCTGGGGGTCCCCCCTGGTCTGTGAATCCTTCACTGCTCTCCACACTTTCTAAATCTGTTTTATAAAACCTGCTCCCTGTGCCTTGGGCACTATAAGATTTTATATTCACCACCTCCTGTGACTCATATGGTTTAGTTTTTATATTTGTACATTAACAGTATATCTATCCTAATCTTTTCGGTATGTATCAAAAAACATCCATTGTGTATATATACTTTGATCATGCTTCTTTATGTATATATACCTATTATATATCATCCATATCTAATTTGTATCATCCATACCTAATATGTATCGTCTTTTATGTATCATCCTTAAAGAATATATACCTAATCTTTTCGGTATGTATCAAAAACACCCATTATGTATATATACTTTGCATACATCCTAACCCGGATTTTTATAATTATATTTTCTCACCCTGACTTTATTCCCTTACATCCTCGGTTTCTCAACTTATACTTTGGTTTTTCATCCCCCAACTGTCATGTGTTTTTGTATATATAATTTTATATGTAATTTTTGTGCTCTTTTTTTTTGTGTATTTCTGTGTATTTTATGTACTTCATGTTCTTCTTTTCGTTTTGTTTTGTTTCAGTTGGTTTTACTACTTTTGTGCTTGGGTTTTTTCCCTTCGGGGGTTTCCCCTCTTTTCTTTTTTTCCTTCTTATGTCTCTCTTGTATTGTATTGTATTGTATTGTTTTTATGTTTTGTTTTGTCGTTGCCTTTCTTTTATTTGTCTTGTTGTAACTGTGTTGTGATTCAATTTTTACCTGTTTTGTAATGTTTTGGATCTATAATAAAGTTTGGATCTATAATAAACCTTCGGGTCTGTCGTGTGGTCTGGGTTTTCAACACTTCAACACACACAGACGTGACGCTAAAAATAGTTTTTTCGTATTCTAGATGCCTCGAAACGTGTAGTTCCGTCGAAAACTCGAGTTGCGATTTTCGGCATGATTCCAATACTTTCCTTATACATTACCATGTATTGCAGGGAAAGTAAAAACAGCCTAAAGAGTGCGAAAATTTCGCCAAATAATAATAATAACAACCCATTCAGCGGATAACTTTAAGTGAAGCAGCGCTTATCTTGATTTACGTGCATCACCCTTCGAGCCACCACTGGATCTTAGATGCTTTAGAGATCAGGCTAGTCTGGCTGTTGATCAGCTTTAAATGCATTCGTGTCTACTGAATTTCTCTTTAGCTTCACAGCAAAAGATTTCTTGCATAGAAAGCACCAAACGGTAATATGTTGTAGGCCTCTCATATGATGTATTTTTATAGGCCCTTATATCCTGGGATATGGAATTCCTTTCAGAAGCTAGATTGCTAAACGAGTGCTTATTCTATCTATAGATAAATCCTCATCTGAATTTTTGGACAGTGTTGAGCTCTTACTAAAATTCAAAAGTTTGATCGGGTGTCCCATATTATATATATTTCATAGGATCTTAAATCCTGTGGATCGTTGTCAGCAGCTAGAACCCTAAGAGTCCTCATAGTCAGCCTATGATCTCCTCCTCCCGTCCCTTTCCCGCCTGGTTTGGACATAGACATATACAGGGTGTCCCAAAAAGATTGAAACGCGCTTTCATTCTTTACCTGTTGGAGATAAGTGGGCAATGTAAATTTCAAAAATGTTGAAAGTAAGGTAGGAAATAAGACTACGTTAATGAAATAGTTCTCCCATTAATTTTTAAAGAGTTATACTTTATAAATTTTTATATGACCCCCTTAGACAAATCTGGTCAATCAGAATTTTTTTATTTTTAATGCAACAAGATCATTAAAAAATCCGCATATCTGTACCTTTAAAATTGAGCGAGTTAGATTTAATTGCAAATTGAACATTGTGAATGGGGACCATATATCAAATTAGAAATGTAAATTTGTGACATATCACAAAAAAGATAAAACTGGATGATAATACATAGGAGACATTTTTGCGAATTCGCCGTAGGCTCACGATGCTATCACGGATTCTTAAGTACTTTTCAAGAATTAAGTACTTTTTTCATCTAAACTATTTATATCGTCAATTTGTTTATGATCCCTATTTTCACCGATGAAAGAGCCTTTCACATGGTACGGAAAAGTAGCATATGTCATATTTTTTCCTTTGTCATAATTCAGTTGATTATAAAGATACAGATATGCGGGTATTTTCAATGAACTTGTTGCATTAAAAATAGAAATTTTCTGATTGACCCAATTTGTCTAAGGGGGTCGTATAAAAATTTAAAATGTGTAACTTTTTGAAAATTAATGGGAGAACTATTTCATTAATGTAGTCCTATTTCCTACTTTTCTTTCAATATTTTTGCAATTTACATTGCCCACTTATCTCCAGGTAAAGAATTAGAAGCGTGTTTCAATTTTTTTTGGTCACCTTGTATAGTAGTAGTATTTTCTACGTCTATGGATTCAAGGGGCAAAGAGATACATCGACCGTCTCCGCATGGGGATTCAATATGGTCCCGAAGAATCTCATTAATTGTTATCCTAAAGAGGTCCCAAAATTCAAAGAAAATTATTAAATTTAAATGGAAATGCATTGTTTTAAAAATTTCAGCTGCTCATTTTCTTCACGTACGATCATTCAAAGACGTCATTAAAGCCTGCAATTTCATCAATATCCAGAGAGTGGGTATTTTGGCTGTATCACATTTCTTTCACTTTAAACACAACTTTCAAACTTAACCCTAATTAACAATTAATGCTAATGAACTGTCTCAAAATACTTTTCAAATGCTTTTGGAATTTGACTTTCTATGATCTGCTGAGAATCCAAGGAATGTTGATAAATACAAAGAGAACACTTACATGCTCAGAAGTGCAGCAAAATGAAAAATCTTACCTGCAAAAGAAAATACGGTTTATAAATATTTTAGACATACTCTAATACAAAACAATCTGATGTGGACAACACATGACCTTCCTTAAATAATGTAATGAATTTATTATTTTTACAGTTAAAAAAAATGTTATTCTTATAGTAGATACTTATATTCTTTCCAAGATATTGAATTTTCTTCAATTAGTCATCATTTTCATTGATTTAGCTTCATTTTTATCAATTTGACGAGATTTTGTTATTTTGGCAACAATTTAAAATGTCGCCAAGTTGGCGACATTCCACCAAATTCGTCGCCAAAATCACGCCAAGCGTTATGGATGGAGAAATAATTTATTCTTACAGCAGATAAATGACTACAAAAGTACAAAATAAAAGTATACAAAAGTATTACTCAAAGTATCTTTTTTCATGAATGGAACGAGCTAGATCCCCGAGAATAAGTCACCAAATTTATCGCATGGTATTACATATGAAAAGTGAACATGTTTCTCAATAGAAAATATATATTTTTTTTATTTTATATAACTTTTTGATAATTTTTTTGAAAAATGTGCAATATCTCGAGAACAGTTCATGTTAGCGTTCTAAAATTTATGTCAATCGTTTTCTAATGAAAAACTACATAAGAAATGTCTATTTGCGCAACATTAGTTGCGGATTTGATTTTTTGACGATTTTTTCAAAATTTCACTCGAAAATTTAGGGAGGTTCTGAACGTTCGATTTCGTATAAAAGCAGTAGGCCTCCATTTTTTACGAATTGTGATTTTTGTACCAAATTGCGTTCAAATCGGTTCATTCGTTCGTCACTTATCGTCTACTATCGCTATCCGTTCTCGAGATATTTTTGTTTTTACGTATTTTTTCAACGCCACCTTTGATAAAAATCTGATGTTGGCAGCACATGACTTTCTTTGCAGACATGAATTCAGTCTTTCTATATTTCAAGAACTCATTAAATTGAGTTTAATTGTACAAAATAACACAAAATTTTCATTTTTAATTCAATTTCCGCTTTCATTTGGTAATTGGACATGTTCCCAAAGGCGGCAAAAAAAAAAAGCCAAAAATCTCATATATCTCGAGAACGGTTAGTCTTAGTGTAATAGAGTTGTTCTTATTCTTTTCATCGTTAAAAATTACGTATAACACAAGCATTTAATGGATATATTTGAGTATAAGTATGTTATTATTTTAGATTTTGACGATTTTTGAGGGCCATTTCGCATAAAAAGGCAGGTTCTTTTTTCGGAATCGTACCAAAATCTAATCAGTACCAAGATGGCCCACAAGTGACTTTTCTACTGAATTTTGTGAAACATTAGTTTTTCAACTAGAGTGGATATGAGCTTTTGCGGGCCATTTCGCAAAAAAAGGCGGGTTGTTTTATTTCGAATCGTACCCTAAACTAATCAGCACCAGATTCGCCCACAAGTGACTTACCTACCAAATTTTATGAAATTCGGTCAATTTCTTCTTTAGTTAGAGTGGATACAAAATCTGCACAGACAGACCGACAGACACACAGACAGACAGACACACAGACACAAACACAGACGTCACGCTAAAAATATATTCTAGAGGTCTCGAAACGTGTAGATCCGTCGAAAACTCGAGTTGCGATTTTCGACATGATCCCAATATCTTCCCTATACATTAACATGTATTGCAGGGAAAGTAAAAATCTGATGTGGGCGGCACATGACTTTCCCTGCAGACTTATATCCACGTTCTCTTTATTTTAATTAAATTTATTTCACTTTTAATTCAATTTTCGTTCTCATTTGGAAATCGGGCTTATTTTCAAAGGTGGCGTAGGGAAAGTAAGAAAAACTAAAATATCTTGAGAACGGCTAGTCCTAGTGTAATGCGGTTGGTCTTATTCTTTTCGTCGTTAAAATTTACGTATTAAATTAGCATTTAATGGATATATTTGAGTATACCCAGTTCTTTATTTTAAACATTGACGATTTTTGCGGGCCATTTTGCAAAAAAAGGCGGGTTATTTTTTTCCCGAATCGTACCAAAATCTAATCAGCACCAGGGTAACCCACAAGTGACTCATCTACTGAATTTTGTGAAATTCGGTCCATTAGTTTTTCAGTTAGAGTGGATATAAAATCTGCACAGACAGACAGACAGACAGACACACAGACAGACAGACACACACACAGACGTCACGCTAAAAACAGTTTTTTCGTATTCTAGAGGTCTCGAAACGTGTGAAACCGTCGAAAACTCGAGTTGCGATTTTCGGCATGATTCCAATACTTTCCCTATGCATTACCATGTATTGCAGGGAAAGTAAAAATGGAATTAGAAGTGCAAATTCAGTGTTATTTAGAGCAATTAAACTCAATTCAATGAATTATTAGAGGGATAAAGATAAAATGAATTTGAGTCTGTCGGGAAGTCAAGTGCTGCTCAAATCAGATTTCTTTTTTGTTGCAGCTTTCTAAACAAGCTATTTATATCTTCTTCTTCAACCAAGGTCTTAATGGAGAGCATTAAAGAAGCATTTGCTGTAATTCCCCACGGAAGAGATTTACCCTTTTCCAAACAATGTTTCCGTATCAAAGTAAAGATCACAGCGGAACATGAAAATATCTGTTGGAATCCCCTTGCTAGTACTTATCTCTTACACTTGTTTTGTATTAGTTGAAAATTATATGCAAGGATTATAAGAAAGTTTTTGAAGCATGTTTTCACTTTCTTTCTATATATACTAGCCGCCTTTGGCGACCAGCCTGTTCACTACCCTTGAAAATTCTGACCGTGGCAAATTCTGACCGTGGCAAACTCGCTGGCGCGACCTACCAGAAAGGTGTAAGGTAACTCTTTGGACGGCCTGGAAGTGCCATCCAATTTAGATCGGAACCCAGTGGAGGAGGCATCTACAGGGACCGTACCCTCCTTCCCCAACCACCAACCTCTCGGAACGACATACGGACCCACATGTTTAACGTAATCGTACTCCGCGTGAACACGGCAGAAATTTTGGCAGTGGCGGGTATCGAACCCGGGCCTACCGAGTGCAATTCCCGCGGGATAACCATTGGGCTACTGCGTCATCCGCGACAATCTCCATAACTTTCTTTTTATTCACCCAATTTAGACCGGAACCCAGTGGAGGAGGCATCTACAGGGACCGTACCCTCCGTCCCCTACCACCAACCTCTCGGAAGGACTTACGGACCCACATGTTTAACGTGATCGTACTCCGTCTGAACACGGCAGCAGTTTAGGCAGTGGCGGGAATCGAGCCAGGGCCTTCCGCTAACTTCCCGCGCACTAATTTACAATTTAAAATGACCATATGCTAAGCTCCTTATTCCATCATCCTCATTCCATTGTTCCATCATTTAAAATATCCATAAAATTAAAACATCCATTTAAAATATTCACAAATTAAAATATCCATTTAAAATATCAATTTAAAAAATCTATATCGTTCGATCATTTAAAATATAAATCTAATAATTTCTAAAAAACATATGTTAAGCTCTTAATTCATTTAAAACAGGAACCGCGGGAAACGGAAAGCAAACACTAATTCGGTTTTTTATTGTCCCACCCATCGCTATGCATATTCAGAACCGTGACGTCACCTCCACCTAGACACAAACCGGCGCCATTGAAATGCCTGTTTGGGGGGAAACGAGCGAAGGGAAATGGGAACTTCTTTCACCCGCTGATGAATTTTAAAATCATGACTTCTTTAAAATTCCGATCCAGCGGCCAATTTCAATTATTTCTTCACCAGATTGGCCTTGTAAGAAAGCCAGTTGCTTGAGCTTTCTAAATATGTAAGTTATTAGTCGAAATTATAAGTACTTTTTACTATGCGAGAATTTAAAAAACAAAAATCGTTTTTTTTTTTAGGAAACTTTTGTTTTAAAATCTTTAAAAAAATATTAGAAATCGAAATTTGAAATTGATATATTTTTACTCCCAATTGTCTGCTCTTTCCGGTGGTGTGATTTTTTTTTTCTACGACGTCTGGATCGTGGAGGAAAAAGGGCAAAAATCGGTCGAAATCGCATTAAATATTAAATAACAAGCATAAAACATTAAAAATCGTTTTTGACGTCTCACCTTTCCACTCCCCCCTCCCCAGGTCACGTATTCTACATACGTGTTCATTATAAGTATACACGTGTTCATAAGTATACACGTGTTCATATAAGTATACACGTGTTCATATAAGTATATTAGTGCTGTGTTATTACTGCCGGATTAGACTAAATTTTAAGAGGTAGTGGTATAATTAGTTAAAAAATATTTTCCGTATTTTTATAAAATGTGAAATAATTGATATTTGGATAGCTTTTTCTTAATTGAATGTGATATAGTATGTGTATTTATTTATATAAAATTTTTATTAAGTGCCTTATGGTGGAAAATTCACCCCATCCTCGGGTAATTAATGATTGAGTTCCACAACTTCGATAGTGCATTTATGTAAATTTGATATTTACTATATGAATATTTTTATATTTAAAAAAAAGTTTATTATCAGTATCCCGGTATAAATTAATGATCAACACGCAAGTATACCTTTTAGACTGAAAATATTATATAATGTTTCAGTCTTTTGAGTATGTTAGCTTGTTTTATTTTGTGCATTATGTTTTATAATGAGACAACGCAATACGTCTATTTTTTAATCCATTTTATGATTATTTGAATTAAATATATAACTATGTTTATTCAAATTTAATTAAACTAATGAATATATTTATGTTGCAGATTAATGTATTTTTAAATCATTATCATTTCTATAGTTTAAAAAATTATAAAAATACAGTCCTCAACATTTTGTTCCCCTTCCGTTTAAAAAAAAAATCGCCAAGCGGGCGATAACGCGCCAAATCTGGCAGACGTATTTTGTTTACATCGTAATTTTGGTCCATCTCACGAGCTCTAGTGTCTATGCGACATACCATGTTAAAAATGTTGCCATAGGGTCCTATGGGAGTGAAAGGCTCAGGCCACACAGCCAACCCAGGGGTTTACGGCATTTAAATGTGTGGCCGGGGGTCCTATGGGAGTGAACGTTCTGAATATAGTATTCTACGCTCAATTCAGTGCTGAGAGAAATAGAATTTGTTCTTTAGTGCTTTTATTCTTAATTGCTTAAAATGTAAACTTTATGTCCAAAATTACATCAGTTAGAAAATCTTCAAAAAATTCTTTAGATCCATAAAAATTTTGAATTTCTTTAAATCAAAAGAAATTATCACAGACTTAGAAAACTGGGATAGAAAGAAAATAAAGTTCTGGAAAATTTTCAAATATTCTACATTATACACTCGGAAGTGTAAATTGTAGACAACATGAACTCTGAAGTCTCTGATTTAATACGGTAATTAAAAGAAAAAGGTTTATGAAAGGATTAGGCAGATTAAAATTCTGGTAGCTCTTTTTTTTATAAATTTTTTCATTAGTTACTGCCGTAAAATAGTTGTAGTAATCAAACTTACAAGTGACCTTTAAATAATGCTTTTCTTTGTTCTTATTCTTGGACAGCCAAGTTCGTAACATTAGCATGAACAAAAAGATAATCTAAAATAATGATAAGAATGTACTCTTAAAAATACACTGTGTTACAAAAAATATATGCATCCATAAAAAATTGTGTTACAGCTGCGAACTCAGCGCGTATGTGTCGCTGGAGGAGATTTGCAAATTATTATTGGAGAAAAATATTATTAGGGGTGCAAAGTTTTAGGGCAAAAGTTTTAAGAAATGGTGGCATCAAGAAAATGACATTTTAATAAGTGGTAAATTCTCCCTTGCCAACTATGTAAGTTGATATACGGCGATGTCTATTAAATTGCTTATGGTCATCTGCTGAGGATTCTGCCACACATACTATTAGCCACAAATGTTGCAAATGGTCATCTAATTCACTTGTAGTCTAAGAACGCTGCAATTGCCGTTTCAGCATGTTCCAGACGTGTTCCATTGGTGATAGGTCTGTGGACCTGGACTGCCATGGGAGGGTATTAAATATTCGAAGATATTTTTGAGAAAGTCGTGCTGTATGTGTTCCAGCGTTGTGTTGTTTGTCTATGGAACCTGGGAACCTTTACAGCATAGGCAGAACAATGAGCTAGCTGTATAATATCGTCCACTTACAAGCGATAGGTTTGCAGCACAACCATAGGAGATCGATGTCCCAGGATATACACAGCGAAATGAAAAGTGGGCGGGGCTTAGGTGCTTTTACGTTCATGCATATCCAGTATGGCGAGCCTTCATTTTATCTTCACTGTCACTTTTGAATATTATTATCATTCATTGACACTATTTCAGTGACCATTATGCGATTTCTAAATTTTCGTTTTAGAAGTTTATTTAGTCTAAATCTCTTATTGTGGCATTTTGGTATATATTTGTATTTTGGCAGTTTTGGAGGTTGGCACAGAACTGAATTAATTTAGGAAATTTAGCAGTTTAGGTGGTACTTTTAGGATATTAGTTTATTAATTTTCTTGGTTTTATTTTTATTTTAGAGGTAAAAGAAAAGGGATCTACCGGCTTCTGTCATTCTACTTTTAAAATTGCGTGGTTCTCCTGAGGGATTTAGTTTTTCGTTAATCGTGAGTTACTTTCTATACTTTTATGAACTGGATCTCCTTATTTCCGTTTCATTCCGAATAAACAGAATGCGATTAGTTTTAGTTAGAATTCATAGGATATGTTACGTTACAAAATTCTGAAACCGATATGTATCTGGAAATATGTTAAAAGCATCTTTTTCTAATATAAACTTCAAAAAACCGCAGTACCAAAAATTCCAGTATTGATAAACGTTAGAATAAAATAAGACGTATATAAGGGTGGACTCAGTTATTCAACTCAGAGAGGTAAACTCAGTTAGAAAGATGTTAGTAGTAAACTAATGTATATGTTTATCTTAAAAGAGGTGGAGAATGTATCACATTCGGAACCGTGAACCTTTTTAGTTTGACTATTCATTCAATTAAAAATACTATCAAATGATTTATCCCAAAATGACCATGTAGTCAGTTTACGTAGTAGGCGCAGCCAGGATTGTGGAAAAGAAGAGCTCGGACACCGAAAGGGATTTGTTGGGGTAACAAAGTGGATATACGTTTTCCAATATAGTCACTAATGTTAAATAACGCAACTTTTTAGGAAATGGATATACATTATAAAGTACGTGCTTTAATAATAAATTAAAAGTATGCGGCCCTCGGAGAGCTATCGTACCACAGTGTGATAAAGAAACACAGTATGAACAGTACAGATTTCTTCCTACAAATCACGAAATATACGATGATTAAGTGGTCGTCCTCGGATAAACTCATCTACATTTACTGCAGTAGTTAAATGTTATTTTAAATTCTCTTTCAAAGTTTTTGATGCAAGTGCATGACGGTGCAATATACAATAAGTTAAAGTAACTTTAGGTATTTCTTTCTTGATGTATGAAAATAAACCAGAATTTTCTCCCGACATCGCAGGGGCACCATTAGTGCAAATTGAGTCTTTCACATTCATGGGTATTTGATGCTTAAAAAAATATTTTTAATATGATAGAAAACATCAATTCCTTAGCACACAGATATGCAACTTGATAAGAAGCTTTTAACAAGGGCTTTTGTTCTGACGCAAATTCAAATTTTGTGATAGTTCGGCTGCTGTCAAATCGTGCCTTCTTAGACTTCAATGTGTTAAGAGTATGTCCTACAGATGCTGAATGACTACACCATGCTGATTGTTAAAATGTTCTTACAATTTTGACTGTTTGAGATTGGAATTTGAAAATATTTTGCAACACAAATTGCATTGTGGTCGTTGTGTGCCAACTTTTTCTGTTGTGCAAGTGAATCCATAAGCAATATAATCGTCTTTCCATTTGCGTTTATTCGGCATAACAAGGATAACTACACTGAATAAAATAATGATTGTAATTTTTCAAAATTTGCAGAAAACCTTTATGTAATCAACTGATCGTATCCGGTGTGGGGTTTAGTCACTGTTTAATGTTGGTAAATTAAAGAAAATTAGTATTCGTTTCTGCATCAAAACTCCTTGCTAACGTTCGTACTCCGAGTATGAGAACACGTACACGTTTCAACCAGTTTCTTATTGTATTGCATCGGCTGGTAACTGCGATGACATCTACTGGATCACTTTAGAAACATTTAGCTAACACGCTAAAAGTAGATAGATGTACTTCCTGGTAGTAGATAGATGTATCTACTTCCTGGTGCTTTCTCGTTCCCCCTTAAATTTTGTCTGGCAGCTACTCAGGTGTTACAATCTCAGTCTGAAAGGCAGAAAAATGCTACCCCGATAATAATTCCCTTTAAAAACATAATTTTGCATTTTATTTGTGAAAGAAATAATGAATACAACCTAAAAATGTGATTATTTATTCAAAAGAGAAGTTTTTTTACTGTAGAGTGAAATACTTCTCAGTAAATATGGTTTTCTAGCCTGGTGTATTTTGGTGCCATCTCAGGTAGAGCCGTGCCGTCTGAGCTAAAGGCAGAGAGGGTAGTAGTGGGGGTCCCAAAAGTCGACGTAGCATTCCCTTGTTTTTCACAGGTGGTCAAACGGAAGTTACCATCGAAAATTTAGAAACTTCTCTAGCATCCCCAGTGGTGCACGAACCCCAGATCAAGAACCATTGCAGACAAAGGATATAGATGACAAAGAAAGTGTATTATTGGACTATGAACTTATGTACTTCGATTAATTCTTCAACTAAATATACTATGATAAACAATTGATCCTAAAGTGACCATGTTTACGACACAGTCGTAGCAACAAATTCGAAAAAAGGGAATGTCGCTGTTTAAATGGGAAGGATAGGTTAAAAGGGGGAAATTTAATTACAAAATTCCATTTTTATTTCTATTATTTCAACAATTAATAGCACTACCGTAAACGAGTTATTGCAATGTACCATTGACGTAACAGGAATTTTATGCAAAATATGTAAAAGGGCTATACAAAATTTAAGTTTATTCAAAACAAAATGCTGATTCATCTAAATAATATGCCTAAAAATAATTTGATTCACGGGCGGTTATTGTCACATGAGAAAAGTTTTTAGTGTGTACTCCCATTAATCTCTCTCTGTCTCTCTTTTGCAAATATTTTGTCCGATAGCTGAATGAAAATAATTTTTAAAGTGTTAAAATTGATTGAAATTCACTGCTTCAGTGTGTATATATTGAAAAGAAAATGAAAGGAAAACAATAGGCCTTGAAACTTTGGACCATTTATGTGGTGAATTGAAAAAAACAGTGTTAATTTACTTTTCAAACGGATTAAAATTGGATCACGAAATTCAGTTATGTCCCCCTATCTGATTGTTAACATTCTTGGCTACGCTTATGGCATTACCACCTTTAGCGCAAGAACATTAATCAAATATTAACGTTTTCCTACAGCTCGTTAATGAACTGCACTACAATAAACGATTTATTACCAAATGCAGCAGTACCGGAAGTGGATTACACAGCTTTGTGCTTTTCGTACGGGGCCTCCGTGTCAGGGTTTTCGAATGAAGGTGTAAATACGTATATCAAGTAAGTATTAATACGTATAAAATAGAAATTAACAGGCAAAAAAAGTATCTTTATTAATAGGTATATAAATTTACTGCAGACTGCAATCTTTAATGCAAACTTTTAAGTCATTCTATTTCCGCAAAATAAGTTATACAATATTCTGAAATTTTATGGAATAAAAATTTTTTCTGTGTTGTACGAACTTGAACATTTATAGAACAGTCGTGTTTATTTTTGTTCAAATTCTTTAATTCTAATGAATATTGTACAGCTTGTTATAATTTTCACATGTGCAACAATTTGTTTGTAGAATATCTTAATTATAATTGTTTATCTGAATAAATATGTGTGAATCACATTAATTTTGAGTTTGGATATTACCAGATCCAATTCAAACTATGCTAATAATAAGTCTAAAATGAAAAAAATCAATCTTTCTGAAGTGGCAACATTTATTCATGGAAATTTTAAAAAAAAGTAAAATATGTACTGCCTTTATGAATATATGTCATACATGTATCTTCAAGACACACCCACTGTTGTATAAATACATTTAACGAAAACATGTTTGAGTAAATTTGGCGACAAATTGTTAAATGTATATTTAACGATTCGTCAAGTACATCAAATCGTTTTAATTTTCATCCATGAAATATATTTTACGACTTGAAATATGTAAACATAACGGATTACTTTTTACTGGGTTCGTCCGTGTAATTTGCCGAGGAAGGACGTGCTTTCACAGAGCTTCTCGCGACGCGTGTTTACCTCGTGCTTTACCATGCCTCAGACACAACTTGGATTATTGAAACTCTACGAGTTCATAAGGTTTTTTGGAAACGATAAGACGGTATCGGTACAGTGCCTTCAAGAGTTCTAGGCACTGTAGTAATAGTTAGAGAGCAAAATATGTACAGCTGTTATGAATACATGTATCTTGAAGACACACCCACTGTGGTTTAAATGTATTTAACGAAAATTTGTTTTAAGGGCATTTAACGACTAATCGTTAAATATATATTTATCAATTCGTAAAGTACATTAAATCGTTTTAATTTTCATCGGTGAAATCTAATTTAAGGACACGTATACTAAAAAATATAATATATTAAAATGAATATTAATAATTTGATTTTCAAGCCCCGCCACTTTTGTCTAAGTGCATGTTACGAAATAAACAATGTGAGATAACATAATGTTTTAAAATGTAATTTGCAGTTAAAGTGAAATGAATAAATAATTGCTTGCTCTTCATGCAAAAGATTAAATTCTTCGGTATTTAATTAGTTCTGTTTGAATATTTGACTATGTAGATTTCTGTCAATGGCCGTTATAAATGTCCTACGAATTCAGAATATTTATAAATGACAATTAAGTTAATCTTAATTATGAATAAAAAGCTATATAATTGTAATTTTCAATGACGCAAATTTTGTAACTTCATCAAAATCAATAGCCACGCCTACTGCTTCAAAATAGTTTCAAATTCAGCGACACCTTCCTAAAGGACATGAGATAAAAAATTGTTTCATAATTCAATAACATTGTATATAACAACATTGTAAATTATTATATTAAATATAACCTATTAGCAGAACGTATTTCTTATTAATTGAAAGTTATTCCTTTTAACTAAGATTTTGTAAATAATCATAATGCATATTGTATTTAATTATGAATTCTGTTTTCAAAAGCCAAGCTTACAATAAATATTTAGATACGATACAACAAAATGCAAAGGCGTTTTTATTGAGTTGTTTTTAGTTTATAAGATTTGAGTTCCATTTTGGAAACTTGCTAAAATCTGCCTGAAATAATTATCGACTCATAAATTTGAAATTACATAACAGGTACAGAAATTTATTTATAGTCGTCACGATATTTCAGCTATTTCCTGCAAACATTTTTGTATTTGTTGTACTGAGTTACTGCGACAATAAAAGTTTATAATTGTTAAATATTCATAAATTTGCAAAAAATATATGCAAAATTGTATATTTAGCATTATTTCTACGGAAAAAAAAAACACAAATTGAAAATGTGTAGAACATAAGTCTAAGGTTGAGACAGGTGAGGAGACATGATTAGCTAATGACAGTTAATTCACTCAGAAAAAAATGATTAATCAGAATCTTTAAATCAGATGAAAATACTAGGAAATTGGTAGAAATCATTTAAATTTCTAAGTGAAAATTTGTATATAAATTCCTGTATGTAAAAATTAAAATACCGTGAGTAACCATCAGAATTAAATGAAATTTGTTAAAATACAATAAACAATTATGCAAAATTTTGTTGTACAAATAAACAATTATATTAAAAAACAAAAAATCAATATTATATGTCGAAAATCAGTATTTGATGAAGCCACCTTGCGCTGCAATGTGTGCTCATATACGTCGTGGCATCCAATCAAACATATTTTGAAATTGTACCTAAGGAAGAGCATTTCAGATTGCTTCTCTCCGAACCCAAAGTTCAGCTGTATCAGCTACTGGTCGAGCGTCATGAGCGAGACGCCGAACGACGAAATCCCAGACATGTGCAATATGCGAAGTATAAGGTGCATAGGCAGGCAAAGGCAGAAGCTGTATCTGTTATACTGAGAAGTTCACCTAGCAACGTGTGGACGGGCATTGTCCTGTGGAAATACAGCCCCAGGAATTCGTTGAAAGAAGGGTACGACTTCGGACTCAAGAACTTCTCCGACGTGCCAGTTGCTGTTGAAATTACCCATTATTCTCAGCAGCTGTGATTGTACAAGTTACCAGGGGGAGCAACAGACAATCATGCTTGGCGATCGTTCAGTATGAAGTTAGATAGCACATTACGGAAGGTGGCGTATACCGCTATAGCGTTTAACGTTTAAGCAGCCACCGTTGTCTACAAATTAAGCTGGATTCATTTAAAACATGGCTTGCCGTTAATCGGAACGCCACTGTCCACGTTGATGAGCTCAATGTACCCACAGGCGTCGATGCTTTTGCGTCAGCTGAATCCAAGGCACAGCTAATGTTGCACGCAGACCACGGTGCAGCAGACGCCGACGAATTTTTGGGGCAAACAATGATACACCTGTAGCAGTGCTCTAGCATTCTGGCAACTGTCGTGATGAAGCTGTACGGCCCCTCGGTGCCATGTTGATGAGGTGTTTAAAATCCCGTGCTGACATAACATGTCGTCGTCCACTGCCGGATTTGCGACTCGTCTGGTTCTCTTCAGTCCACTGCTTCCACACTCGCAGCACCGTCGGGGAATTGCGCCCATACGAGCTGCGATTGCACGATAAGAAAATCCCCTTCACGAAGGGCGATCATTCGACCCCGATCACATCCCGTGACTTTCTCATATGACACCCTCTGTCGTCTTAGAGGCATTTTGACATCTTATGAAAAGTTTACTGCTGACGATGAAAATAGTCTATAGCTGGCAGACAGTTATAGACTATTTTCATCGTCCCCTTGATATGTCTCTATTTTTACGACTAAAACAGCAGAGGGCGGTGCTCGGAGTAATTATTCGCGGTGGCTTAGAAACTCTAATCAATTGCATTAAACATACTTATTTTCATTTTCAGTTAGATTCTGCTCAATCGCGTGATTCGTTCACAGTGTTGCAAATTTTACAAACATGAGTGTACATCAACAAAAGTTGCTAGCAGCCGTGTTACTTCCACAGAAATACACATCTTTGAAATCTATATTTAGAAAAATAGAATTAATTTTTAGTGTATAAATTGCATATAATGTAAACTTTATGTCCGAAATTACTGAAATTCGGTCTTACAAAATTTTCCTAGATCTATGAATAAGAATTTTTTTTTAGATCAAAAAAGTTTAACCTAGATCTAAGTAAATATTGTTTAACAACATAATTTACAAACATTCTATGTCAAACATGAAGAGCAAAACGTATACAGCATGAGGAATCCATGAACTTTTCTATTCAAGTACGCAAAGTGTCCTTGTTTTTGGCTACCCCAGTCAAATGACGTCAACTTCCGGTATGAGCTAAAATTTGTACGTATGACATCATCTTAGCACCGGCCAAGTTCGCAAATACTATTAGTTTGAATAAAAAATATAATCTAAAATGATGATAAGAATCACAGAATACTATATTCAGAAGGTTCACTCCCATAGGACCCTATGTCAGCATTTTTAACATGGGATGTCGCATAGACACTAGAGCTCGTGAGTTGGACCAACTGAACTTCGATGCGTCTGCCAGATTTTGCGCGTTATCGCTCGCTTGGCGATTTTTTTTTAAACGGGAGGGGAACAAAATGTTGAGGACTGTACTTTTATAATTTTTGAAACTATAGAAAGGTTCAGGATTTAAAAATACATTAATCTGCAACATAAATATATTCATTAGTTTAAGAATATTTAAATAAACATAGTTATATATTTAATTCAAATAATCATAAAATAGATTAAAAAATAGACACATTGCATTGTTTCACTATAAAACATAATGCACAAAAAATTACAAGCTAACATACTCAAAAGACTGAAATATTATATAATATTTTCAGTCTAAAAAGTATACTAGCGTGTTGATCATTAATTTGTTCTGGGATACTGATAATAGACTTTTTTTTAAATATAAAAATATTCATATAGTAAATATCAAATTTGCATAAATGCACTATCGAAGTTGTGGAACTCAATCATTAATTACCCGAGGGGGGGGGTGAATTTTCCACCATAAGGCAGTTAATAAAAATTTTACATAAATATATACACATACTACATCACATTCAACTAAGAAAAAGCTATCCAAATATCAATTATTTCACATTTTATAAAAATACGGAAAATATTTTTTAACTAATTATACCACTACCTCTTAAATTTTAGTCTAATCCGGCAGTAATAACACTACAGCACGAATTTCGTATGATGAACACATGTATACTTATATGAACATGTGTATACTTATAATGAGCACGTATGTAGGATGGTGATAACTCAAATTATTTCAATTTTAATAAACATAAATTACATACCCTGTAACGAAACCAGTTTTCTTTTATCAATCCATTTCTATGAAATGATCTAAACACTTAACAAATAATCCTTTTTCACGTTACTCAAACCACGCTAGTCTGTTGTTCAAAGTTTTCGCCGAGCGAAATAGGGTTATAACATTGAAAATAGTCTTGGACCCAAACCATCGCCAAGAGCGCACCAACCCTCTGTTTGGTCTATCTCTAATGGCCGCCGCGAAAACAAAACTATCGAAAGTGACAGGTCTGTATAATAGTCTGTGATAAGAATGTTCTCATAAAAATCCATAAAAAACTTTGAATTTGTTTAGTTCAAAAGAAATAATCTTAGATTTTGTAAACTGCGTTGAAATGGAAATATCGTTTCGGACAATTTTCTGACATTCTGCAATTATACACTCAGAAGTGTAAACTACAGACAGCATGACACAAGAGAACTGAAATATGCTATAAAACCAAATATAGAAATTTATGAAATGAGTACACAGATTAAAATTCTGGTAGATATATTTTTAATACATATCTTATCCTTAGATATTGCAGTAAAATTGTTGTAGTCATCAAACTTACAAGTGAGTATATCTAGTTTGATAATCATTTAAACTCAAGTATATTGTAATTGCGTTGTTTCAGTATGTAAATGAACAGCATTTAAGCAAAAATAAGACAGTTTTAGGACGGTTACTACACTAAATATGAATTAAATAGAACTTTAAAAATCACGATTTTGACACAAGATGGATACCCCGGCCGCCCATTTCGCTGTTCCATGTCTCGGACGAGTCAGCCGGCCTGGGCTTTCAACTAGAT
The DNA here is from genome assembly GCA_951213105.1 of Amaurobius ferox. Classification (NCBI taxonomy): domain Eukaryota; kingdom Metazoa; phylum Arthropoda; class Arachnida; order Araneae; family Amaurobiidae; genus Amaurobius; species Amaurobius ferox. The sequence continues at coordinate 65,172,509 of OX578155.1, read as the reverse complement.
GCTTGCCATATTTTATTTTAAATTGGGTCACGTGATCTCTTCATATAATGGCCACGTGATCTTTTCATATAAAAGGTGTGAATATTATTTAAATTTTTACTTAAAAAACTACTGAATATATTTCACTGAAAATTTTTTTATATATTTTATGGGATAATTTGAATATTTCGTTAAACTTTCGAAGCAATTTGTGAATTTTAAATCCGCTTAAAAAATGTTTGATAAATTAGGCCCCATAGCGTTCAACGTGTTTCATTTTTTCTCACCCGGGTTCAATCCAAAACTAATTGGGTGATATTATTTATTTATATTCCCATAGGTCCCACAGACCGTCTAAACAACATACTAAAATTTCAATTTGATAAAGTTATTTTTACGGCAGTTATAGTGCTGACAGACAGACATACAGAATGAACAAAGTCATAAACACTTTTCAACTATGTGGTAAAGTGTTAAAAAACAAAGCTAAATTGTGAAGGTCCAAGTAACTAACTTTCAAGTAACTAACTTTGCAAAAACTTTAGGATTCTATCGCCATCTACAGAGGCTGTTCGCACATTTTTTAGACGATTTTGGTAAGCGGTAATAAAAAATCGTTTGATGCAAAAGAAATAATTCCAATTGTACTATGTTTTTAAAAGTCAAAATTATCGTCTGCGGCTTGAAAGTTTTGTTTTTATTCAGAAATGGCGTTTTTAACAAAACAGTGGTTCGAAGGCTACATTTATGCTCTTTCCGAAGAGAAATATGCATACTCTGTTATCCAAAAACGATGTGAGAGTCATGGTTTTGTGATATCTAAAGCGTCGATAGGTAATATCGTCAACAGGAAAGGAAAAAAACGTCAAATTGGAGCCTCAAGTGGGACAAAAATTCCAAACAAGTATCCAAGGAAAAAACGGACATCTTCGAATATTGCAAAGGTACGTTGTTTAATGTTAATAGAAAATCCCCCTAGTCAAAGGACAATTGCAAAATCATTAAAATGCTCGGTGTCCACTGTAAACAAAATGATAAACGTTGATTTAAATCTTAAGAAAGCGAAAAAACGCAATGTGCATCGTCTTCTTCCAAATCATATCGCTGAACGCAGGACACGCTGCAGAATTCTATATGAGAAACACTTATCCAAAGAAAAATGGAAAACAATTGTCACAATAGATGAATCATGGGTGTATTTAAATGATTGCAACAAAAAAAGAGCCATTTATTATCATAAAAGGGGAGAAAAAAATTTAAGTACATGGTTCAAAGAATCGAAAGAAAGTTTTTCTAAGGGATTCATGATTGTTACTGGTTTTTCTTATAATGGCAAGTTAAAAATAAAGAGAGTGGGAAAAAATGTCTAGATTAACTCCAAATACTATCAGGAACATATTTTATCGCCAATTTTTCTGAATGAAATACCATCGCTTTACCCACAGTGCCATCAATCTGTGAGACTCCATCAGGACAAAGCTAGCAGTCACACATCAAAATCCACTGTAAATTTCCTAAAAGAAATGGAACAAAAAACTGGTATCAAGGCCATACCCTTCACTGATATCCCTACTAAATCTCCCGATGTATCACCTATGGATTTTTGTGCTTTCGGACTTTTAAAATCTGCATTATCCAAACGTCGTCCCAAAACTCTTACAGGACTCTGGAAAGCTGTTCAGGAGGAATGGGATAGAATACCTCTTCTGACACTTCAAAAGGCATTATTATCCTGGAAATTGCGGTGTCGAAAGATAGTTCAGAATAAGGGATGTCAAATAGAACATTTAAAACACAAGAATTTTATGTAATTTAGTTTTGTGAATACAATATACATCGTCTAAAAAATGTGTGAACAGCCTCTGTAGTGTCCATAAAAATATTAATGAAACGGCTCAATCCTACCTTCCCCATTTGCATCGTTGGCTCTAGCAGCTGTCAGCATCACATAGCAAACAGACATTTGTGGCCTAGATAAGGGAGAATCTTTTCGTTGCGTATACTCAGCAGCGGTCCTGAACGGATAACTTGCGTACACTGATTATTTCTTCAACTAAAAATACTATCATACACGATTTCTCCTGTCCTGAATATGTAACTTCCGTAAACTGATTATTTCTCTAACTGAAAATACAATAATAAACGATTTATCATAAAATGACCGTGTAGACATTTGACGGCGTAGACGTAGCCAGGAGCTTGAAAAGGAGGAAGTCGAAACACAAATTGAAAGGGAAGGTTATTGACAGGTAAAACTCAGTAGAAGGATGATAGTAGAAAACTAATGTAAATGTTTAGCAGAAGGAAGGTGTATAATATATCATAAACTTAACTATAGAACAACGAACCTTTTTAATCCGACTATTCCTTCAACAAAAAATGCTATCAAACAATTCATCACAAATTGACTATGTTGTCCGTTAAGTAATAGGATCGTGGAAAAGGAGAGCTCGGATACAGTGCCTAGAATTCTCTACTAGTCGCTGTAGCTCGGACATCAAAGCAGATTGGTTGGGATTACAAAGTTGGTATTCGTTTACCGATATAGTCTCTAATGAAAAATAATGCAATCCTTTAGAAAATGGATATAGATGAGCGAGTACATGTGTTATTGGACTACGAGCTTGTGTACTTAAATTATTTCTTCAATTAAATATACTATGATAAACAATTTACTATAAAACACCGCGTAGTCAGTTTACGACATAGTTGTAGACATGATCTCGATATGAGGGAAGATTGACGGCTTAATGGGAAAGTTAGTTAAAGAGGCGTAACATTCTTTAGAAAGATACATTTATTTTTCTATTATTTCTTCAATTAATAGCACTGCCATAAACAATTATAAAGTATGATCGAGTAAGTTGGAATTTCAGTCCTTTAAGCAAAATATATAAAATGGCTAACAAAAATTTTAGTTTATCGAAAACAAAATTTTGATTCCTTCAAGTAAATGCATAAAAAATGGTCTATTCATAGGCGGCAATTGTAATAACAGAAAAGTTTTTGGTACTTTCTGTTATTAATCTCTCACTTTCTCTCCCTCCTCCCCCCCCCCCTCTCTCTCTGGTAATGAATATCTGTCTGAAAGTTGAATGAAAATAATTTTCAAATGTGTTAAAAATGATTGAGATTCACTGCTTCAGTGCATATACATTAAAAAGAAATGTAAAAGCAAAATTCAAAAATGTTGATATGTTGGGCTATTTTATTGACATGTTGACAAATTTTGTAACTTCATCAAAGACAATAGCCACGCCCACTGCCTCAGAATAGTTACAAATTCAGAGACACATTCCTAAGGTATATGAGGTAAAATAATGCTTTTTAGAATTCAATAACATTGTATATAACGACATTGTAAATAATTATATTAAATTTACACTATTAGCAGAACGTATTTCTTATTAATTGAAAGTTATTCCTTTTAAACTGAGATTTTGTAAATAATCATATTGAATATTGTATTTAATTATGAATTCTGATTTCAAAAGCCACGATTACAATAAATATTCAGCTATGATAAAACAAAAGGCAAAGGCGTTTTCATTGAGTTGCTTTATAATTTATAAGTTTTTGAGTTACATGTGAGGAACCTGCTAAAAACTGCCTGAAATAATTATTGACTCATAATTTTGAAAATACATAACAGGTACAGATATTCATTTATAGTCGTCACGATATTTTAGCTATTCCATGTAAACATTTTTGTATTTGTTGTACTGAGTTACTGCGACACTAAAAATTTATTATTGTTAAATACTCATAAATTTGTGAAAAATATATGCAAAATTGTACATTTAATATTATTTCAGTAGGAAAAAAAACCCAATTTGAAAATGAGTAGAACATAAATCTAGGGTTGAGACAGGTGAAGAGACATGATTAATTAATGGCAGTTAATGCACTCAAAAGAAAATGCTTAATCAGAATCTTTAAATCAGTAATCAGAATCTTTAAATTAGAAGAAAATACTAAGAAATTGGTAGAAATCATTGCAATTTACTGGGTGCTTTACTTTTTACTGAATTCGTCCGTTCACTTTGTGGAGGAAGGACGTGCTTTCACAGAGCTTCTTGCGGCGTGTGTTTCCCTCGTGCTTTACCATACCTCAGACACCACTTGGATTATTGAAACTCTACGAGTTCAAAAGGTTTTTTGGAAACGATAAGACGGTATCTGTACAGTGCCTTCAAGAGTTCTAGGCACTGTAGTAATTGTTAAAGAGCAAAATATGTATAGCTGTTATGAATACATGTATCTTGAAGACACACTCACCGTGGTATAAATGCATTTAACGAATATTTGTTTAAAGGCATTTAACGACTAATCGTTAAATATATATTTATCAATTCGTAAAGTACATTCAATCGTTTTAATTTTCATCGGTGAAATCTAATTCAAGGACACGTAAACTAAAAAATATAATAGAATAAAATGAATATTAATATTTTGATCTTCAATTCCCGCCCACTTTTGACTAAGTGCATTTTACGAAATAAACAATGTGAGATAGCTTAATGTTTTAAAATGTAATTTGCAGTTAAAAATGAAATGAATAAATAATTGTTTGTTCTTTAAGCAAAAGATTAAATTGTTCGGTATTTAATTAGTTCTCTTTGAATATTTGAGTATGTAGATTCCAGTCAATGGCCGTTATAAATGTCCTACGAATTCAGAATATTTATAAATGACAATTAAGTAACCTTAATTAAGAATAAAAAGCTATATAATTGTAATTTTCAATGACGCAAATTTTGTAACTCGACATCTTCTTAAAGGACATGAGATAAAAAATTGTTTTAGAATGCAATAACATTCTATATAACAACGTTGTAAATTATTATATTAAATATAACCTATTAGCAGAACGTATTTCTAATTAATTGAAAGTTATTCCTTTTAACTGAGATTTTGTAAATAATCATATTGTATATTGTATTTAATTATGAATTCTGTTTCGAAAATCCAAGCTTACAATAAATATTTAGCTACGATACAACAGAAAGCAAAGGCGTTTTCATTGAGTTGTTTTATAATTTATAAGTTTTTGAGTTACATTTTGGAAACTTGCCAAATTCTGCAGAAATAATTATTGACTCATAAATTTGAAATTACATAATAGGTACAGAAATTTATTTATAGTCGTCACGATATTTCAGTTATTTCGTGCAAACATATTTATATTTCTTGTACCGAGAGACTAAAAGTTTATAATTGTTAAATATACATAAATTTGCGAAAAATATAAACAAAATTTTAAATTTCGCATTATTTACACGGAAAAAAAAAAGCGCAAATTGAAAATGAGTTGAACATAAATCGAAGGTTGGGACAGGTGAGGAGACATGATTAGCTGATGACAGTTAATTCACTCAGAAAAAAATGCTTAATCAGAATCTTTAAATCAGAAGAAAACACGAGGAAATTGGTAGAAATCATTAAAATTTCTAAGTGAAAATTCGTATATAAACTACTGTGTGAAAAAATTAAAATACGATGAAAGAACCTTCAGAATTAAATGAAATTTGTTAAATAAACGACCTGAATTGATACAAGTAAAAAATTAAAATTACAAAGCAAAAATCAATATTATATGTCGAAAATCAGTATTTAGTGAAGCCACCACGCGCTGCGATACGCGCTCTTATACGTCGTGGCACCGAATCAAACATATTTTGAAATTGTACCTAAGGAAGACCGTTCCAGTTTGCTTCTCTCCGAACCCAATGTTCAACTGTATCAGCTACGGATCGAATGTCATGAGCGAGACGCCGAACGACGAAATCCCAGACATGTTCAATAAGCGACATATGAGAGGAATAGGCAGGCCAAGGAAAAAGCTGAATCTGTTGTGCTGGGAAGTTTTCCTAGCTACATGTATAAGAACATTGTCCTGTTTATATACATCTCCAGGAATTCGTTTAAAGAAGGGTACGACTTCGGACTCCAGAACTTCTCTGACGTTCAAGTTGCTGTTGAGATTACCCATAATTCTTAGCAGCTCTGATCGTACAAGATACCAAGTGGCGCCCCAGAATATCATGCTTAGCGTTCGTCCAGTATGAAGTTAAATAACGCATCACGGAAGTTTGCGTCCACCGCTATAGCGTTTAACGTTTAAACAGCCACCGCTGTATTACAAATTAAGTAGGATTCATGGGAATAGAGGACTTGCTGCCAATCGATACCCCACTGTCCACGTTGATGAGCCCATTGTACCCACAGGAGTCGATGGTTTTGCGTCAGCGGAATCCTGTGCAAAACTAATGCTACACGCAGGCCACTGTGCAGCAGACGCCTATGAATTTTTGGAGCAGTCAATGATGCACCTGTAGCAGTGTTCCAGCATTCTGCCAACAGTCGTTATGAAGTCGCACGGCCCAGCATTGCCACGCGGATGCGATGTCAATCATCCCGTACTGACATAACACTTCGTCGTCCACTTCCGGATTTGCCACTTGTCTGGTTCTCTTCAGTCCACTGCTTCCACACTCGCAGCACCATCGGGGAATTGCGCGGATACGAACTGCGACTGCACTATAAGAAAAACCCCTTCACGAAGGTTAATCATTTGTCCCCGGTCAAACCCCGTAATTCTCTCATATGGCGCCCTCTGTCGTCGTCTTAGAGGCATAGTGACATCCAATAAAAAGTTTACTGCAGTCAGACAACTATGGACTATTTTCAAGGTCCCTCTATCCAGTTAAAACAGCATTTCAGAGGGCGGTGCTCAGAGTAAATATGCGAGGTGGCTTTGAAGCTCTAATCAATTGCATTGAACATGCAAATTTTCATTTGCAGTAAGTTTCAGCTCAATCGCGTGATTCGTTCATACTGTTGCAATTTTTGCAAACATGAGTGTATATCAACAAACGTTGCTAGCAGCCGTGTTACTGCCATTGAAATACACATGTTTTGAAATCTATATTTAGAAAAATCGAATTAAATTTTAGTGTATAAATTGCATATAATGAAAACTTACTAAAAATTAGGAAACGTCCGAAATTACTAAAGTTAGGTCTTAAAAAAATTTCCTAGATCTGTAAACATGAATTTTTTTGGATCAAGAGAGTTTTACCTAAATCTGAGTTTTAGAGTAAATATGGTTTATCAGCATAATATCACATAACAAACATTCTACCTTAAACATTAAGAAACCTATATATACAGGAGTCTTATTAAACATGATGAGCAAAACGTAGACAGCATGTGAAATCCATGAACTTTTCGATTCAAGTACGCAATGAGTCCTTGTTTGTGGAGTCCCCGGTCAAATGACTTTAACCTTCGGTATGATTGTACCAATGACATCATCTGAGCACAATGGATTCGAAATAAAGGTAAAAGTATATAAAAAACGTTGTTTTATTAAAATTCTGACAGTTGTATTTCAAAAATATTTCCATTTAGATATTGCCATAAAATTATTGTAACCTTCAAATTTACAAGTAAATGTAAAATAATGCTTTTATTTGTTCTTATTCTTGGATAACCAAGTTCGTAAGTAGTATTAGCCTGAATAGAAATGTCATCTAAAATGATGACAAGAATGTACCCTTAATCCATAAAAACTTTGAATTTGTTTAGTTCAAAAGAAATAATCTCAGATTTGGAAAACTGGACTGAAAAGGAAATATCGTTTCGGATAGTTCTCATACATTCTACACTAATTGAATTGTGCATTTCCGTGGATGAACAATTTTCAGATGACATTATACACTAAATGAACTGTACATTTCCGAATAAGAAAACAAAGAACTCTATTCATTCATCCATCTGCGGCGACAAAAAAAACCAAAAAAATTAATCGGAAGGCGTGAGTCTGCTGAAATTCGCACGTCACAGATTTATCACGTAATACTTTGGCGCGGGTGCGTTGTAGAGACTAGCCGCTCGTGTTTTAGACAATTTTCAGACACCTACATTCTACACTCGGAAGCGTAAATTGTAGACAGCATGACACATTACAATGTACTACAATACAGATACGGTCGTAGTGTCGTACAAGACAGAGCACCAGGCGCGAAGCGCCTTTAATCTCCAGTTTCAATATGTGGTTCTTATCGTCAAACTGTGACATTAATTCAGTGACCCTAATTGGAGGTTCGAGGTTTTTATTTACTACTTTATTATTTGTCCTAGCTCCTAGTGTGGCAGTTTGTTGCACATTTAGAGTTTAAGCAGTTTGGGAGGTTGATGCAGATCTAAGGGTTACCTAGCGTTTTGGCAGTTTAGAGTTTAGATTTTTTTTTTTTTTTTTTTTTTTTTTTTTTTTTTTTTTATTATAAAATAATAGTCGCGAGTTTTATTTAAAAATCAGATGTTTGAGGTGGGATCTTTTAATTCCGATTATCGATGTTCAGAACAGCGCGGGGTCTCTTACGAGATTTGGCCTTGCGATGATCATAGTCATGCAGATTGAATAAAAGTTCGTTTGGAACGGATGGCAAATTTCTGTAAAATTTAAGCGCTAGCTTTTTAATTTGGGCTCTAACAGTTTTTATTTTGAAGTCATTCCTAATTACCGAGTTTCTTAAGTACCTGGGAGCTTTCCTGATAATCCGTAGGATTTTGTTTTGTTTTGTCTCTAGGAGGTCTATTGTAGTTTTACAGGCATATCCCCATACGGGTGCTGCATACAGCATTCCCGGGCGGATGACCGATTTATAAATTAGGAGTTTATTTTGATAACTTAGATTTCCGTTTCCTATCATTGGGTATAAGGCTCCTGTGGCCATATACGCTTTTTTGATTAAGTTCGTTACGTGCTGTTTCCAGGTTAGGTGGGAATCTATCGTTACACCTAGGTATTTAGTAGATTTTTCCGCTTTTAGGGCATGGTTGTTTATGTACAGAGGCGGCGGAGGTTTACGTTTTCTAGAGAAATAAATCCAATGACATTTATTGGGGTTTAATTTTATTCGCCATTTTTCCAGCCATGTTTGGAGTATGTCTAAGTGTTGTTGTAGCTGTCTGTGCATTACTGAGACATAGGGGTGTTTTGCAAGTATCGCACTGTCGTCTGCATAGAGTGCCAGCTCTGTGTTTGGAGTCCTGGGGATGTCGTTCAGGTATATGTTAAAGAGTGTCGGGCCCAGGATAGAACCTTGCGGTACACTACTTTTAATGAGCTTGGGTGTTGATAAGTTACCTCCTACTCTGACTTGAAAGTGTCTGTTATTTAAGTATGACATTAAAAGTTTAAGAAGAGCATCAGGGACTTTTAAAGTGATCAATTTGTACGCTAATCCACAGTGCCATACTTTATCAAAGGCTTGTTGTATGTCCAGAAAAATCGCAGCTGTGGGTGTCTTACTATTAAGTCCAGAAGATATGTACTCTACCACTCTCAGCAATTGATGAGAGGTGGAGTGCTTTGGCCGAAATCCAAACTGCTCCGGAATGAGGATATCATTCTCACTAAGGTGCGTGTTCAGTCTCTTAAGAATTATTTTCTCAGTAATTTTACTAAGTGTCGGCAGCAAGCTAATTGGTCTGTAGTTGGCTGGAATTGTGGCATCCTCACCTGGCTTAGGGATTGTTATGATTATCGCTTCCTTCCATTCTTTGGGAAAGTAGTTTAGTTTTAATATTTTATTTATTAAGATAGTCAAGTAACATATTACGTTTAGGGGTAGGTTTTTAACCGCAATATTTCTGATTTTGTCGTGCCCTGGGCTTTTACGATTTTTGAGATTTTTGATAATTTCTACTATCTCCTGCGGGGTGACTGGGTTAATCTCAGCCGTTACCGGGGAATTCCTGAAGTTATTTAAAGTTTGGCTAACCATTCTTAGGGTATCCTGACACATTAGATCGTGGTTTGGTTGGAATTGTTTTTCATAATGGCTTGCGAGCGCCTCGGCTTTTTCCTCGTCTGAGTACGCGATTTTAGCGCCATCCATTAGTGGCGGAAGCTTAATTTGAGGTTTCCTGAGTCTTTTTGCGAATTGCCAGAGCGATACATCTTCTGGGCTAAGGGATTCGATTAATTCTTTATACTGTTGCTGCTTTTCTGCGACAATTTTCCCCCTGACTTTGCTCGTGAGTCTGTTAAGCTCCCTTTTAAGGGCGGGATCTCTATTAGCCTGCCATGTCTTACGCATTCTATTCCTTTGCCTGACTAATTGTTTGACATGGTGGGAAAGTGTGGGTGATTTTGGAGACTCACGATGTGTTGTAGCAGAGGCAATTGCTCTCTTGATTTCTGTTGTGAGTGTGTGCGTGGCAGAGTCAATATCCGCCGTACTCATTATGTTAGGTACTGCTAAGTGCGGCTCGAAGAGTGATCTTTTGAATACTTCCCAGTTGACCCTCTCTTGTCCCAAAGAGGCTGGAAGAGGTGTGTTCAGGTCGAATGTCACCAGTACCGGTAGATGATCCGAGTCGAATTCATCCAGGGTACTAATAGTGTGAGCGTAGTCTATGTTTCGCGTTAGGACAAAGTCTATGAATGTGCCGCTGGCGCCTGAGAAGCAGGTTGGTGTCGACGGAGCAATAATGTTAGTATTTGTGGTGTTCAGCAGTCTATGTATCTGTGTTCCGCGTGCATTGGCTCTCCTACAGCCCCACGCTCGGTGATGTGCGTTGAAGTCGCCTGCGAGTATCGTGTTAGGATATCGCGAGAAAAGCAGTTCCAGCTGCGCAGCTACGTCTACTCTACTCATATTTTTGACATATGTTGAGGTTAGGATAAACGGGCTAGTATTATTAATTTTAATTTTTATGCTAGTATTTTCTATACTTTGAAGATTTATGCTTTTTAGTTCCTCGTGGGGAATATTTCTTTTAAATACAGATATCATCAAAAGCAGAAATATATGAAATGAGTAGACAGTTTAAAATTCTGGTAGATATAATTTTAATATATTTTCCCGTTAGATATTGCAGTAATATTGTTGTAATCATCAAACTTACAAGTGAACTTTAAATAATGCTTTTATTTGTTCTTATTCTTGGTTTTTTTTAGCCAATTTCGTAAATTGGCTTGTATACAATTATAACCCAAAATGATGATAAGAATGTACTCTTAAAAATACACTGTGTTATAAGAAATATATGCATCCATAAGAAATTGAGCTGCGTACTCAGAACGTATGAATCGTTTGAGGAGATTTGCAAATTATTATTGGAGCAAAAAATTATTAGAGGTGCCATGTTTGGGGGCAAAAGTTTTAAGAAATGGTGGCATTAAGAAAATGACATTTTAGTAAGTGGCAAATCATCTCTTGGCAACTATGTAAGCCGATATACGGTGATGTCTATTAAGTTGCTTATGTTCATCTGCTGAAGATCCTGTTACAAATACTATTGGCCGCAAATGTTGCAAATGGTCATCTAATTCATTGGTATTCTAAGAACGCTGCAATTGCCGTTCCTGCATATCCCAGGCTTGTTCCATTGGTGATAAGTCTGGGGACCTGGATGGCCAAGGGAGGGTATTAAATCTTCGAAGACATTTTTTAGAAAGTCGTGCTGTATGTAGTTCAGCGTTTTGTTGTTAGTCTATGTAATCTGGGAACCTTTAGAGCATAGGCATCACAATGGGATGCATAATATCGTCGACATACAAGCGTGCCGTTCGTTAGGCCTGCAGCCTAACCAGAGGAGATCGGCTGTCCCACGAGATATATAGCGAAATGAAAAGTGAATGTGGCTTAGGTGCTTTTTCATTCAATGCAAATCCTGAATGAAGCAGAGCTAAAGGCGAGCATCGAATTTAATCTTCACTGTCATTTTTGAATATTATTATCATTCATTGACACTATTTCAGTTACCATTATGGGATTTCTAAATTTTAGTTTTTTAAGTTTATTTAGTCTAAATCTCTTATTGTGGCATTATGATATATATTTGCATTTTAGCAGTTTTAGAGGTTGGCACAGAACTGAATGAATTTAGGAAATTTAGCAGTTTAGAGGGTAATTTTAGGATATTATTTTATTCCTTTTTTTGGTTTTATTTTTAGTTTAGAGATAAAAGAAAAGAGATCTACCGGCTTCGGTCATTCAACTTTTAAAATTGCGTGGTTCTCCTGAGGGATTTAGCTTTTCGTTGATCGTAAGTTACTTTCTATACTTTTATGAACACGATCACCTAATTACCGTTTCATTCCGAATAAGCAGGATGCTAGTAGTTTTAGATAGGATTCATAGGACGTGTTATGTTGCAAAATTCTGAAACCGATATGTATCTGAAAATATGTTAATCGCAACCTTTTCTGATATAGACTTCTAATACAGCAGTACAGTAAAATCCAAGTTAAGAGAAATTCGTTTGTGAGGAACAGCAGTAATTTACAAACATCCTACATTATACACACGAAGTGTAAATTGTAGCAACACGACTAAAAATTCCACTATTCCATCGTATCAGACGTATATAAGGGTAGGCTCAGCTATGCAACTCAGAGGGGTAAACTCAGTTAGAAAGATGTTAGTCGTAAATTAATGTAAACTTTTAGACGAAAGGAGAATGTATCACATTCGGAACTATTAACTTCTTTAGTCCGACCATTCATTCCTTCAATTAAAAGTACTATCAAACGATTTATCTCAAAATGACCATGTAGTAAGTTTACGTAACAGGCGTAGTCAGGATTGTGGAAAAGGAGAGCTTGGACATCGAAAGGGATCAATTGGGGTTACAAAGTGGATATACGTTTTCCGACATAGTCATTAATGTTAAAAACGCAACTTATTAGACAATGGATATAAATTAAAATGTACGTTTGTTAATAATAAATTAAAAGTATGCGTCTCTGGGAGAGCTACCGTACCACAGTGTGATAAAGAAGTACAGTATGAACAGTGCAGATTTCTTCGTACAAATACCGAAATATACGATGATTAAGGGAACATTGAAGGAGCACCATCAGTGCAAATTGAGCCTAACACATTCATGGGTATTTGATGTTTAAAAAATAAAAAGGTTTTTAATATGATTGAAAACATCAATTCCTTTGTGTTGTCAATTCTAGTGGCACACAAAAATTATTCCAACATATATTTTTCCTTAATCTTTCTTTTCTTTCCGGTATGGGGTTTAGTCACTGATTAATGTTGGTAAATTAAAGAAAATTAGTATTCATTTCTGCGTCAAATCTCCTCGCAAACTTTCGAGAAACATTTGTGTTTCCATTTAGCTAACACGCTAAAAATAGATATATCTACTTCCTGGTGTTCTCTAGTTCCTCCTTAAATTTTGTCTGGCATCTACTCAGTCGTTACAAACTCAATCTGAAAGGCAGAAAAATGCTACTCCGATAATAATTTCATTTAAAAACATAGTTTTGCATTTTATTCGTGAAAGAAATAATTCATACAACCCAGAAATGTGATTATTTATTCAAAAGAGTTTTCTTACTGCAGAGTAAAATACTTCTTAGTAAATAGGGTGTTCTAGCTGATGCATTTAGTCTGAGGTAAAGGTAGAACCATGCCGTCTGAGATAAAGGTTGAGCCGTGCCGTCTGAGATAAAGGTAGAGAGGGTAGGTGTAAGGGTCCCAAAAGTCGACGTAGTTATTCACAAGCGGTTTCCATCAAAAGCGGTCAAGCGGTTTCCATCGAAAATTTATAAACTCCTCTAAAGCCCCAAGAGGTGCACGCACCCCAGGTTGAGAACCATTGCAGACAATGAATATAGATGGGAAAGTACGTGTTTCATTGGACTATGAACTTGTGTACTTCCTATGCTTTGTGAACTTGTGAACTAAATATACTATGATAAACAATTGATCCTAAAGTGACCATGGTTACGACACGGTCGTAGCAAGGAATTCGAAAAACGGAAATATCGAAGGTTAAATAGGAAGGACAGGTTAAAGCGGGGAACTTACTTAGAAAATTACATGTTTATTTCTATAATTCCTTCAATTAATAGCACTATCATAAACGAGTTACTGCAAAGTACCATTGACCAAATAGGGATTTTATGCAAAATATATGAAAGGGCAAACAAAATTTAAGTTTATTCAAAACAAAATATTGACTCATCTGAATAATATTCATAAAAATGATTTTATTCATGGGCTTTTATTGTCATAAGAGAAAAGATTTAGTATGTACTGTCATTAATCTCGCCCTGAGTCTCTTTTACTAAAATTTTGTCCGATAGTTGAATGTAAAAATTTTTCAAATGTGTTAAAATTGATTGAGATTCACTGATTCAGTGCATATATATATTAAAAAGAAAATAAAAGGAAAAACAAAAAATCTTTAAATGTTGGGCCAGTTATGTTGTGAATTGAAGAAACCGTTGTTAATTTACTTTTCAAAGGGATTAAAATTGGATAACGAAACTCAGTTATGTCCCCCTATCTGGTTGTTAACATTCTTTTATCGTTCTTGTCTACGCTTATGACATAGCCACCTTCAGCGCATGAACAGTGCTACAATAAACGATGTATTACCAAATGAAGCTATACCGCCAGTGGATTACACAGCTTTGTGCTTTTCGTGCGGGGCCTCCACGGACGGGGTTTTTTAATGAATGTGTAAATATGCATGGCAAGTAAGTGTTAATACGTATAAATAGGAATTAACAAGCAAAAAAAGGGTCTTAAGTAATAGGTATAAAAATTTATTGCAGACAGCAATCTTTAGTGCAAACTTTTAAATCATTCTATTGCCGCCACATAAATTATACAATACTCCAAAATTTTATGGAATAAGAAATTATTCTGTGGTGTACGAAGTTGAACATTCATAGAACTAGCGTGTTTATTTTTGTACAAATTCTTTAGTTCTAATGAATATTGTAGGAATTGTTATAATTTTCACATGTGTGACAATTTCTTTGTAGAATATCCAAATTATAGTTGTTTATCTGAATAAATATGTGTGAATTAATTTAATTATGAGTTTGGATATTACCAGATCCAATTCAAATTATTCTAATAATAAGTCTAAAATGAAAAATCTGATGTGAGCAACACATGACATTCCCTGCAGACTTATATCCACGTTCTCTTTATTTATTTAAATTTAATTCATTTTTAATTCAATTTTCGTTCTCATTTGGTAACTGAACTTATTTTCAAAAGTGGCGTAGAGAAATTACGAAAAAACTCAAATATCTCGAGAACGACTATACCTAGTTTATTGGAGTTGGTCTTATTCTTTGACCATACGTAGTTTTTTATTTCAGATTTTGTCGATTTTAGTTGTCCATTTTGTAAAAAAGGCAGGTTGTTTTTTTCTAAACCGTACCAAAATCTAATCAGCACCAGATCATCCTATAAGCAGCTTACCTACCAAATTTTGTGAAATTTGGTCAATAAGTATTTTAGCTAGAATGGATACATGAAATTTTTACTGGCCATTTGGCAAAAAAAGGCTGATTCTGTTTCTGCGAATCCGACCAAAAACTAATCAGCACCAGGGTCTCACCCAAGTGACTTATATACCAAATTTTATGAAATTTGTTCCATTAGTGTTTTAGTTAGAGTGGATACATATATTGCACAGACACACAGACAGACACACACACAGATGTTACGCTAAAAATAGATTTCTCGTATTCTAGAGGTCTCGAAACGTGAGGATCCATCGAAAACTCGAGTTTGATTTTCGGCATGATTCCAATACTTTCCTTATACATCACCATGTATTGCAGGGAAAGTGAAAAATTTGATGTGGGCAGCACATGACTTTCACTGCAGACTTAAATTCATTTTTTCTTTATTTCTTTAATAATTCAATAAATTGTGTTTAATTGCACAAAATAACAGTAAATTTTCTTTTTTAATTCAATTTCTGTTTTTATTTGGTAATTAGACATTTTTCCAAAAGTGGCATAACTAAATGCGAATAATCTCAAATATCTGGAGAACGATTTGTCCGAGAGTAATAGAGTTGTTCTTATTCTTTTCCTCATTAAAAATTACGTATAAAACAAGCATTTAATTGATATATTTGAACATACGTAGCTTTTTTTTAGATTTTAAGGGCCATTTCGTAAAAAACGGCAGTTGTTCCTTTCTGAATAATACCAAAATCTAACCAGCACCAGAGTATCCCACAAATAACTTATCTACAAAATTTTGTGAAATTTGGACAATTAGTACTTTAGCTAGAGTGGGTGCATGACATTTTAGCGGGCCATTTCGTAAAAAAATGCAGGTTGTTCTTTTCCGATAAATACCAATAATCAGCACCAGAGTATCGTACACATAACTTATCAACCAAATTTTGTGAAATTTGGTCAATTAGTAATTTAGCTAGAGTGGATACATTAAATTATTAGGGGTCGTTTTGCAAAAAAAGGCGGGTTCTGTTTTAACGAATTGTACCAAAAACTAATCAGCACCAGGATCAAACCAAGTGACTTATCTACCAAATTTTATGAAATTCGGTCCATAAGTTTTTGAGTTAGAGTGGATACATACATTTCACAGACACACACACAGACGTGACGCTAAAAATAGTTTTTTCGTATTCCAGATGCCTCGAAACGTGTAGTTCCGTCGAAAACTCGAGTTGCGATTTTCGGCATGATTCCAATACTTTCCTTATACATTACCATGTATTGCAGGGAAAGTAAAAACAGCCTAAAGAGTGCGAAAATTTCGCCAAATAATAATAATAACAACCCATTCAGCGGATAACTTTAAGTGAAGCAGCGCTTATCTTGCTTTACGTGCATCACCCTTCGAGCCACCACTGGATCTTAGATGCTTTAGAGATCAGGCTAGTCTGGCTGTTGATCAGCTTTAAATGCATTCGTGTCTACTGCATTTCTATTTAGCTTCACAGCAAAAGATTTATTGCATAGAAAGCACCAAACGGTAATATGTTGTAGGCCTCTCATATGATGCATTTTTATAGGCCCTTATATCCTGGGATATGGAATTCCTTTCAGAAGCTAGATTGCTAAACGAGTGCTTATTCTATCTATAGATAAATCCTCATCTGAAGTTTTGGACAGTGTTGAGCTCTTACTAAAATTCAAAAGTTCGATCGGGTGTCCCATATTATGTATATTTCATAGGATCTTAAATCCTGTGGATCGCTGTCAGCAGCTAGAACCCTAAGAGTCCTTATAGTCAGCCTATGATCTCCTCCTCCTTTCTCTTTCCCGCCAGGTTTTGACATAGACATATACAGGGTGTCCCAAAAAGATTGAAACGCGCTTTAATTCTTTACCTATTGGAGATAAGTGGGCAATGTAAATTTCAAAAATGTTGAAAGTAAGGAAGGAAATAAGACTACGTTAATGAAATATTTCTCCCATTAATTTTTAAAGAGTTATACTTGATAAATTTTTATATGACCCCCTTAGACAAATCTGGTCAATCAAAATTTTTATTATTTTTAATGCAACAAGATCATTAAAAAACCCGCATATCTGTATCTTTAAAATTGAGCGAGTTAGATTTAATTGAAATTGAACATTGTGAATGGGGACCATATATCAAATTAAAAATGTAAATATGTGACATATCACATAAAAGATAAAACTGGATGATAATCCATAGGAGACATTTTTTGCGAATTCGCCGTAGGCTCACGATGCTATCACGGATTCTTAAGTACTTTTCAATAATTAAGTACTTTTTTCATCTAAACTATTTATATCGTCAATTCGTTTATGATCCCTATTTTTCACCAATGAAAGAGCCTTTCACATGGTACGGAAAAGTAGCATATGTCATATTCTTTTCCTTTGTCATAATTCAGTTGATTATAAAGATACAGATATGCGGGTATTTTTAATGAACTTGTTGCATTAAAAATAGAAATTTTCTGATTGACCCAATTTGTCTAAGGGGGTCGTATAAAAATTTAAAATGTGTAACTTTTTGAAAATTAATGGGAGAACTATTTCATTAATGTAGTCCTATTTCCTACTTTTCTTTCAATATTTTTGCAATTTACATTGCCCACTTATCTCCAGGCAAAGAATTAGAAGCGTGTTTCAATTTTTTTGGGTCACCTTGTATAGTAGTAGTATTTTCTACGTCTATGGATTCAAGAGGCAAAGAGATACATCGACCGTCTCCGCATGGGGATTCAATATGGTCCCAAAGAACCTCATTAATTGTTATTCTAAAGAGGTCCCAAAATTCAAAGAAAATAATTCAATTTAAATGGAAATGCATAGTTTTAAAAATTTCAGCTGCTCATTTTCTTCACGTACGATCATTCAAAGACGTCATTAAAGCCTGCAATTTCATCAATATCCAGAGAGTGGGTATTTTGGCTGTATCACATTTCTTTCACTTTAAACACAACTTTCAAACTTAACCCTAATTAACAATTAATGCTAATGAACTGTCTCAAAATACTTTTCAAATACTTTTGGAATTTGACTTTCTATGATGTGCTGAGAATTCAAGGAATGGTAATAAATACAAAGAGAACACTTACATGCTCAGAAGTGCAGCAAAATGAAAAATCTTACCTGCAAAAGAAAATACGGTTTATAAATATTTTAGACTCACTCTAATACAAAAAAATCTGATGTGGACAACACATGACTTTCCTTAAATAATGTATTGAATTTATTATTTTTACGGTTAAAAAAATGTTATTCTTATAGTAGATACTTATATTATTTCCAAGATATTGAATTTTCTTCAATGAGTCGTCATTTTCATTGATTTAGCGTCATTTTAATCAATTTGACGAGATTTTGTTAATTTGGCAACAATTTAAAATATCGCCAAGTTGGCGACATTCCGCCAAATTCGTCGCCAAAATCACGCCAAGCGTTATGGATGGAGAAATAATTTATTCTTACAGCAGATAAATGACTGCAAAAGTATAAAACAAAAGTATACAAAAGTATTACTCAAAGTATCTTTTTTCATGGATGGAACGAGCTAGATCCCCGAGAATAAGTCACCAAATTTATCAAATAGTATTACAATTTGAAAAGTGAACATGTTTCTCAATAGAAAATACATTTTTTTTATTTTATACAACTTTTTGATAATTTTTTTGAAAAATGTGCAATATCTCGAGAACGGTTCATGTTAGCGTTCTAAAATTTATGTCAATCGTTTTCTAATGAAAAACTACATAAGAAATGTCTATTTGCGCAACATTATTAGCGGTTTTGATTTTTTGACGATTTTTTCAAAATTTTACTCGAAAATTTAGGGAGGTTCTGAACATTCGATTGCGTATAAAAGCAGTAGGCCTCCATTGTTAACGAATTGTGATTTTTGTACCAAATTTCGTTCAAATCGGTTCATTCGTTCGTCAGTTATCGTCTACTATCGCTATCCGTTCTCGAGATATTTTAGATTTTTCGTATTTTTTCAACGCCACCTTTGATAAAAATCTGATGTTGGCAGCACATGACTTTCTTTGCAGACGTGAATTCAGTCTTTCTATATTTCGAGAACTCATTAAAATGAGTGTAATTGTACAAAATAACACAAAATTTTCATTTTTAATTCAATTTCCGCTTTCATTTGGTAATTGGACATTTTCCCAAAGGGGGCAAAACAAAAATGATAAAAATCTCATATATCTCGAGAACGGTTAGTCTTAGTGTAATAGAGTTGTTCTTATTCTTTTCATCGCTAAAAATTACGTATAAAACAAGCATTTAATGGATATATTTGAGTATACGTATGCTATTATTTTAGATTTTGACGATTTTTGAGGGCCATTTCGCAAAAAAAGGCAGGTTCTTTTTTCGGAATCGTACCAAAATCTAATCAGTACCAAGATGGCCCACAGGTGACTTATCTACTGAATTTTGTGAAATTCGGTCCATTAGTTTTTCAACTAGAGTGGATATGAGCTTTTGCGGGCCATTTCGCAAAAAAAGGCGGGTTGTTTTATTTCGAATCGTTCCAAAAACTAATCAGAACCAGATTCTCCCACAAGTGACTTACCTACCAAATTTTATGAAATTCGGTCAATTTCTTCTTTAGTTAGAGTGGATACAAAATCTGCACAGACAGACAGACAAACACAGACGTCACGCTAAAAATAGTTTTTTCGTATTCTAGAGTTCTCGAAACGTGTAGAACCGCCGAAAACTCGAGTTGCGATTTTCGGCATGATTCCAATACTTTCCTTATGCATTACCATGTATTGCAGGGAAAGTAAAAATGGAATTCAGTCCGAAACGGAACTCATCACTTAAAAACAATCCGTTCCCAATCCGAACGATTCCACGTTGATCGGGTCCGGCACCATTGCAATCGCCGTTGACGGGGTATACTGGTTAGCAGTACGCGGCATAATGTGCAATGCGAGTATGGCTTCCGCTCCCGTAGTCTTCTATTAAAGATCTGGGTGGGCACTTCCGTGTATGTCACACGTTGGATGAGTTGATAACGACGAATCTCGTGCTGTCGCAGCTACTCTAACAGTCGTTCTATCTTTCCGGTCTGGTCGCTTTAGGTCGTCCGCTGCCCGCTTGCCACAGAAATCCGCCATTCCGGACCCATTCCTACCAACATTGTCTAATTGCTGAATCGCTCCGACCCAAATGCCGAACGATTCGTCGGTGTGCCCATCTAGCCTCATGCAGGCCGACGGCACGCCCTCTTTTAAACTCCTTCATACGCTCGTAGTGGCCGCAATTTCGCCGTCGAGGCATTGTTACAATCAAGGTAAATAAACGTAATCGAAATCCACTGCAAGTTTTCTTCCTGAAAGCGAGGTTCGCTCCTTATATACACCACCATGGTGCTCAGTTTCAATGCGCTGCAGTTCCGATTATTCATTCATTGACTGCGAATTTTTGATTATTTGCATATTCGGTTGAAAGGTGTTTGCATGCTTCTGATTCAGAAACTAGTTACAAATGCCAGAAAACATTCTTAAAGGGCCTAAGGAAAAAAATAAATTGTTTAGAGTTCAATAACATTGTAATTAATTCCATTGCATACAATTAGATTGAATATAACCTACTAGTTGAAACTATTTCCCATTAACTGAAAGTTATCCTTTCAACTGAAAGAATGCAGTTTTTTAAATAATTATATTGAATATGAAATGTAATTTTTAATTCTGATTTCGATAGCCACGCCTACAATAAATATTTAGCTTTGAAACAATAAAACGAAAACACGTTTTCAGTTCATTTAAATTATAAGCTGATGAGTTACACTTCAGAAACCTACTAAAAACTGCCTGAAATAATTGTTGACTCATAATTTTGAAATTTCATCATAGGTAGAGTTTTAATTATAGTCGATATGACTTTTTAACTAATACAATATTTCTTGTACAAATTTTTGCATCTATTCAATTGAGTTACTGCGAAGAAAAAAATAATTATTTTAAATTTTCAGAAATTTGTGACAAATATATACAAAATTACATATTTAATGTTATTTCCAAGATGAAAAAACAAGAAGAAAAAAAAACTGTAGAGCACAAATATATGGTTGCAAGAGGTAAAGAGTCATGATCAAATGGTTATAGCAGACCACGTCTATGAGTCACCGAGTCAACCAATCAGCACCCTGCATAAATAGAAATGAATGCTACACATAGCATTGCTAATAAACAGAAATGTTATATGGAAATCATTAATATTCGACGTGGCGGGGGTTTTCTTTCAGGAGCCTCGAAACGCAAAAACATTGGATGATTGAACGGTAATAGTTGATGATTTTACTTTTAATCTTATATAAATACTAAATAGTGGTATAACTTCTAACTGAAAATTCTTACTCACATCAACAAATGTGGCTAGTAACTTTGTTACTCCCACTCAAATATGTTCTCAATTCCACAGACTAATATTATATAGACCTGCCGCTCTCGATAGTTTCGTTTTCGCGGCGGCCATTAGAAATAGACCAAAACGAGGGTTGGCGCGCTCTTGGCGATGGTCAGGTTTGGTCTGAGCGCTTGGCGATGGTCTGGTTTATGTCCAAGACGATTTTCAAAGTTATAACCCTATTTCACTCGACGAAAACTTAGAACCACAGACTTGCGTGGTTTGAGTAACGTGAAAAAGGATTATTTGTTAAGTGTTTAGATCATTTCATAGAAATGGATTATCAAAAGAAAACTGGTTGCGCTACAGGGTATGTAATTTATTTTTATTAAAATTGAAATAATTTGAGTTATCACCATCCTATATACGTATTCATTATAAGTGTGCACGTGTTCATATAAGTATGCATGTGTTCATCATACGAAATTAGTGCTGTGTTATTACAGCCGATTAGACTAAATTCTAAGAGATAGTGGATTAGTTAAAAAATAATTCCGTATTTTCATAATGTGAAATAATTGATATTTGGATAGCTTTTTCTTATTTGAATGTGATATTGTATGTTGAAACCCAGACCGTCCGACCTACCAAAAAGGTGTAAGGTAACTGTTTGGACGGTCGGGAACTGCCACCCAATTAAGACCGGAACCCAGTGGGGGAGGCATCCACAGGGACCATACCCTCCTTCCCCTACCATCAACCTCTCGGAAGGACTTTCGGACCCACATGTTTAACGTGATCGTACTCCGCATGAACACGGTGGCAGTTTTGGCAGTGGCTGGAATCGAACCCGGGCCTAAAGAGTGCAACTCTAGCGCGCTAACCAATGGGCTACCTCGTAAAACTTTTATTAAATGCCTTATGGTGGAAAATTCACCCCACCCTCAGGTAATAAATGATTGAGTTCCACAACTTCGATAGTGCATTTATGTAAATTTGATATTTACTATATGAATATTTTTATATTTAAAAAAAAAATGCTATTGTCATTATCCCAGATGAAATTAAGGATAAACACGCTAGTATACCTTTCAGACTGAAAATATTATATAATATTTCAGTCTTTTGAGTATATTAGCTTGTTTTTTTTTTGTGCATTATGTTTTATAGTGAGACAATGCAATGCGTCTATTTTTTAATCCATTTTATGATTATTTGAATTAAATATATAACTATGTTTATTCAAATTAATTTAAACTAATGAATATATATTTATGTTGCAGATTAATGTATTTTTAAATCATGATCATTTCTATAGTTTCAAAAATTATAAAAGGACAGTCCTCAACATTTTGTTCCCCTTCCGTTTAAAAAAAAATTGCCAAGCGAGCGATAACGCACCAAATCTGGCAGACGTATTTTGTTTACATCGTAATTTTGGTCCATCTCACGAGCTCTAGTGTCTATGCGACATACCATGTTAAAAATGTTGCCATAGGATCCTATGGGAGGAACCTTCTAAATATAGTATTCTGTGCTGAGAGAATTAGAATTTGTTTTTTAATGCTTTTATTCTAAATTGCTTAAAATGTAAACTTTATGTCCAAAATTACATCAGTTAGAAAATATTAAAAAAATTCTTTAGATCCATAAAAATTTTGAATTTCTTTAAATCAAAAGAATTTATCAAAGATTTAGAAAACTGGTGTAGAAGAGAAATAAAGATCTGGTCAATTTTCAAATATTCTACATTATACACTCGGAAGTGCAAATTGTAGACGGCATGAACACAATTACTAATAATAATTTTGTGAATAAAAGAAGAAAATATTTATAAAACGATTAGACAGTTTAAAATTCTGGTAGATATTTTTTTATAAATTTTTTCAATAGATATTGCCGTAAAATAGTTGTAGTCATCAAACTTACAAGTGACCTTTAAATAATGCTTTTATTTGTTCTTATTCTTGGATAGCCAAGTTCGTAAATACCATTGGCATGAATAAAAATATAATCTAAAATAATGATAAGAATGTACTCTTAAAAATACACTGTGTTACAAAAAATATATGCTTCCATAAGAAATTGAGTTACAGCTGCCAACTCAGCGCGTATGTGTCGCTGGAGGAGATTTGCAAATTATTATAGGAGAAAAATATTATTAGGGGTGCAAAGTTTTAAGGCAAAAGTTTTAAGAAATGGTGGCATCAAGAAAATGACATTATAATAAGTGGTAAATTCTCCCTTGCCAACTATGTAAGCTGATATACGGCGATGTCTATTAAGTTGCTTATGTTCATCTGCTGAAGATTTTGCCACACATACTATTAGCCACAAATGTTGCAAATGGTCATATAATTCATTGGTAGTCTAAGAACGCTGCAATTGCCGTTTCAGCATGTTCCAGACGTGTTCCATTGTTGATAGGTCTGTGGACCTGGATGGCCATGGGAGGGTATTAAATATTCGAAGATATTTTTGAGAAAGTCGTGCTGTATGTGTTCCAGCGTTATGCGTTTTAACTATGGAACCTGGGAACCTTTACAGCATAGGCAGAACATTGGGCTATATAATATCGTCGACATACAAGCGATAGGTTTGCAGCCCAACCAAAGGAGATCGATTTCCCAGGATATATATATCGAAATGAAAAGTGGGCGGGGCATAGGTGCTTTTACGTTCAATGCAAATACAGTATGGCAGAGTTAAAGACAAGCATTGCGTTTAATCTTCACTGTGACATTTGAATATTATTATCATTCATTGACACTATTTCAGTGACCATTATGGGATTTCTAAATTTTCTTTTTACAAGTTTATTTAGTCTAAATCTCTTATTGTGGCATTTTGGTATATATTTGTATTTTGGCAGTTTTGGAGGTTGGTACAGAACTGAATTAATTTAGGAAATTTAGCTGTTTAGGTGGTACTTTCAGGATATTAGTTTATTCCTTTTCTTGGTTTTATTTTTATTTTAGAGATAAAAGAAAAGAAATCTAACGTCTTCCGTCATTCTACTTTTAAAATTGCGTGGTTCTCCTGAGGGAATTAGTTTTTCGTTAATCGTGAGTTACTTTCTATACTTTTATGAACTCGATCTCCATATTTCCGTTTCATTCCGAATAAACAGAATGCTATTAGTTTTAGTTAGGATTCATAGCATATATGTTACGTTACAAAATTCTGAAACCGATATGTATCTGGAAATATGTTAATCGCATCCTTTTCTAATATAAACTTCTAAAAACCGCAGTACCGAAAATTCCAGTATTGATAAACGTTAGAATAAAAGAAGACGTATATAAGGGTGGACTCAGTTATTCAACTCAGAGAGGTAAACTCAGTTAGAATGATGTTAGTTGTAAACTAATGTATATGTTTAACTTAAAGGAGGTGGAGAATGTATCACATTCGGAACCGTGAACCTTTTTAGTTTGACTATTCATTCAATTAAAAATACTATCAAATGATTTATCATAAAATGACCATGTAGTCAGTTTACGTAATTGGCGTAGCCAGGATTGTGGAAAAGAAGAGCTCGGACATCGAAAAGGATTAGTTGGGGTAACAAAGTGGATATACGTTTTCCAATATTCACTAATGTTAAATAACGCAAGTTTTTAGGAAATGGATATACATTATAAAGTACGTGCTTTAATAATAAATTAAAAGTATGCGGCCCTCGGAGAGCTACCGTACCACAGTGTGATAAAGAAACAGAGTAAGAACAGTACAGATTTCTTCCTACAAATCACGAAATATACGATTATTAAGCGGTCGTCCTTGGAAAAAATCATCTACATTTACTGCAGTAGTTAAATGTTATTTTAAATTTTCTTCCAACGTTTTTGATGCAAGTGCATGACGGTGCAACATACATTGAGTTAAAGTAACTTGAGGTACTTCTTTCTTGATGTATGAAAATAAACCAGAATTTTCTCCCAACATCGCAGGGGCACCATTAGTGCAAATTGAGTCCTTCACATTCATGGGTATTTGATGTTTAAAAAAATATTTTTAATATGATAGAAAACATCAATTCCTTAGCACACAGATATGCAACTTGATAAGAAGCTTTTAACAAGGGCTTTTGTTCTGCCGCAAAGTCAAATTTAGTGATAGTTCGGCTGCTGTCAAATCGTGCCTTCTTAGACTTCAAGATGTTAAGATTATGTCCTACAGATGCTGAATGACTACACCATGCTGATTGTTGAAATGCTCTTACAACTTTGACGGTTTGAGATTGGAATTTGAAAATATTTTGCAACACAAATTGCATTGTGGTCGTAGTATACCATCTTTTTCTGCTGTGCAAGTGAATCCATAAGCAATATAATCGTCTTTCCATTTGCGTTTTTTCGGCATAACAAGGATAACTACACTGAATGAAATAATAATTGTATTTTTTCAAAATTTGCAGAAAACCTTTATGCAATCAACTGATCGTATCCGGTGTGGGGTTTAGTCACTGTTTAATGTTGGTAAATTAAAGAAAATTAGTATTCGTTTCTGCATCAAACCTCCTTGCTAACGTTCGTACTCCGAGTATGAGAACACGTACACGTTTCAACCAGTTTCTTATTGTATTGCATCGGCTGGTAAGTGCGATGAAATCTATTGGATCACTTTAGAAGCATTTAGCTAACACGCTAAAAGTAGATCGATGTACTTCCTGGTAGTAGATAGATGTATCTACTTCCAGATGCTTTCTCGTTCCCCCTTAAATTTTGTCTGGCAGCTATTCAGGTGTTACAAACTCAGTCTGAAAGGCAGAAAAATGCTACCCCGATAATAATTCCCTTTAAAAACATAATTTTGCATTTTATTTGTGAAAGAAATAATGAATACAACCTAAAAATGTGATTATTTATTCAAAAGAGAAGTTTTTTTACTGTAGAGTGAAATACTTCTCAGTAAATAGGGTTTTCTAGCCTGGTGTATTTTGGTGCCATCTCAGGTAGAGCCGTGCCGTCTGAGCTAAAGGCAGAGAGGGTAGTAGTGGGGGTCCCAAAAGTCGACGTAGCATTCCCTTGTTATTCACAGGTGGTCAAGCGGAAGTTACCATCGAAAATTTAGAAACTTCTCTAGCACCCCCAGTGGTGCACGAATCCCAGATCAAGAACCATTGCAGACAAAGGATATAGATGACAAAGTACGTGTATTATTGCACTATGAACTTATGTACTTCGATTAATTCTTCAACTAAATATACTATGATAAACAATTTATCCTAAAGTCACCGTGTTTACGACACAGTCGTAGCAACAAATTCGAAAAAAGGGAATGTCGCTGTTTAAATGGGAAGGATAGGTTAAAAGGGGGAAATTTAATTACAAAATTCCATTTTTATTTCTATTATTTCATCAATTAATAGCACTACCGTAAACGAGTTATTGCAATGTACCATTGACGTAACAGGAATTTTATGCAAAATATGTAAAAGGGCTATACAAAATTTAAGTTTATTCAAAACAAAATGCTGATTCATCTAAATAATATGCATAAAAATAATTTGATTCACGGGCGGTTATTGTCACATGAGAAAAGTTTTTAGTGTGTACTCCCATTAATCTCTCTCTGTCTCTCTTTTACAAATATTTTGTCCGATAGCTGAATGAAAATAATTTTTAAAGTGTTAAAATTGATTGAAATTCACTGCTTCAGTGTGTATATATTGAAAAGAAAATGAAAGGAAAACAATAAGCCTTGAAACGTTGGACCATTTATGTGGTGAATTGAAAAAAACAGTGTTAATTTACTTTTCAAAAGGATTAAAATTGGATCACGAAATTCAGTTATGTCCCCCTATCTGATTGTTAACATTCTTTTATCATTCTTGGCTACGCTTATGGCATTACCTCCTTTAGCGCAAGAACATTAATTAAATAATAACGTTTTCCTACAGTTCGTTAATGAACTGTACTACTATAAACGATTTATTACCAAATGAAGCAGTACCGGATGTGGATTACACAGCTTTGTGCTTTTCGTACGGGGCCTCCGTGTCAGGGTTTTCGAATGAAGGTGTAAATAAGTATCTCAAGTAAGTATTAATACGTATAAATACGTATAAAATAGAAATTAACAGGCAAAAAAAGTGTCTTTATTAATAGGTATATAAATTTACTGCAGACTGCAATCTTTAATGCAAACTTTTAAATCATTCTATTTCCGCAAAATAAGTTATACAATATTCTGAAATTTTATGGAATAAAAAATTTTTCTGTGTTGTACGAACTTGAACATTTATAGAACAGCCGTGTTTATTTTTGTTCAAATTCTTTAATTCTACTGAATATTGTACAACTTGTTATCATTTTCACATGTGCAACAATTTGTTTGTAGAATATCTTAATTATAATTGTTTATCTGAATAAATATGTGTGAATCACATTAATTATGAGTTTGGATATTACCAGATCCAATTCAAACTATTCTAATAATAAGTCTAAAATGAAAAATTAATCTTTCTGAAGTGGCAACATTTATTCATGGAAATTTAAAAAAAAAGTAAAATATGTACGGCCTTTATGAATATATGTCATACATGTATCTTCAAGACACACCCACTGTTGTATAAATACATTTAACAAAACATGTTTGAGTAAATTTGGCGACAAATTGTTAAATGTATATTTAACGATTCGTCAAGTACATCAAATCGTTTTAATTTTCATCCATGAAATATATTTTACGACTTGAAATATGATTTAAACATAACGGATTACTTTTTACTAGGTTCGTCCGTGTAATTTGCCGAGGAAGGACGTGCTTTCACAGAGCTTCTCGCGACGTGTGTTTACCTCGTGCTTTACCATGCCTCAGACACAACTTGGATTATTGAAACTCTACGAGTTCATAAGGTTTTTTGGAAACGATAAGACGGTATCGGTACAGTGCCTTGAAGAGTTCTAGGCACTGTAGTAATAGTTAGAGAGCAAAATATGCACAGCTGTTATGAATACATGTATCTTGAAGACACACCCACTGTGGTTTAAATGTATTTAACGAAAATTTGTTTAAGGGCATTTAACGACTAATCGTTAAATATATATTTATCAATTCGTAAAGTACATTAAATCGTTTTAATTTTCATCGGTGAAATCTAATTTAAGGACATATAATGGCCGTTATAAATGTCCTACGAATTCAGATTATTTATAAATGACAATAAGGTTAATCTTAATTAAGAATAAAAAGCTATATAATTGTAATTTCCAATGACGCAAATTTTGTAACTTCATCAAAATCAATAGTATCGCCTACTGCTTCAGAATAGTTACAAATTCAGCGACACATTCCTAAAGGACATAGGATAAAACATTGTTTCAGAATTTAATAACATTGTATATAACAACACATTGTAAATTATTATATTAAATATAACCTATTAGCAGAACGTATTTCTTATTAATTGAAAATTATTCCTTTTAAACTGAGATTTTGTAAATAATCATATTGCATATTGTATCCAATTATGAATTCTGTTTTCAAAAGCCAAGCTTACAATAAATATTTAGCTACGATACAACAAAAAGTAAAGGCGTTTTTATTGAGTTGTTTTTAGTTTAAAAGTTTTTGAGTTCCATTTTGGAAACTTGCTAAAATCTGCCTGAAATAATTATTGACTCATAAATTTGAAATTACATAATAGGTACAGAAATTTATTTATAGTCGTCACGATATTTTAGCTATTTCCTGCAAACATTTTTGTATTTGTTGTACTGAGTTACTGCGACACTAAAAGTTTATAATTGTTAAATATTCATAAATTTGCGAAAAATATAAGCAAAATTGTATATTTAGCATTATTTCTACGAAAAAAAAAACACAAATTGAAAATGTGTAGAACATAAATCTAAGGTTGAGACAGGTGAGGAGACATGATTAGCTAATGACAGTTAATTCACTCAGAAAAAAATGATTAATCAGAATCTTTAAATAAGATGAAAATACTAGGAAATTGGTAGAAATCATTTAAATTTCTAAGTGAAAATTCGTATATAAATTCCTGTATGTAAAAATTAAAATACCGTGAGTAACCATCAGAACTAAATGAAATTTGTTAAAATACAATAATAAACAATTATTCAAAATTTTGTTGTACAAATAAACAATTATATTAAAAAACAAAAAATCAATATTATATGTCGAAAATCAGTATTTGATGAAGCCACCTCGCGCTGCAATGTGTGCTCATATACGTCGTGGCATCCAATCAAACATATTTTGAAATTGTACCTAAGGAAGAGCATTTCAGATTGCTTCTCTCCGAACCCAAAGTTCAGCTGTATCAGCTACTGGTCGAGCGTCATGAGCGAGACGCCGAACGACGAAATCCCAGACATGTGCAATATGCGAAGTATAAGGTGCATAGGCAGGCAAAGGCAGAAGCTGCATCTGTTATACTGAGAAGAAGTTCACCTAGCAACGTGTGGACGGGCATTGTTCTGTGGAAATACAGCCCCAGGAATTCGTTGAAAGAAGGGTACGACTTCGGACTCAAGAACTTCTCCGACGTGCCAGTTGCTGTTGAAATTACCCATTATTCTCAGCAGCTGTGATTGTACAAGTTACCAGGTGGAGCAACAGACAATCATGCTTGGCGATCGTCCAGTATGAAGTTAGATAACGCATTACGGAAGGTGGCGTACACCGCTATAGCGTTTAACGTTTAAGCAGCCACCGTTGTCTACAAATTAAGCTGGATTCATTTAAAACATGGCTTGCCGTTAATCGGAACGCCACTGTCCACGTTGATGAGCTCAATGTACCCACAGGCGTCGATGCTTTTGCGTCAGCTGAATCCAGGGCAAAGCTAATGTTGCACGCAGACCACGGTGCAGCAGACGCCGACGAATTTTTGGGGCAAACAATGATACACCTGTAGCAGTGCTCTAGCATTCTGGCAACTGTCGTGATGAAGCTGTACGGCCCATGGGTGCCATGTTGATGAGGTGTTTAAAATCCCGTGCTGACTTAACATTTCGTCGTCCACTGCCGGATTTGCGACTCGTCTGGTTCTCTTCAGTCCACTGCTTCCACACTTGCAGCACCGTCGGGGAATTGCGCCCATACGAGCTGCAATTGCACGATAAGAAAACCCCCTTTACGAAGGACGATCATTCGACCCCGTTCACATCCCGTGACTTTCTCATATGACACCCTCTGTCGTCTTAGAGGCATTTTGACATCTTATGAAAAGTTTACTGCTGACGATGAAATAGTCTATAGCTGGCAGACAGTTACAGACTATTTTCATCGTCCCCTTGATATGTCTCTGTTTTTACGACTAAAACAGCAGAGGGCGGTGCTCGGAGTAATTATTCGCGGTGGCTTAGAAACTCTAATCAATTGCATTAAACATACTTATTTTCATTTTCAGTAAGATTCTGCTCAATCGCGTGATTCGTTCATAGTGTTGCAAATTTTACAAACATGAGTGTACATCAACAAAAGTTGATAGCAGCCGTGTTACTTCCACTGAAATACACATCTTTTGAAATCTATATTTAGAAAAAGCGAATTAATTTTTTTAGTGTATAAATTGCATATAATGTTAACTTTATGTCCGAAATTACTGAAATCCGGTCTTAAAACATTATCCTAGATCTATAAATAAGATTTTTTTTTAGATCAAGAAAGTTTAACCTAGATCCAAGAAAATATCGTTTAACAACATAATTTACAAACATTCTATGTCAAACATGAAGAGGAAAACGTATACAGCATGAGGAATCCATGAACTTTTCTATTCAAGTACGCAATGTGTCCTTGTTTTTAGCTACCCCAGTCAAATGACGTCAACTTCCGGTACGAGCTAAAATTTGTACACATGACATCATCTTAGCAGAATAGATTCAAAATAAAGGTAGAAGTGCATAAAAAATCTTGTTTTATTAAAATTCTGGCTGATATATTTCAAAAATATATCTATTTAGATATTACGATAAATTTATTGTAGCTTACAAATTTACAAGTAAATGTAAAATAATGCTTTTATTTGTTCTTAATCTTGGATAAACAAGTTCGTGTGTCTGTACTTATTCCCCCCCGTGGTGAACGGGCATCTACACACCGACCAAGTTCGTAAATACTGTTACTTGAATGAAAAATATAATATAAAATGATGATAAGAATGTACTCATAAAAATTCATAAAAAATTTTTTTAGTTCAAAAGAAAAAATCTTAGATTTTGTAACTGCGTTGAAATGGAAATATCCTTTCGTACTATTTTCAGACATTCTGCAATTATACACTCAGAAGTGTAAACTGCAGACAGCATGACACAAGAGAACTGAAATATGGTATACAATCAATCTCGTTCGTCGTCGTTGATGAAGCACCTGGCGTTGCCGCCTCTATCTTCTGTGTTGAATGATTACTTGTGGTGTAGATTTGACATTACTTGTATGCACATAAAAGTTCGTTGATGAAGAACAACCCCTGATGGGCGGGTCGTCGTCGTAAGAGCTGGCGCCACTGCGTCGAAGTGATGAGGCACGTTGGGAAGTCCGTATGCAACATGATGAGGCACGTGGGATAGACTGTTCACAATCTTCGGGGTATGTGAGGCACGTGGGAATGAGTTCAATGGCTGAACAGGTGATGAGGGAAATCCACACTGAGACTTCTCTGCCAGCCGGCCAAAGTTTAAAAACTTAAATTTGGGGGGTTTGGGATTTGATGACTCTAGTTATCATTTCGACGATTTGGAAAGTTTTTGTCATTGCGTCTTCGTCGCCTTTGAGAATTTTAACTACATCTTTTAAGATACTGCTGAATTTATTAATATCAATGTATTGTTCTACCTCTTTAATATGGTATACTCGTTCGTCGTCGTTGATGAAGCACCTGGCGTTGCCGCCTCTATCTTCTGCGTTGAATGATTACTTGTGGTGTAGATTTGACATTACTTGTATGCACATAAAAGTTCGTTAATGAAGAACAACCCCTGATGGGCGGGGCTTCGTCGTAAGAGCTGGCGCCACTGCGTCGAGGTGATGAGGCACGTTGGGAAGTCCGTATGCAACATGATGAGGCACGCGGGATAGACTGTTCACAATCTTCGGGGTATGTGAGGCACGTGGGAATGAGTTCAATGGCGGAACAGGTGATGAGGGAAATCCACACTGAGACTTCTCTGCCAGCCGGCCAAAGTTTAAAAGCTTAAATTTGGGGGGTTTGGGATTTGATGACTCTAGTTATCATTTCGACGATTTGGAAAGTTTTTGT
Source organism: Amaurobius ferox (assembly GCA_951213105.1). Lineage (NCBI taxonomy): Eukaryota > Metazoa > Arthropoda > Arachnida > Araneae > Amaurobiidae > Amaurobius > Amaurobius ferox. The sequence continues at coordinate 65,139,657 of OX578155.1, read as the reverse complement.
CATTGCGTCTTCGTCGCCTTTGAGAATTTTAACTACATCTTTTAAGATACTGCTGAGTTTATTAATATCAATGTATTGTTCTACCTCTTTGTACAGACTTAGAAACTCTAGAAAAGCATTTGCATTTGCAGATTGAGGGATTTTGTCTGATACAGGTTGAGTATGGGCTACGTGCTCGCCAGTAGTACCTCCTACCGTTTCGGCACTTGCCGGCTCTTCCTGCACAGGGGAGGTTATCCTAGTGGGGAGGGGGGGAAAGTTATCCTCGCCAAGGGTGGGTGAAGTTTTAGCAGATTTTTGTACCTTTTTCAATTCCTGCGTTTTTTTCCTAACCCAGGGGTTTTGGGGACAGTGCCTAAAATTGGCAGGGTGGGATCCTGAACAGTTGGCGCATTTCGCCGGGGTGTCCCTATTTTTTGTGCAGTTTCTCGTGGGATGACCTTCGCCACATTTAAGGCAGCGGGGAGGGAGGGTACACTGGTCAGAATGATGGTTCCAAAGTTGACAATTGTAGCACATTTTATGGCCTCTCGCCTTAAAAAGTTGAACTTTGATTTGCATGGAAAACAGGGAATTTACTTCATAAATCCTCGCCCATCCTTCCGTCGGCACAAGTCCAACCAAGAAGATGGGGAGGGGGGTCCTATCACGCCTATTCCTTAGCTGCGTGATTCTAACAATTTTAAAACCAAGCGCGGCAAGCTCTTTTTTTATTTCCTCAATACTGGTATTAGTGGGCAAGCCCTTTATTACTATCTTCCTCGGCCTATCCGTTTTGAGGTTTAATGAACTGAAAGGAATCCCCTCACGGGTTAAGTGAGCCTGCACACGCCTGTAGTCCTCAACGGACCCAGGAGTGATCCGGATCACTCTTCCCATGAGAAGACCCTGAACTTTGCACTCTAAAAACTTGTTTAAGTCCTCTATGAGGGATCCCCAATTAATTGTGGAGTCCACATAGAAGGACGAGACTTTTTCCTTAGGGGGGGATGGCGCCTCTGTCATTTCGACTTCATCGTCATTTAATTTGCTAAATTTATTTTTGGTTTGGATATCCTGGGATTTTAGTTTAGAAGTAGAGGGTTTACTACTATCAGAAGTTTTTAACTTTTTGCTTTTAGGCTGGGTGATATACCCTTCAAGATTACTAAACATTTCGTGTTTAAATTTAAGATAAAACTCGTCCTCTGTTTTAGTTTTCCTATCTCTATATATATCATATACAAGATTGTACGATTTCCTATTAGTAAAAGTACTAAGATTAGGGTGGCTGGCTAGCAGATTGGAATCAGAAATGGTACCTGATAGTATTGTCCTGATCATCTTGGCTCGATCGAAGTCGATCCCGTCTTCCTCCAGCTCCTCTTCAAGTCTGGCGATGATCCAGTCGTAAATCTTGAAGTGGCTGTATATTTTCCACTCAGCAGAGTCTTTCTTTAACTGGTCGCTATCACATCCCAGGGTCTTGATGTAGGCTGCCGCGTAGCCGGCCGCACTTGGGGTATCCTCGTCCTCCGATGAAGAAACAGTCTCTCCTTGATCCTGGTCCTGGTCATCCATGATCTCGGCCCAGTTCTTCTTTTCTTTACTCGCCCGCTGTAACACGTGCTTGGCTGACACTCCTTGTTGCGCCATTTTCACGGCAGTTGGTTCCACAATCTTTACACTGTCCATATTGAACCGAAGTTCAGAAGTATAATCTACACCATTGTCCAACATCAGCTGTTTCCAGCCATGTCTACCTCTCCAGTCTTTCAAAATATTCACATCCGTCTTAACTGGCTCCGCAGCGAGCTGCTTGCACGTGTATCCACCATGCTGTATCACTAAGTCCTTCCAGGCTTGAAATCCTTTCGCTTCCACCGGTGAGATGAATAGCTCCTCCACACTTGTAATAATCCTATGCACATCCATCGTAAATTACTTTGCCCGACGCGGTTTACTACAAATTAGTACACTCACGCCCAAGCCAAAGTAAGAAATCCACGTCGCCTTGTCCCCTTCTAATATGGTATACGGTCGTAGTGTCGTACACAGTGTCAATATGGTATACAATTAAAAGTAGAAATTTATCATTTGAGTACACAGATTAAAATTCTGGTAGTTATATTTTTAAAATATTTCTTTTCCTTAAGATATTGCAGTAAAATTGTAGTCATCAAACTTACAAGTGAGTATATCTAGTTTTGATAATCATTTAAACTCAAGTACATTGTAATTGCGTTGTTTCAGTATGAAAATGAACAGCATTTAAGCAAAAATAAGACAGTTTTAGGACGGATACTACACTAAATATGAATTAAATAGAACTTTAAAAATCACGATTTTGACACAAAATGGATGCCCCGGCCGCCAATTTCGCTGTTCCATGTCTCCGGACGAGTCAGTCGGCCTGGGCTTTCGACTAGATGCATGCCATATTTTATTTTAAATTGGGTCACGTGATCTCTTCATATAATGGCCACGTGATCTTTTCATGTAAAAGGTGTGATTATTATTTAAGTTTTTACTTAAAAAACTACTGAATATATTTCACTGAAATTTTTTTTTATATATTTCATGGGATAATTTGAATATTTCATTGAACTTTCGAAGCAATTTGTGAATTTCAAATCCGCTTAAAAAATGTTTGATAAATTAGGTCCCATAGCGTTCAATGTGTTTCATTTTTTCAACCCGGGTTCAATCCAAAACTAATTGGGTGATATTATTTATTTGTATTCCCATAGGTCCCACAGACCGTCTGAACAACATACTAAAATTTCAATTTGATAAAGTTATTTTTACGGCAGTTATAGTGCTGACAGACATACAGAATGAACAAAGTCATAAACACTTTTCAACTATGTTGTAAAGTGTTAAAAAAACGATGCTAAATTGTGAAGGTCCATGATTCAAGTAACTAACTTTGCAAAAACTTTAGGATTCAATCGCCATCTAGTGTCCATAAAAATATTAATGAAACCGCTCAATCCTACCTTCCGCATTTGCATCGTTGGCTCTAGCAGCTGTCAGCATCACATAGCAAACAGACATTTGTGGCCCAGATAAGGGGGAATCTTTTCGTTGCGTATACTCAGCAGCGGTCCTGAACGGATAACTTGCGTACACTGATTATTTCATCAACTAAAAATACTATCATACACGATTTCTCCTGTCCTGAATTGGTAACTTGCGTAAACTGATTATTTCTCTAACTGAAAATACAATAATAAACGATTTATCACAAAATGACCGTGTAGACATTTGACGGCGTAGACATAGCCAGGAGCTTGAAAAGGAGGAAGTCGAAACACAAATTGAAAGGATAGGTTATTGACAGGTAAAACTCAGATAGAAAGATGTTAGTAGAAAACTAATGTAAATGTTTGGCAGAAGGAAGGTGTGGAATATATAATAAACTTAACTATAGAAAAATGAACCTTTTTAATCCGGCTATTCCTTCAACAAAAATTACTATCAAACGATTAATTTCAAATTGACTATGTAGTCAGTTTACGTAATAGGATCGCGGAAAAGGAGCGCTCGGATACAGTGCCTAGAATTCTCTACTAGTCACTGTAGCTCGGACATCAAAGCAGATTGGTTGGGATTACAAAGTTGGTATTCGTTTCCCAATATAGTCACTAATGAAAAATAATGCAATCCTTTAGAAAATGGATATAGATGAGCAAGTACACGTGTTATTGGACTATGAGCTTGTGTACTTAGATTATTTCTTCAATTAAATATACTATGATAAACAATTTACTATAAAACACCGCGTAGTTAGTTTACGACATAGTGGTAGACATGATCTCGATATAAGGGAAGATTGACGGCTTAATGGGAAAGTTAGTTAAACAGGCGTAACATTCATTAGAAAGATTCATTTATTTTTCTATTATTTCTTCAATTAACAGCACTGCCATAAACTATTATAAAGTACGATCGAGTAAGTTGGAATTTCAGTCCTTTAAGCAAAATATATAAAATGGCTAACAAAAATTTTAGTTTATCCAAAACAAAATTTTGATTCCTTCAAGAAAAAATGATTCTATTCATAGGCGGCAATTGTAATAAGAGAAAAATTTTTGGTATTTTCTGTTATTAATCTCTCACTTTCTCTCCCTCCCCTCTCTCTCTCTCTCTCGTAATGAATATCTGTCTGAAAGTTGAATGAAAATAGTTTTCAAATGCGTTAAAAAGGATTGAGATTCACTGCTTCAGTGCATATACATTAAAAAGAAATACAAAAGCAAAATACAAAAATGTTGAAATGTTGGGCTATATACTTTGTGAAGAGAAGGAACCAAAGTGAATTTATTTTTTAACGGAATTAAAATTGGAAACGAAATTCAGTTCTGCAATGTCCCCTATCTTGTCGTCAACCTTCATCTTTTCAAGTTCTTGGCTACGCTTATGGCATTGCCATCTTTAACGCAAGAACATTGGTTATATATTAACATCTCCCCACAGATCAGTGGGGCTCGTTAAGGCCTCGTTATTTCCTCGTTAAGGCTTGACACTTTACGTCTGTGGCGTAATATGGCTACCTCATTTTGTAACAAACCATATGTAAAATTATTTCTTTAATTAACAGTACTACCACAAACGATTTATTACCAAGTTAAGGTGTACCGGGTGGGGATAGAGCAGCTTTGTGCAATTCATGGCTGACGCATCCGTCGGGATTTTCAAATGAAGGTGCAAAAATCTACATATCTAAGGTAAATGTTAATACTTACAAATACATATGAAATAGGAATTAACAGGCATAAAAATGGGTCTTCGGTATTAGGTATCAAAATTTATCGCAGTATGCAATCTGTTGTATTGTAAGGTGTTAAATCATTCTATTTCCGGAAAATAAATTATATATTCTAAAATGTTATGGAATAAAAACAAGAAAGATCAATCATGCTTAAAGCATTGATTATGAAACACTTTCCAAATTCAATGCAATTTTATTTAAACAAGTCTAAAATGCAATACATTCCTCGGTAATATTTTTTAACACTTTACAACGAAGTTGAAAAGTGTTTATGACTTTGTTCATTCTCTCTGTCTGTCCGTTAGCACGATAACTGCCGTAAAAATGACTTAATCAAAATGAAATTTTAGTATGTTATTCAGACGGTCTATAGGACCTATGGGAATATAAATGAATAATATCACCCAATTAGTTTTGGATTGAACCCGGGTTGAAAAAATGGAATACATTGAGCCCTATGGGACCTAATTTTTCAAGCATTTTTTAAGCGGATTTAAAATTCACAAATTGCTTCGAAAATTTTAGGCAATATTCAAATTGTTCCATAAAATATATAAAAAAAAATTCAGCGAAATATATTCAGTTGTTTTTTAAATAAAAATTAAAATATTAATAACACCTCTTATATGAAGCGATCACGTGTCCATGATATGAAACGATCACATGACCCACTTCAAAATGATATATGGCATCCATCTTGTGTCAAAATCGTGATTTTTAAAGTTCTTTTTAATTCATATTGAGTGTTGTATCCGTCCTAAAACTACTTTATTTTTGCCTAAATTCTGTGCATCTACATACTGAAACAACGCAATGACAATATATTTCAGTTTAAATGCTCTTCTAAATTTGATTATTTCTACTATTATGCCTATTTTTCACCTATGTAAAATGTAAACAGCAAAATATGTAGAATGAGTTGTATTAGAATCGCTGTAATTCCTTAACACAAAATCATTTAGTCCATGGAGTCTGCTTAGCTGATATGAATGAAATATTCATTGATTTTAGAAAGAGAAGGACGATATTTTTCGATGAAGTTTTACGCATAGAGTTTACTTACTTGCAGCTCAATGGTCTTAATTTTTAAATAAAATAAATTATTATAGTATTGTGATGAATGACATGAATGGGGGAATTATTTATGAATGAAATGTTGCTTTTATAGAGAGAGCCAGGCGTGTTATTTTTTTATGACATCATTTGAACGGATTTCAGTTGTTTTCGATGAAGTTTTCAAATATAATAAATTATCGTAATATTATGATAATTCTAAAATTATTACCGAGGAATGTATCACATTTTAGAGATGTTTAAACCAAGCAATTCATACTTTAATGCCGTCATTTCAATGAAGATAATTTTTTTCGATGAAGGTTTAAGGTTTCAAATATAATAAATTAATGTAGTATTGTGATAAGTTTTAAAATATTACCGAGGATGTATTGCATTTTAGACATGTTTAAATAAAATTGCATTGAAGTTGGAAAGTGTTTCATAATCAATGCTTTAAGCATGATTGATCTTTCTTGTTTGAAACTGATCACAATACTGCATTAATTTATTATATTTGAAAACTTAAACCTTCATCGAAAAAAATGAACTTCATTCAAATGACGGCATTGAAATATTAATTGCGTGGTTTAAATATCTCTAAAATGTTATACATTCCTAGGTAATAGTTTTAGAATTATCATAATACTACGATAATTTATTATATTTGAAAACTTCATCGAAAACAACTGAAATTAATTCAAATGACGTCATAGAAAAAATAACATCTCTCTATAAAAACAGGATTTCGTTCTTAACTTTTTCCCATTGATTTCATTCATCACAATACTATAATAATTTATTTTATTTAAACATTTTGTTTAAGACCATGGAGCTACAAAACATTAAACTCTATGCTTTAAACTTCATCGAAAAGAACCGTCCTTCTCTTTATGAAATCAATTAATATTTCATTCATATCAGCCATGCAGACTCCATGGACTAAATTATTTTGTGTTAAAAAAATACAGGAATTCTAATACAACTCATTCTACATATTTTGCTGTTTGCATTTTACATAGGTGAAAAATAGGCTTAGTTGTAGAAATAATCAAATTTAGATGAGCATTTAAACTCAAATATATTGTCATTGCGTTGTTTCAGTATGTAGATGCACAGAATTTAAGCAAAAATAAAGTAGTTTTAGGACGGATACAACACTCAATATGAATTAAAAAGAACTTAAAAAAATCACGATTTTGAAACAAGATGGATGCCATATATCATTTTGAAGTGGGTCATGTGATCGTTTCATATCATGGTCACGTGATCGTTTCATATAAGAGATGTAATTATTATTTTAATTTTTATTTGAAAAACTACTGAATATATTTCGCTGAATTTTTTTTATATATTTTATGGAACAATTTGAATATTATCTAAAATTTTCGAAGCAATTTGTGAATTTTAAATCCGCTTAAAAAATGTTTGAAGAATTAGGTTCCATAGGGCTCAATGTATTTCATTTTTTCGACCCAGGTTCAATCCAAAACTAATTGGGTGATATTATTCATTTATATTCCCATAGGTTCTACAGACCGTCTGAACAACATACTAAAATTTCATTTTGATTAAGTCATTTTTACGGCAGTTATCGTGCTATCAGACAGACAGACAGACAGACAGAATGAATGAACAAATTCATAAACACTTTTCAATTTTGTTGTAAAGTGTTAAAAAATGATTCTAGTGTACGAAGTTGAACATTCATAGAACTGGCATATATTTGTACAAATTTTTCAGTTCCAAGGAATATTGTTTGAATGAATTAAATTTTCACTTCTGTGACAAGCTGTATGTAGAATATCTTAAATATAATTGTTGATCGGAATAAATATGTGTACATTAATTTAATTATGAGCTTGGATATCAGATCCAATTCAAACTATTCTAATAATAAGACCAAAATGAAAAAGCAAACTTTCCGAATTGTCGAAATTTATTCTCGGTAATCGTTGAAAAGGAATATATGTACAGCTGTTATGAATATATGTATCTTCAAGATACACCAACTGTGGTATAAATAAATTTAACGAAAATTTGTTTAAGTACATTTGACGGCAAATCGTTAAATGTACATTTATCAATTCGTAAAGTAGTAATCATTAAATAGTTTTAATTTTCATCTTTGAAATCTAATTTAAGGACACATATACTAATAAATATAATAGAATAAAATGAATATTAATATTTTGATCTTCAAGCGCCGCATACTTTTGTCTATGTGCATTTTACAAAATAAAGAATGGGAGAGAACATAATGTTCTAAAATGTAATTTGCAGTTAAAAATGAAATGAATAAATAAATTTTTGTTCTTCATGGGAAAGTTTAAATTGTTCGGTATTTAATTAGTTCCGTTTGAATATTTACTACTTACATTTCAGATAATCTGAAATGGCCTTTACAAATGTCCTAAGAATTCAAAATATTTATAAATGACAATTCAGTTAATTTTAAATAAGAATAAAAAGCTAAATAATTGTAATTTTTCAATGACGCAAATTTTGTAACTACATCAAACGCAAAAGCCACGCCCACTACTTTAGAATAGTTAGAAATTTAGGGCACATTCCTCAAAGACATGAGATAAAAAATTATTTTAGAATTCAATAACATTGTATATAACAACATTGTAAATAATTATATTAAACTTAACCTATTAGCGTAACGTATTTCTTATTAATTGAAAGTTATTAATTTTAACTGAGATTTTGTAAATAATCATATTGCATATTGTATTTAATTATGAATTCTGATTTCAAAAGCCAAGCTTACTATAAATATTTCGCAATGATACAACAAAAGGCAAAGGCGTTTTCATTGAGTTGCTTTATAATTTATAAGTTTTTGAGTTACATTTGAGAAACCTGCTAAAAACTGCTTGAAATAATTATTGACTCTTAATTTTGAAATTACATAACAGGTACTGAAATTTATTTATAATCGCCACAATATTTTAGCTATTTCCTGCAAACATTTTTGTATTTGTTGTACTGAGTTACTGCGACAATAAAAGTTTATAATTGTTAAATATTCATAAATTTGCGAAAAATATATTCAAAATTGTATATTTAATATTATTTCTAAGGGAAAAAAAACACAATTTGAAAATGAGTAGAACATAAATCTAGGGTTGAGACAGGTGAAGAGACAGGATTAAATAATGGCAGTTAATGCACTCAGAAGAAAATGCTTAATGAGGATCTTTAAATCAGAAGAAAATACAATGAAATTGGTGGAAATCATTGCAACTTCTAAGTGTAAATTCGTATATAAACTCCTATATGTAAAAATGAAAACACGATAAAAGAACTATCAGAATTAAATGAAATTTGTTATATAAACGATCTGAATTGATACAAAAAAAAAAACCAATTATATTTACAAAACAGAAAAATAATATTATATGTTGAAAATCAGTATTTGGTGAAGCCACCACCCGCTGCGATACGTGCTCTTATACGTCGTGGCATCGAATGAAACATATTGTGAAATTGTACCTAAAGAAGAGCGTTCCAGATTGCTTCTCTTCGAACTCAATGTTCAGCTGTATCAGCTACGGATCGAGCGTCATGAGCGAGACGACAAGCGACGAAATCCCAGACATGTTCAATAGGCGACATATAATGGTGAATAGGCAGGAGAAGCTGAATCTGTTGTGCTGAGAAGAAGTTTTCCTAGCAACATGTGGACGGGCATTGTCCTGTTGAAATACAGCTCCAGGAATTCGATGAAAGAAGGGTACGACTTCGGACTCCAGAACTTCTCTGACGTTCAAGTTGCTGTTGAGATTACCCATAATTCTTAGCTGCTGTGATCGTACAAGTTATCCGGTGGCGCCCCAGATAATCATGCTTGGCGTTCGTCTAGTATGAAGTTGGATAACGTATTACAGAAGGAGGCATCCACCGCTATAGCGTTTAACGTTTAAACAGCCACCGCTGTATCACAAATTAAGCAGGATTCATGGGAATAGAGGACTTGCTTGCAATCGGTAAGCCACTGTCCACGTTGATGAGCCCATTGAACCCACGAGAGTCGATGGTTTTGAGTCAGCGGAATTCTGTGCAGAGCTAATGCTGCACGCAGTCCACGGTGCAGCAGACGTCAACGAATTTTTGGGACCGATAATGATACACCTATAGCAGTGCTCAAACATTCTGCCAACTGTCGAGATGAAGCTGTACGGCCCATCACTGTCATGCGGATGAGGTGTCTATCATCCCGTGCTGAACATACTAATAACTACATACTAATTTTCATTTCCAGTGAGTTTCAGCTGAATCGCATGATTCGTTCATAATGTTGCAATTTTCACAAACATGAGTGTATATCAACAAATGTTGCAAGCAGCCGTGTTACTTCTATTGAAATACACATTTTTTGAAATCTATATTTAGAAAAATCGAATTTATTTCTTAGTGTATAAATTGCATATAATGTGAACTTTATGTTCGAAATTACTATAATTAGGTCTTAAAAAATTCCCCTATATCTATAAATATGATTTTTTTTTTAGATCAAAAGAGTTTAACCTAGCCTAGATCCGAGTTTTGAAGTAAATATAGTTTTTCAGCATAATTTACAGACATTCAACGTTAAACATAAAGAGCAAAACGTAGACAGCATGAGGAATCCATAAACTTTTCGATTTAAGTACGCAATGTGTCTTTGTTTTTGGAGTCCCCAGTCAAATCAGAGGGGGTGCCACGCCTTTGCCACGGAGGTTATCTGTGACGTCAGATGTAGTTTATTTGCAGCGAGCAGCACAAGATGGCGAGCAGTAACCGATGTCTGAGAGTGAAGGCGAAATATTTTATTATTTCTATTTAAATCCAATCCAACGTGGTCGTTATTGATCTATCGTTTCTTAAGTAACTTTTCACGTAAAATTTGGATTGATGTATGACAAAACAGTCGTTATTAAGGCTAACTTATTATTTCTACTATCTAATATCATCTGCTTATTTATTTTGTGAGTTTTGTCGAGCAAGTTTTGATATACCGACTGTTTCAACTCTAGATGTCTCAATACATTTAAACAATGGCATAATTAAATGTGCATCTAGACTTTCTTGTGACTAGTTGGTTAACTGATATAAAGTAGGATTATTTTAAATTTTCTACATTGTTTTGGTTGATTTGCTGGTGTGAAATGTCTGGTGTATATCTGAAGATTGAAAATAAGAAGTTATAGTCTGATGAAGATGTTTAACCATAGTAAGTTAAAAATAAATGTAATGATATAATTTGCTTGCTCGTATATTTTTCATTATGAATCAATATACTATAGTACATTTAATTTAAAATTCTGAAACTATATTATAGTGTGTGTTAAACGATTAGTTTCTATATTTTTATATGTTTACATTAAATGTCGATTTGATATAAATTCTCTTTTTGATCTAAAAAAACTAATAAAATGAAGTGTAATAATATAAGTTCTTCACTATAAAAGCATCACTTAAATCGTTTACTAGTTAGGCATAAGTACATCCTCCCTTCCCCCCCCCTCTATGAAGACATAAAACTCTTAGTGTTAGCGTTTTAATTATTGTTTTGATTTTCAATTATTAGAGATAACATAATCGAAAATAACTTTATTTATATGCATTTAGAAAGAACTTACGGGATGTTCATATGTGTATAATGCAAATTTTAGAATGATTGCTTGTATAGAAAACTTTCCGGACATATTTCTGTAAATTCGCGTATTTAAAACAAAATTCATTAAAAATAACATCGCCTCCTGTAATAACATTGACTGGTTTCAAAAAGTGAAACGAAACTTTCAGCTAACTTATATTTTTCAGAAAGGGAAATCCAGTTTTATTATGTATTTACCCTTCCAAAAAAAACCAGTACTGCATATTTAAGTTGTATTCAAGTAAAATGAATGTTATTTGAGTATTTATTTAATATTTTAAATAAAAAAAATGATTAAATGAATTTTGCTACCATCCTTTAATATCGGAGTCTACCGGGCCTTTCATGACATTTTACTCCAAGTGACATTGCGTCTTTACGTGCTCTCATTGCCTAGAGTTGAAGTGGCGCAACCGTATAGATATAATAACTCTAAGTCAAATGACTTTAATCTCCGCTATGCGACAATATTTGTAGCCATGACATCATCAGAGCTGAATAGATTCAAAATAAAGGTAGAAGTATATAAAAATCTGTGTATTATTAAAATTCTGTCAGTTATATTTCAAAAATATTTTCATTTAGATATTGCCATAAAAGTATTGTAGCCTTCAAATTTACAAGTAAGTGTAAAATAATGCTTTTATTTGTTCTTATTCTTGGAAAACCAAGTTCGTAAATACCATTGGCTTAAATAAAAAATAATCTAAAAAGATGATAAGAATATACTCTTAAAAATTCATAAAAAACTTTGAATTTGTTTAGTGCAAAATAAATAATCTCAGATTCGAAAAACGGGACTGAAAGGAAATTTGGACAATTTGTAGACATTCTACATTTTACACTCGGAAGGGTAAATTGTAGACTGCATGATTAAGTTATTAATGTATTTTTCCTTGTATATCGAATAATCAAAAGTAAAAATTTATGAAATGAGCAGTGAGTTTTAAATTCTGGTAGATATATTTTTAATATATATTTGCATTAGAAATTGAAATAAAATTGTTGTAGTCATCAAAGGTACAAGTGAACTTTAAATAATGTTTTTATTTGTTCTTATTCTTGGATAACCAATTTCGTAAATACTATTAGCTTGAATAAAAATATAATGTGAAATGATGATAAGAATGCACTCTTAAATATACACTGTGTTACAAAAAATATATGTATTCATAAGAAATTGAGTTACGCTGTAATTGCTGTTCCAGCATATCCCAGACGTGGGCCAATGGTGATAGGTCTGGGGGACCCGGATGGCCATGTAAGGGTATGAAATCTTCGGAAACATTTTTGAGAAAGTCGTGCTGTATGTGGTCCAGCGTTATGTTGTTTGTCTATGGAACCTGGAAACCTTTACAACATAGGCATCACAATGGGCTGCATAATATTTTCGACATACAAGCGTGCAACTCGGTAGGCTTGGATCCCAACTAGAGGAGATAGGCTGTCCCAGGAGATAACAAAATGAAAAGTGGACGTGACTTAGGTGCTTCTTCATTCTATGCAAATTCGGTATGGCAGAGCTAAAGACGAGCATCGTATTTAATCTTCACTGTCATTTTTTAATATGATTATTATTCATTGACACTATTTCAGTGACCGTTATGGGATTTCTAAATTTTCATTTTACAAGTTTATTTACTCTGAATCTCTTATTGTGGCATTTTGATGCATATTTGTATTTAGCAGTTTTGGAGGTTGGCACGGAACTTAATGCATTTAGGAAATTTTGCAGTTTGGAGGGTACTTTTAGGAAATTAGTTTATTCCTTTTCTCGGTTTTATTTCTAGTTTAGAGATAAAAGAAAAGGGGTCTACCGGCTTCGGTCATTCTACTTTTAAAAATTGCGTGGTTCCTCTGAGGGAATAAGTTTTTCGTTGATCGTAAGTTACTTTCTATACTTTTATGAACTCGATCTCCTAGTTACCGTTTCATTCCGAATAAACAGGATGCTATTAGTTTTAGATAGGATTCATAGGATATGTTACATTACAAAATTCTGAAACCGATATGTATCTGAAAAAATAAGTTTATCGTATCCTTTTCTGATATAAACTTCTGGTACCGCAGTACAGTAAAATCCAAGTTAAGAGAAATTCGTTTGTCAGGAACAACGGTAATTTACAAACATCCTACATTATATACACGAAATGTAAATTGTAGCAACACGACAAAAAATTCCACTATTGGTTAACATTAGAATAATAGAAGGCGTATATAAGGGTAGACTCAGTTATGCAACTCAGAGAGGTAAACTCAGTTAGAAAGATGTTAGTAGTAAACTAATGTAAACGTTTAGCCGAAAGGTGGTGGAGAATATATCACATATGGAACTATGAACCTTTTTAATCAAATAAAAAATCCGATAATTAAAAATACTATCAAACGACTTATCACAAAATGACTATGTAGTCAGTTTACGTACTAGGCGTAGTTAGAATTGTGGAAAAGGAGATCTCGGACATCGAAGGGGATTGGTTGGGTTTACAAAGTGGATATACGTTTCCCAATATAATCACTGATGTTAAGCTCACTATTTTGACTGACAGGCTAACATCGACACACTCTAACTGGACCGGCCATACGCTTAATTGCCGCAAACCCCTGGGTTGGCTGTATGGTCTGGGCCTTTAACACTCTAACTGGAGCTCTAAGTCCTCTGGACGAGCCGGACGGCCTGGGGCTTTCACACTCTAACTGGACTTCTTGACTTATTCACAAAGCTCCTCGCTACGTGGTTCTTTTCGAGTTGGATCTTGTGAGTTTTGATGTCTGAAACTGGTAGTGAGCCATTAGAGTTAGATGAATTTCTTATAGTGTATATATAAGTTACTAAAGGATTGGTGCAAATACAAGGCGGATTTTCCCAACCATAAATTTGTTTCTGTTACAGCAGAGTGCAGCTTGGACTGATAGGACTCCCGGCTCCTGCATGGCGGAGCAACTAATATTGACATTGTACAAATTCAAGAGGATTTTCGGCAAGGACAAAACTCTTTCCGACTGCAATCGCTACAAACAGAAATTTTCGGAACTCCTGTAGTTCGTGCCCCACCACATGAAGTCAATATGGAAGAAGAAATTGATGCAGATGATACGAAATGGATCATGAGCCTTAATTATGAAGACCTGAAAGATTTTTGCAATGAACAGGAGTATGTGGATCCCGAGCTTTTATGAATGCCAGGCTGGCACAATTGGAAAGCAAAGAACGATCCATGATGGACACTTCATCTACTCCATATACTGGTGAGCCCCCCTTGAGTTCGTCTCACGGGAGTATTCCTCTTCCTGCGTTTTCTACAGCAAATTTTGTTATCCAGCCTTCTTCTAGTAGCGCTGCACAAGCAGCTCCAACTGTAGGTGTAAATAATGTTAATCTATCTTCAAATACCCCTTTTATCTTCAATGCTACACCTAACTTTAATGTTAATGTTAAAACTAATGCTGAAACTGAAAAACATCTCCTCGTCGATAGCGGCTGGTTTCAAACTGTAACAAAGAAGCATAACTGCCCTGCAAAGAATGTTCATCCCCCCCCCGTTAGCACGGTCCAGCAAGTGCTAGACCCTGAGGTTCCAGTGCCAGACGCTCCAAATATTGATGTTGCATCCAAAAAAGTGAAGCTACCCCCGCCCTACTTCATCGTTCCTGCTGCCAACTGCCACAATTACTTAGTACAGCTAAAACTTTTAGCCCCTTCCCTCCAGGGCAACCTGAGAGGAAGTCCAAGTAAACACTCGTGAAGAGTATATTGAAATCCAAAAGCAGCTTAATGATGACAAAACTCACTAGAGGACCTTTCTCTTAAATGAGGAAAAAACCCTAAAAGCAGTAATTAGAGAGCTCCCTGTCTCTACGAACATAGCTTCAATAAATACAAAACGAACTAACAGCTAATAAAATTAAAGTAAATAACATTACGCTATTATATAAAGGACCTAAATCTAACAAAATTTTAATGCCCTTCTTTTATGTTCAATGCCCTAAAACCCCTGAAAATATAGAAATATATAAAATCCAATATTTGTTAGGTATGGTAGTTGAAAGATATCGTGGGAAAGCCCAGGCTACCCAGTGCTTCTTATGTCAAACTTGGCATCACTCCTCAAACCAATGTTATCTTCCCCCAAAATGTGTTCAATGCGCAGGCCGCCATAAATCCTATGAATGCTTAAAAGTAAAATCTACCCCCTGCAATTGCTCCAACTGCGGTGGCGCCCATCCTGCCAGTTACCGTGGCTGCCATAAATTACCAAAACCCAAGCCTAGGCACCCCCTTAACTTATATTAGTAATTTCAACTCTAGGTATGTAAACAAAAATGTTTCCTATGCAAATCTGTTTAAAAATAATACTGAAGATTTACCAGAGCTACCCACCCCACTAACAAAACTAAAATTCCAAACCCAACTAAATCTGCAGAACTTAAGAAAAGAGAACAGCTAAATCTATCCATTATTGGTATGCCATGTGACTTCCAGAGTCATTATTCCCCTCAACATATTTATGAGTGTTTCTCGAAAGTCATTCCCCTAATGAGGGCAGCAGAGGACAACATGGGAAGAATCCAAATTTTATTTGCTAGACTTAATGACCTCCCCTCTGACTCTAAAGGTCACCCCACTTACAAATAACTGTTTAGAGCCCGCTCTGTTGAACATAGTTTTTTCGCGTTTTTTTCAACACAGCTTTCGGACCGGGTTAAATCCAAAACTAATTGGGTGATATTATTCATTTATATTCCCATAGGTTCTACAGACCGTCTGAACAACATACTAAAATTTTATTTTAATTAAGTCATTTTTACGGCAGTTATCGTGCTAACGGACAGACAGACAGACAGACAGACAGAATGAACAAAGTCATAAACACTTTTCAACTTTGTTGTAAAGTGTTAAAAAGGTCTGTAATATGATTGAAAACATCAATTCTTTTGTCGTCAATTCTAGTGGCACACAAAATGAAAATTATTCCAACATTTTTTTCCTTAGCGTATCGCACAAATACCAAGAACTGACTGCAATTATCAACATCAGTTGATTTATCCAGCTGAATACTCACTTTTAGAGGACTGGCTGTGATATCTTCCACTACTTGTAGTAAAATGTCAACACTGAGATCTTGAATGTGCAATCGATCACATCGTTCGATAACGGAACATGCTGAATTTTCCTTTGTGCTTCAGAACCCAATACAATTTTTGCAATTTCAATTTCACGTGGTTTTACCAGATTATCACCTTTCTTTTCTTAGCACACAGATGCCTCTTTATGAAAAGCTTTTAACAAGGGCCTTTGATCTGTCGCAAAGTCAAATTTTGTGATAGTACGGCTGGTATCAAATCGTGCCTTCTTAGAATTCAAGGTGTTAAGACTATGTCCTACAGATTTACCACCATGTTGATTGTTGAAGTGTTCTAACAACTTTGACGGTTTAAGATTGGGTTTCGAAAATATTTTGCAACATAAAATGCATTGTGGTCGTTGCGAACCATCATTTTCTGTTGTACAAGTGAATCCATAAGCAATATAATCGCCTTTCCATTTGCGTTTTTTCGGCATAACGACGGTTACTACAATCAATAAAATAATAATTATAATTTTTAAAAATTTGCAGAAAACCTTTATGTAATTTAATTGATCGTATCTAGTGTGGGCTTTAGTCGCTGATTAATGTTGGTAAATTAAAGAAAATTAGTATTCGTTTCTGCATCAAACTTCCTCTCTAACATTCGTACTCTGAGTATGAGAACACGTAAGCGTTTCAACCAGTTTTTTATTATACTGCATGTGCTGGTAAGGGCGATGAAATCTATTGGAGCACTTTAGAATCATTTGTGCTTCCATTTAGCTAACACGCTAAAAATAGATAGATGTACTTCCTGGTAATAGATATATCTACTTCCTAGTCCTCTCTTGCTCCCCCTTAAATATTGTCAGGCCGATACTCAGGCGTTACAAACTCAGTCTGAAAGGCAGAAAAATACTACCCCGATAATAATTCCATTTAAAAACATAATTTTGAATTCTATAAGTGAAAGAAATAATTAATACACTCTAAAAATGTGATTATTTATTCAAATAAGAAGTTTTTTTTAATGCAGAGTAAAATATTTCTCAGTAAATAGGGTTTTCTAGCCTGGTGCATTTTGGTGCCGTCTGAGCTAAAGGTAGAGATGGTAGGAATGGGGGGGGGGGGGGGTCTCAAAAGTCGGCGTAGCATTCCCTAGTTATTCACAGGCGGTCAAGCGGGAAGTTCCATCCAAAATTTAGAAATGCCCAGGAGTGCACACATCCCAGGTTAAGAACTACTGCAGACAATGGATGACAAAGTAGATGTATTATTGGACTATGAACTTCTGCACTTCGATTAATTCTTCAACTAAATATACTGTGATAAACAATTTATCCCAAAGTGACCATGTTTACGATACAGTCGTAGCAACGAATTCGAAAAAAGGGAATATCGACGGTTAAATGGGAAGGGTAGGTTAAAGGAGGAAGTGAAAAGAAGAAGAAAAGAAGGGGGTGTTAG
Source organism: Amaurobius ferox (assembly GCA_951213105.1). Classification (NCBI taxonomy): domain Eukaryota; kingdom Metazoa; phylum Arthropoda; class Arachnida; order Araneae; family Amaurobiidae; genus Amaurobius; species Amaurobius ferox. Next base: position 65,121,668 of record OX578155.1, on the reverse strand, counting down.
AAATTTACATGTTTATTTCTATTATTTCTTCAATTAATAGCACTATCATGAACGAGTTATTACAATTTACCATCGACTAAATAGGAATTTTATGCAAAATATATTAAAACGGCTAACGAAAATTTAAGTTTATTCAAAACAAAATATTGATTCATCTAAATAATATGCATAAAAATGATTTTATTCATGAGCGGTTATTGTTTATAGAAAAGTTTTTATTATATACTGTCATTAATCTCGCTCTGTCTCTCTTTTACTAAAATTTTGTCCGATAGTTGAATGAAAATAATTTTCAAATGTGTTAAAATTGATTGAGATTCACTGATTGAGTGTATATATATATATTAAAAAGAAAATAAAAGGAAAAACAAAAAACCTTGAAATGTTGGGCCATTTATGTTGTGAATCGAAAAAACTGGTGTTAATTTACTTTTCAAAAGTATTAAAATTGGATAACGAAATTCAGTTACGTTCCCCTATCTGGTTGTTAACATTCTTTCATCGTTCTTGGCTACGCTTATAATATTGCCACCTTCAGCGCAAGACCATCGTATAGTTACAAATACGTGTATTGGCTGGATATGGAATACCCAGGCAGCTGGATTGGACGTGGGGGTCCGGTTTTATGGCCGCCATGATCGCTAGATCTGACACCTTTAGATTTCTTCCTATGGGACCATCTGAAGGGATTGGTCTATCGAGACCTAATTACTACAGAAAGTGACTTAGTTGCTCGTCTTCATGCTGCATGTACTTTTGTGGACACCACGCTGCTGCAGTCAGCCAATCCACGGCGCGCGCATGCATGCCTCGATATGCGCGGTGGACATTTTGAACATCTTCCTATGTAAACATATGCAAATACCGGTGTTCATGTTTCCAATAAACTTGTTTTTCCGTACACCGGATATGACGTCATACTTTCTCTCGCATTTTTCTTGAAAACTATGGGTCGTAGATGTACAGTTCTTTGGCCAATTTTTATGTATTCCGTGCGAGGAATCTGGCAATGCCGTGTTTGGATGGTCTTGATGGCACACCCTATATATATATACATATATATATACTATTACAATAAAGTGAAACAAAAATAGGATATATCCTATAGAAGCCTGAAATTAAAAGAACGATTCACTACAAAGGAGGAGGCGCAAATGCTGCTCAATTTCCCTAGTTGTAAAAGCGGATTGTAAAAGCTGCTTTAAGTGGGAAAAGGGTGTCGCTATCCACCCCTGCCATTTTTAAGTAATTCATATGGTCACTCCCGTCTTTATATGCTTACAATACATACATATATATATATATATACATATATACATATATATATATATATATATATATATATATATATATATATATATATATATATATATATATTTTCATAACTGTTAGGAACCTTACTCCCTATTACGGTGAGCTGATTCCCCTGAAACTTTCTATGGCATGCCTTAAAATATTTTACAGTGTAAACAAACATCTTCCTCTTTCACGTAAGAGTTCTACTTATTGGACAATGTGCTACAACTATGTAATTCGATTATATTGTCTACCTCGCTTTGTTGCCGAATTAGTCACATAATTTCTTGAATTACCCACTAGAGGCGTTGCAATAATTTTTCTTCAAACGAGCATGGACACCATACGTATACCTTACGTGCACAATTATATCTACCACATTAAACGGGTGCTAATGGAATTTCCTGGAAAAGCTGTATATTTCTATGGATGGTGGCGGCAAAAAAGACCTGGAAATTTTGAATCAAACAAATAAAAAACAAAAAACAGAAAGGTATTTTGCTAACGTAATTCATACACTAACAAAATGAAATGGTGAGTGTTAATCGATTAGCATAGTCATCTATAAAAATGCGCACTCGTTCTGTGAAATTAAAAACTCATTAGTAAAATAACAAGATAACGAAAAAGTATTAAAATATTAAAGTTAGCCAAAAGTAATTAGCTAATTTTTTTATAACATCATTAGGACTGACTGATCACTTTGAGAGCAACTTCGTGACTGTAAAATCATTACGGAACATAGAAAATAGAATAAACATAGATAATTAAGTCATAAAATCTGTCGAAAATTGTAACAGTAACAGAATCGGAGCATAATTAGGAAAAAACGTATTCGCCGATTTAGTATGTAACTGCTGCGAAGTTGTATAAAGTGTCACCGTGGCAGTCTTTGTCAACTTCAGAATAAACTAGCGCACGCACGACAAACTTTAATGTTTATTTTTGCTTTGGAGGGGGGTAAGGGTACGCATTATCCGTCACCAAGCGAAACCGTGGCCCGGGGAGCGAAGTCAACCGAACCATTCGCTCGGTAGCCGGAAGGCGGATCCAATGAGTCTCGACTCCAGTTGCCTACGGATCTGGGGGATTATAGTCATAACACCCAATCCCGACCCGCAACGCAGAAGAGTCCACTTCATGAAGCTGCGCGGGAAATTCTGAGGACATTCCACAGATCAGTTTGTCCCACTAGCGAGAGTGGTTCTTCCTACTGGGATAATATACGTCTCTCATATATAAACTGCTATATACAGTAGTTTATAATATGAGGCATTTCTAGTTATACCGGAGAAGTAGTTTATATTTGAGAAATTTCTAGTTTCGGTTTTTCTAGTTATTCCCATGAGTACATTTTTATGGCAGACGCAGGGCAGGCTAGGCCTGTAAAGTTCGAAAGCAAAAACAAAATATAATTTTAAAAAATCTGATTTGGGCAACACATGACTTTCCTTATATACTGCAATTAATTTACTACTTTTACAGTTAAAAAAATATTATTCTTATAGTAGATTATAGTATTCTTATAGTAGATATTCTTATAGTAGATTATTCTTATAGTTCTTTCCAAGATATTGAATTTTCTTCAATTAGTCGTCATTTGCTTTGATTTAGCGTCATTTTTATCCATTTGGCTTGATTTTGGTTAATTTGGCAACATATAAAATATCGCCAAGTTGGAGCATTTCACTAAATTTATTACCTAAATCTTGCCAAGCGTTATGGGCGGAGAAATAAGTTATTCTTACAGCGGATAAATGACAATTGGCGTTCAAATACAAAAGCATTACTCAAAGTATCTTTTCTCGTGAATGGAACGAGTTTGATCCACAAGAATGATGTCACAGAATTTATCAAATGATATCACATATGAAAAGTGAACATGTATCTTAAGACTTTGTATTTTTTTTTTTGAATTTATGGGATTTTTTGATAAATTGATTTGAAAAATGTGCAATATCTCGAGAACGGTTCATTCTAGCGTTCTAAAGTTTATGTCAATCGTTTTCTAAGGAAAAATTACACAAGAAATGTCTATTTGCGTAACTTTATTAAAGGTTTTGCATTTTTCATGATTCTTTTTAAATTTCATTTGAAAATTTAGGGAGATTCTGGACATTCGATTGTGTTTTAAAGCAATAGGCTTCTAGTATTCACGGATTGTAATTTTTGTACCAAATTTAATTCGAATCGCTCCATTCGTTCGTAAGATATCGTCTCCGCAGATTCACTGACACACACACACACATACTTTCACACACATACTTTCACACACATACAAATACTTTCACACACACACACACACACACACAGACATCACTTCAAAAATGTTCGATTCGTGATCAGGGATGCTTGAAATGTGCTCTCCCGTCGAAAACTCGAATTCGAATTTTCGACCCCGTCACAATACTTTCCTTGTACATTATGTATATAAGGAACGTAATAAAATTGAAATAAAATATACCACGTAAGAAAACCACACGCTAACTTTGGGCATTTAACTGCCCTGGTTCTTTGGTTAATCCCCAAATATGAGAATATGCCTATTGTGGAAACAACGCGGACTTGTCCGATAAGATTCAAAATCTAAATAATTATAATATACCATGAAAGACAAGGACATACTAAATTTGAACTGTCTAGTTGCGTCGGCTTTCTATATATTCTCCAAAAATCCAGTACACTATTAAGGCGGGTCTGGGATGGGGATAGTCTGATAAGGTTCAGAATTAAAGAAGTAAGAATATTTCGGTAAAGACAAGGCCGTGCGAAAAATACAAAACTTCTTTTCACACACCAATGTATGTCTATATATATATATATATATATATATATATATATATATATATATATATATATATATATATATATATATATATATAGGAAAATCCCAACACCAAAAAGAAATGAGTTTGGAGGAATGAAATTTAGGCAAAGCAATTGTGTAATGTGTGGGTAACATATTTACTTGATTAAAGTTTCAAGGTCACAGGTTAAAGTATGCACGAGAAGAGCCATTTCAAATGTGAAATGGTGGTACATTAATAACCGCTGTAGTCGCCACGATTTTGAATGCAAGCATGCAAACGTGCATGCATTGTATCGTACAGGTGCCGCATGTCATTTAGTGGGATGGAGTTCCATGCTTGTTGCACTTGGCCAGTCAAAGCATCAACGGTTAATTTTGGTTGTGGATGACGCTGGATTTGTCTTCCAATTATGTCCCATACGTGCTCGATGGGAGAAAGATCTGGTGATCTCGCACGTCAAGGCAACATGTCGACACTCTGTAGAGCACGTTGGAAGACAGCAGCGGTATGAGGACGAGCATTATCCTGTTGGAAAACAACCTCTTGAATACTGCTCATGAATGGCAGTACAACCGATTCAATCACCAGTCTGATGTACAAATTTGCCGTCAAGATGCTTGGGATAAAGACGAGAGTGCTCCTGTTGTCATAGGAAATGGCTCCCCAGACCATAACTCCTGGTGTAGGTCCAATGTGTCTACGCCGCAGACAGCTTGGTTCCAAGCACTCACCTGGCCTCCTTCTTGCCAACATACGACTATCACTGGCACCAAGACAGAAACGGCTCTCATCTGGGAATACAACAGATCTCCACTCCGCCCTCCAATGAGCACTAGCTTAACACCACTGATGTCTCAGATGGCAGTGATTCGGAGTTAGTGGTATGAACGATACAGGCCACCTGACCCGGAGCTGTCCTTCAAGTAATCGATTTCTTACAGTTCGCTGTGTCACTCTGGGGCCAATAGAAGCTCTAATTGCTGCTGCAGATGCAGTACGATCCGCCACAGCCATGAGGCGAATACGGCGGTCTTCCTTCTCAGTAGTGGCCATGTGAGGCAGGACCCCAGTCTTCTTGAGACAGTGCCTTCCCGTGACCACTACTGCCAACAATCATGTACAGTGGATACATCCCTGCCAAGTCTTTCTGCAATATCGAGGAAAGAAAATTCGCGGAAGAAAAGAATCTCGTAGCTCTATTATACGGCTTCGTTCAAACTCACTAAGCTGCTGATACTGCCTTCTTCGCAAACCTGGTTCACAATGTCCAATCCGGACGATAAATAACGCTCACGATATCGCGTATTTAAAGCAAACGTGATTTGAATGATCATGTTGGCGCTACTAGCGCCACTCTTATTCGTCTAGCGTGAAATTTGAACAGGCGTCATCTTTCATATGTGCAAAAAAGAGCCTCCCAAATTTCGTTCATCTAGCACAACTCATTCTTGGTGTTGGGATTTTATTTTCCGCCAGTGTATGTATATATATATATATATATATATATATATATATTTATATACATACATAGCCTTGGAGGAGCGGATAAAGCGCACATTAACAGGAACCAAGTGAAACAAGACCCGCGGAGCGAAGTCAACGGAATTATTTCCCCGGCGGAGCCGAAAGGGGATCCCGAAGTGTCATGACTCCAGTCGCCTACGAATCTGGGGATTATGGTCATAACGGCCAATCCCTCCGGGCACCATGGAACAGTCCGCCTCATGAACCCGGGGGGAACTCTCGAGAACATTCCACAGATTTGTTTGTCCTTCTGTTCTCATATATAAACTGCTATATACAGGGTGCCCCAAAAATATTGAAACGCACTTTAAATCTTTACCTATTGGAGATAAGTAGAAAATGTGAATTGAAAAAATGCTGAAAGTAAGGTAGGAAATAAGACTACGTTAATGAAATAGTCCTCCCATTAATTTTCAGAAAGTTACAATTTTTAAATTTTTATACGACCGCCTTAGACATATTTGATCAATCAGAAATTTTTTATTTTTAATGCAACAAGATCATTGAAAAAACCCGCATATCTGTATCTTTAAAATTGAGCGAGTTATATTTAATTGAAAATTGAACATTGCGAATGGGGACCATATATCAAATTAGAAATGTAAATTTGTGAAATATCACAAAAAAGATAAAACTGGATGATAATATATAGGATACCCAACCGCGTAGTGAGTACCACTGCTTTATATGATCTCTGTCTGTGTAATGCTTTATTTGGATGCATTTGTGATAAACAATTTTGACATATATTAACGTATTTTTGATCTAAACAATTTCTATCGTCAATCTGTTTATGATTCCTATTTTCACTGATGAAATAGACTTCACATGTTACGAAAAATTGGCATATGTCAGATTATTTCGTTTAAAATAATTCAGTTGGTGTTAAAGATACAGATATGCGGATTTTTTTAATGATCTTGTTGCATTAAAAATAAAAATTTTCTGATTGACCAAATTTGTCTATGGGGGTTGTATAGAAATTAAAAAAGTGTAACTTTTTGAAAATTAATGGGATGACTATTTCATTAACGTAGTCTTATTTCCTACCTTACTGTCAACATTTTTGAAATTTACATTGCCCGCTTATCTCCAGCAGGTAAAAAATTAAAGCGCGTTTCAATCTTTTTGGGACACCCTGTATAGCACTTTATGTATGAGAAATTTACAGGTAATGGATCTGCAGTGTAGAAGACCCAGACCGTCCGACTCGTCCAGAGGACTAAGAGCAACTAATTGGACGGCCGGTGGATCTGCAGTGTGTAATAATAAACACAACAGTTAGAAGTCTATCTTCAGTGTTTGTATATTTATTATGTAAATTCTAAATATGCACTTTTATATGCACATTAAAAAATATTCAAATATTTTAAAGTTTAATTTTAAGATGAATTGCAGTTAATCAGTAATGATTTTAAAATATTTTAGTACATCATAAAGAATTGAAGTATTTTAAATGTTCACATTATTAAAACATTAAAAAAATTCACATTCTAAATACAAACGCAATCAAATTTAAATGTTTCGTTATAAGTTCATTGGAAATTAATTTTTTAATGCTACGTTTAAACAAAATTAATCTTTATTTAAACATTTCATGAAATGCGTTTAAAAAGAAATTTGAAGCATAAGTTAAATAAATTCAACAGTTTGAAATGTAAAATACGTGTTAATTCCCATACAATGATTTTTTATAGTTTTAAACAATTTAAAATTGTAATAGTAATTCTAGAACTTCGGGAAAATAGTGACAATCGAGTTTCACGGAGGAAATAAACCTTATGAAAAAAAAATCTGGGCATCATTAGAAATTCTAGGCATATACAGATGAAAGAGAAACGAGATAGTATGCAGCAACAAATGTTACATTAGGATTTGTTACATTCATTTCATTCTTGTCGGTCTAAAATATATCGTGGGAGAATAAGGTCTCTCTTCAGTCCAAATTTAAAATGCAGTCTAATTTAAGATGCATGATTATTAATGATACAACACGCAATGATAAGGAGGAGCTAGCTATACGATTCGCGTGGAACCAATCAGGAGATCACATTTCAAAACAGAACATAACTGCAGTAGGAAAGAAAACCTTGCCGTTGAATTTCATAGAAATGATATTTTTTTGAGAAATAGGAAATAAGATGTTTTGCGAAGACAGAAGCGACATATAGAAACAACTGTTGCCTCATCTGCAGTTCCCATCTCTTTCATCCCGCGCTCTAATCAAGTAACCTACTTGCATTTCAGATCATTTGCATACATCGGCATCAGCCAGCTGAGTGTGTTTCGCCATTTCCATAATTGTATGGCCAATTGAACTTTAAGGGGATTTTATATTACAAGACGTTTATATGAAAAGACATTTTAGCTCCATCGAACTGGAGTCACTGCAGATGTTTTCTCTTTAAGTTATAACTTTACAAATATTTCACTAAAAACTGTTTATTTCATGACTATAAGCTTTCATGGAACTTTTTTTAGGACCAATACAAGTAGTCGTAGAGTGGTGCCACAAAGGAGGCGATCAATAACTTTCCCATCAGCTTAATCACTTTCTTCCTGACGAATGCCGTACGTTATATTAGCACTATTAGCAATGATTACGCAACGGAAAGCAGTGGAAATCACCTCAGTCGTGGAAAAAACAGTTCTTTATTAATGCATTTTCCTTTAAAGGAAAGGTAATTACCTGCATTTGTTTTTATTTCCTGGAGAAGAGACGGAAGACGAACTCGTTTCAGTTGACCGATTCATACGTTATACAATACTGGCAAAAGCATCCACCGTTGCTAGGGATAAAAACTAAAATATACAAAAACATTCTAACCATTAATTTCATTTAAAATTCCCCCTGCACGGTGAAAAAAAATGATGTTGGTAAAGCATATTTATTTTTCTGCATAATGCAACATCTTTATTTCATTCACAGTTAAGTAATGATGTACATGATACACGCAAAATATTTTTACTTTCCCAGCAATACGTGGTAATGTATAGGGAAAGTATTGGAATCATGCCGAAAATTGCAACTCGAGTTTTCGACGGATCTACACGTTTGGAGACCTCTAGAACACGAAAAAACTATTTTTAGCATGACGTCTGTGTGTGTGTCTATCTGTCGGTCTGTGCAGATTTTGTATCCACTTGAACTAAAAAACTAATTGTCCGAATTTCATCAAATTTGGTAGGTAAGTCACTTGTGGGCGAATTTGGTGCTGATTAGTTTTGGGTACGATTCGGGATAAAAGAACACGCCTTTGTTTGCGAAATGGCCTTCAAAAGCCTGTATCCACTCTAGCTGAAAAACTAATGGACCGAATTCCATAAAATTCGGTAGAAAAGTCTTGTGTGCGTTACCCTGGTGCTGATTATACTTTGATACGATTCGGAAAAAAATAACCTGCCTTTTTTTGCAAAAATCGTCAAAATCTGAAATCAAAAACTACGTATGCTCAAATATATCCATTTAATGATTGTTTTATATGTAATTTTTAACGATGAAAGAATAAGACCAACCCCATTGCACTAGGTCTAGCCGTTTTCGAGATATTTTAGTTTTTCTTATTTTCTCCACGTCACCTTTGAAAATAAGTCCAGTTACCAAATGAGAACTAAAATTGAATTAAAAGTGAATTAAATTTAATTAAAATAAAGATAACGTGAATATAAGTCTGCAGGGAAAGTCATGTGCTGTCCACATAAGATTTTTTACTTTTGACTGCACATTAACGTTAGGCATTTGTACTTTCTCATACGTTAGTAGTATTGAGAAAGTACTGTTTTCAAGAAAATTTTCGATTTCGAGATTTTGACGTCAATATATATTTTTAAGACCTCCTGAACACGTTTTAACTATTTTTGGAGTGATGTCCGTCTGTCTGTCTGTTTGATGCCTGCTGTCGATGTCTTGTCTACACGATTGGAGCTACAAATATGAATGGATTCTCACAAAATTTTATATCCAGCTTTTTTATCAAAAAATCTAGAACTAGATAAAAATTTTTAAATTCGAGCGAAAACTTCGAAATTTATTCGAAATTATGTATTTATTTAAGATGACATTATATATATATATATATATATATATATATATATATATATATATATATATATATATATATATATATATATATATATGTATGCATATATATATATATATATATATATGTATGCATATATATATATATATGCATACATATATATATGTATGCATATATATATATATATATATATATATATATATATATATATGCATATATATATATAAACGTAGAATCAGCATTAATGAAACATGTATGGCCCTTGATAACGTACATGGTTTCAGAAATGCTTTTCATATTCATTTTATTCCTTTTATATTCACTAGATTCCGTTTATTCATTTTCCAAACTTCTTGCATAGCTCATCGTGCTACACTAGGCTTCTGATTTGCAGAAACCTTCAGTTTACAAGCAATTTTCTTTGGTATTTCTCAGGTATATATTAAAGGTCGAGATTAGCAGTCGCCACATCGCCAGTGGCGACTAAGGAATTACTCTTGGCGACCGTAAAATGTAATGTCTATCGCCAGAAATGGCGACCTGCAAAATTTACATGTTTCTATATCAGAACGTCAAAAGTCTAATCTCTGTGGAGTTTCAGGAACACCCGCACGGATGAGCCTAATTCCTCTGAACCAAACCCAAATTAGACTGTCGGTAAACAAGACTGGTATCATAAAGGGTTTTTCATTGTCGTCGTCCCCCCCCCCCCCCTCGGGAGAATATTCCGTAGGTATCCTATTTATTTCTCCCCAACTCAGCCGTTAAAAGTCTTACTTGCCCATGGCGATTCAACTTAAACGATCTATTAACGAAATCGTGATCGGCCTAACTGCGATAGTCTAAAATGACTCTTTTCCTAAACAATCCCTCTGGGGAGTGAGAAAAATCTGTCAAAAATCACCACAATACTGCTACGGCTGTTAATTTATTGCACCTGCAGCCGAGAATGAGTGCTACTGCTACCACATTCCTATCTCCTTCCTCCCCGTGATTTCCGATATGTTTACTTTTGAGGCATGTCCGGGCGCAGCGCATTCTATCAATTGACCCCAACAGCACCTTACCGAAATTCGGAGTGGCCCCACTTTTACATACTGTACTAATAGAGCTTTCATCATTTTTACATTTGCCTTAAATTTTTAAACTGTTTCCGAAAGCGGAATTAAAATCGCGCATTAAAATAAAAATGCCCCCGCTATTTTCAGCTTGTAAATTTATTTATTGGTTAAATATTCATAACGTATTTTGCATCATGATAAATTAAAAAAAATAATCCATGTACAATAGTTTTGGGTATACGCTGTAGCTGGGAATGCCAGGCGCTATTAAAAGGCGTCAACCTTCGGGATGCTTTTCGGAGCTAAATTGCCGATATTGCGACGTTATGAATTGTTCTATTTCAACTTACATATATATGTACTGTTCATTAACGATCATATAGTAAATATGAACGACGATGGCAAAAATTGCGCGTAGTTGCTTCTATGCTGCCTAGATATAATCGCAAAAAATTCGCAATTGTTAAAGTTTCGGCGCGCAATAGTTTCTCCATCCGAGAAATTTCAGATTTCCTGTTATAGATGATACCTTGTTTTATGTTATTAATCTGTCATCGATGATGTAAAAAACTAAAAATGTTTGTATTCTTAAACTGTTTACCGCTTAGTTGTGTTTTCATTAGTGCCAACGGTAAACAATTATCAATTCAAAGTTAAATCGGCTCGATTTTCAACTTATCCGCGGCCAAAGTTGGTTCATGCCCCACCCCGTTGATTAGAAAATTCGAGTAAAGCAATAAAACGGCCTATGTTTTTAGCGATACAAACAGATATTTTTTAAATTCAAAAACGTCAAAATATTAAATAAAATCCAATTTCTTCAAAAGGATAAAGAATTTAGTTGTTATAAAATAAACATATTAGAGAAATTTTACAATAAAAAATGGTTGCTAAGTTTATAATGTCCGATAATATAACGGGAAAAATGACCGAAATATCGGGATCGCGATAATTTTAAAATTACAGACTAAGTGATCAAAAGGTAGAAACAAGAATATAGATTATTTAAAAATCGCAGAAACTCATTGGTAAAATCCCATAAATTAAAAAAAAAATGAGTGGCCGGATTTCTTAATAAAAAAGGCATAAATATTAATAGTAAATGCTTCATCAGCTGTGAAAAAAAAAGATCAAAATAAGAGAATTTAAAAACTTAAGAAACAGGCATATTCAGAAATAATCTGTAATTTTGGCAAAAAATTAAAGCTGACAAAATGTTGAATAAGTAAAGTGTTATGGGAAAAAAGGAATTTAACATTGACCCCAAAAGTATTTGAATCAGCTTCATGGTAAATGAATTTTTTTAGATGACTTGGTAAACAATTATAAAACACTGAAAAATTCCTATAATAAGAAAAACTTCGGTAAGATTTAAAACAGGGTTATAATATGAGTGATAATAAATGTTTAAAATATTCAGAAAATGATAAATGAAAGATCAAAATTTTGAAAACTTTTAGGAAATGGAAAAGATGGGGATACTGACAGCGACTTGCAGAAAACTTAGATTTAGAAAAAACACCTGAAATAAAGTTTTGAAAATGTATTCAATATACAAAATGAGAAGTTAGCAATAAATGCAGGTTAACAATATCACTCATTAAAAAATAAATATATATTTATAAATTTGTGTTATCAGAAAAATTAAGTTTTGTATTTTGCCAATCTCTTAAATTTCCCCTAATTTTTACCCCACCTCCTCATCAAATAATAGATCTTAATAATAGAAAAGTAGATCTATTATTTAGTTTTCCTTGTTAACGTAGTAGTGTCTTTCACCTAACTGAAGTACTCGCCATCTTAAGGTATGGAGAGAAGGATCTGTTGTTTTACTGATGTCTACCATATAATAAACCTGTAAATAAGTATGGGTAATATATCTGTAAATTTTTTAATTATAAAATATTTAAACACAATTTTGCATAACATCAAACAAGTTGAAAAAAAAAAAATCGCACATTTTTCAGTTGTCAACAATTGGCCTCATCATGAACCTACCAGCCAGTGACTGACTGCTTTGAACCCAGGCATTGTTTACAATGGGTTTTTTTCCTTCCCTTTAATTAATGTTCCTTATTATTTCCTATCAATAAGAAATGTATTAGCACTTGCATTACACATGAATATTTATAACCATCATTGTTCTTTTATGAACCCCTTATAAATATCCTCCGCCCCCACCCCCCTTATATTATAAAAATTTATGTTTGTGTATATAAAATGATGCATAAGTAATTAAGTATTTCTATCTATTTTTCTGATCTTAAGTAAGCAGCCTAAATTATGAGGATTCTAACTATTATCTTCAATTTGTGCAGTTAAAAAAATTAATTTATCAAGAATATATTTTAAAGTAAGAGATATGTAATTATAAAATTCTCTGTATATTTGCAATTTTGTTTTGTTAATTTTTTTTTTTTTTATGCTTTGAATTTAAGTTTTGAAATAGATAAATTATCTGTATCTTTTTTACTACATGTGGGCCACATTATGCAATGCATTCTTTAGCTAAAATTTGTAATTGTGCCCTTTCGTATGCAATGTGCTCCTTTTTTAAAGTCAGCAACCTGCCCTTTTGAAATCCTAGAATGGACCCTGTATATATATATATATATATATATATTAGAAAGAAGTAATAATAAAAATAATTAATTCAAGTAATCTTGAAATATTAACATCACCATAGAAGCAAAACCACTACCATAATGCCGATAATAGAAAAGATCAGCACCGGCTCAAATTCGGAGATTAAAATGAATTAAATTCATCTTCAGGTCTGAGTATTTAATTCTATTTAACCCAAACAAATGCCTGTTTCAGATTGAAAAATAGTACATTACTATAAATGTCCAAACTCGGACTAGAGGCACCATAAGATAAAAAAAATGAAGATAAGAAGCATTAGGAAAATTTGTACTAACATGTGGCAGGAATCCTTCTTCTTTCACCACATGTATATGTGACCAACCTCAACAGTATAATAAATATCTAGAAGTACCGGAATGAACATGACGAAATACAACCTAGGAGGCAGTACGAACGTTCACAGCGACACTCCCAGACCCATCCAGTGAGTCAGAACAGGAGACAGGACTATTACCCGTATAAGCAAAATAGAATATGTACATGCAGCAAAGATGAAAATTCTTACTAAACAAGAGATTCATAGAAGAAATGCATAAACGAAAATGCCACTATACACCATTATAAGGGCCCTCGAATCGTAGTTTCAAACTGGTTAAAGTTACAAAATTTTAGCAAAAATATAATTGAAAACATAATATTAATATATCTTATTTTCAGATGTTTTTGATTTTTCTAATTTTTTTAGCTTATTTTATTACTTTTCATTTTTATTTATTTATATAATTAATAAATAATTATTATATATATATATATATATATATATGCTTAGAGCAAATTGAATGTGTTCGTGGAAAAAAAAATTGTTAGAAAATTGGGGGGGAGGGGGAGATCAAAATCGAGTACAAAATTATGGCCACTAACATCATCAAAGTGGCCACTGAGCTTTATGAGGTCACTGGCCACTGGCTACTGTTGATTTTTTTTAATCTAAAGCCTTAGTATATATACATTACAAGTAATCATAAAAATCTTCAATTATATGCATACATATATATATATATATATATATATATATATATATATATATATATATATATATATATATATATATATATATGCATACATATATATATATATGCATACATATATATATATATGCATACATATATATATATATATGCATATATATATATATATATATGCATATATATATATATATATATGTATATATATATATATATGCATATATATATATATATATATATATATGCATATATATATATATATGCATATATATATATATATATATATGCATATATATATATATATATATATATACATATATATATACTCGTACATATATACATATATATATATATATACATATATACATGTATATACATATATACATATATATATATATATATATATA